>CM066031.1:1686989849-1687308591 GCA_033557465.1 Ichthyophis bannanicus | reverse complement strand
TAGGTAATGTTTTTTCTTGAGTTGCTTGCTCTTATGATGATGTATCTGGTTATTTGTGTAAAGGAGATGAGGTCATTCAGTTTATGTTATTTCTCATTGGGCTTGGGACCATTCATATGTATCCACCCAGTATGGTATGTGAGGTCTTGGGAAGGATGGGAATGGTGTTGCATTCGGAAAGGCAGGGGGCGCCTTGAGGGTGATCGAGATTCTGGGAATGCAGAGCGTGCCATTTCTGGTGTATGATATGGTCTCCACATGGCAAGCGTTTGTTGTAGTTAGTCATATGTGTTTAGGTTTTGTTTTGCAGCACAGTAATTTTGTACGGTTGGTTTTGGTCCTTGTTTAACCATTTGTTGAGAATACACATGCGTCATACTCAGACTGTATGGCTTGCACTACAACACATATTGCACGGTATGACACTTATGATACTGGGGACCATCACACGGTATGGGGGACATGAGGCCCACAATTTAAACTGGCGACGACACATTGCTCACAGCCTATGCAATCGTGTTGAGGGATTGTTTGGCCTTACAGTAAGGGGACATTGGTGTTTTCCTTTTCTGTGCTGGATTACAGTCTATGTTATGTCTTTCCTTGCACAGCGGAGGAAATTGAGGAAAGGTTCTCTCCAAACAAGCCATTCAGGTTCATACTGTATGTTTGAGACCCCCTCTGTAGATCCGTATCTCTGGTTGACCTGACATATTTTTCGCACCTCTCTCCATATGCTATGTAATTTGACACCTGCAGATGCAGACTGTGGGAAGGCGGTCTGTATGTGCTGTTACATCACAGAGGAGGGTTGCATTGCTTCTATATATGGTATGTGTGTTTCTTTAACTATCATTAAGATGTCATGCTGATGGGTGTACCAGACATCTGGGTGTCTGCAAGTGAAGGTAGACTGTTGCAAGATGGCAATTGTTGATCATTTTCTCATGACAACAACATGGTTGACCCTTATACCACATTCTCCATTTAGGCCTGCATCTGTGGGTGTCAACTGACCTTCGGTTGATTCTGTTTTGGCGTCAGCGGTAACAGCATATATTATACCCCACACCCACATAGGCGTACAGCTGGTTCACAAAACCACTCTTGACACACCTCAACAACCCCACCGAGCGCCATACAATGTGATCATATGTGGTGGTGATGTTGCAACATTCACCATACACATACACCAAACCTCTGACTATGGGGTCGTTTAAGCCAATTTTTGGCATCTCATGACTGTCGTATGTTCACCCACTCTTCAGCATCGCGAACGTGCAGATACGCCATGGGACCTTAACTCCGCCATCATCACCTGAGGGTCAGGGCTCTCGGTGTCTCCTTGCGGCTTGGGGTCCTTGGAGGTTCTCCCTTGATCGCTTCCCCTTATGTGTTGTGGTATACTGGGTACAGGTGGCTCTATGGGCTCATCAACAGCACTTGTGCTGCCCCCTGAGACAGCAGGTTCATCCTCCAACACACTCATTGGCACTGTGATGTCAACGTCACCCTCTTCCTCCGCCTCCACCTCCTCCTCCACCACCTCCTCCTCTTCCTCTCCCAATTTACTGTATTCACCTGCATATTGAACAAAAACAAAGAAAACACAAAAGTTTCAACATAATCATATCTATAAATGTGTTGCACAGACACCACAGAGATGATGGTGTGGGTATTTGCGAGTGTGCTGCATACCCGACCCATGACACCCTCCCATACATGTTGTCGATGTCATTCAGCTGTTTCTGGGGCACATGTGTGTCGTGTGGCCATGCACATGTTGCATATTTTCCATGTGTATATTTGGAGTGCCATGCCACATGTGTCCCCCATCACATCCCTACCCCTATCTGTACAACATATGTACACACATGTGTGAGAATACATCACCCTTACACTTGTTTTGACCATACATTGCCTGTTGATGTTTAATTATGACTTTGAAATATTGTCTCTAGACATACTATATGCTCATTGTTGGATATGTTTGGCTGTGACCCATTGTGCCGTGGAATCCCAAGTAGCCAGCAACTGTGGCCCACTGAGAAGCACATGTAGCACTGGGCAAATAGTATGTCACACACACGTTACCTGATTAGTGTGCCACAAAATCATATGGTGCTTTGCAATCACAGATGTGCAGGTTGGATAGAATTGTTGTGTGTAGTTTTGGAAACAGATGGGGAGGTTGCTGTTTTTGAGGGACACATATGTAATATTGTGACAGGGCCATGGCAACAACACAGTTTGTGCATGGCCATAACACACACATGTGACACCACTTTTTAAACATGGTGTGGATTGGGTCACAGGTATGGGAGTGTCTGTGCAGCTGAATGATGTGTACTGAAGGGGACATTGTGAACCTGGCAATTACTATAAATACCTGCGTCAGGATGTGCCGTGTCAAGGGCCTCCGGCAGTCCACGGAGATAGATGTGGCCCAAACGTGTTGCCAGCTCTTGTTCCAATGGTGTGAGTGATGGGATAAAAGGGCCCCCACCACCTGTGCCATGCGCATGTTGTCTTTCAGCCACCATGTGCTCGCGCACCCCCTCTTTTTATATCCGAGTACCTCTTTTTGAGGCTTTCAACATCCCTTGTGGGGCCCCCTGCCTCTGACATTGCAGCACGCACCTCCTCCCATACTGCCATTCGGGTGGCCACTGTTGTGCGACTGCTGAGCCTGCCAAATAGGAGGTCATAGTTTTCAATTACATGCGAGAGTAGGATATAGTTCTCTCTATCACTGAAGCGTAGAGCTCTTTTTCGCTGTGGACCAGGCACAGGTACCCTTTTTCTCTTCCCAGTTTGGACATATTGTGCAGGCTGTGGCCCAAAAGATGGTCCTGCATGTCCCTCCCTAGGATGTGCAGTCTGTAGCGTCGGTGTATCACCCACCACAGGTTGGGACACATCCTCCACACCCTCACCCTCACCGTCTCTCTCCCTCTCTCTCTCCATCACTGTATGTATAAAATGCTCCTTACAACAGAACAGCACTCACTAAAACGAAACAGAACAATACACAGCATGCAATACAGACAAACAAAAAGTTACAGTACAGGACACAGTAAAGGACACAATAACAAAGGAACAGAAATATTATCTTAGCACAAGGTGAGGAATCTACTCTGCTCCTGACTATCTTTCTCTGCCTCTCTCCGCTGCCGTACTCCCTGGACTGACTCTCTCCCTCCTTCCTCTGGACTACTCCCACCACAGCCTCTCTACCTATAGATTTTGTTATCCCTCACTGTGCTTCTTTCCTGTGCAGTAGTCCCACCACTGTCTCTGTTTCAGACTTTATCTATGACACCCTCTCTCTCTAACTGTGACTCCTTTATCAACCCTCAACGTGATGCACGTGTGCAGGCCTATTTATAGTGTATTGCCATGTGTCTTCCATTGCACATGCGCAATTGGGCGGGCGTGACGCTCGTGTGTTGGGCGCGTGCTCGCCAACGCATGGGTGGCCGTACGCGGACAAACGCACATGCGCCCTGAGACACTGTACTGCGCATGTGTCGCAGTACGCATGCGCACTACAAGGACTACCGCATGGGTGTCTGTGTTTTGTGCGCATGTTCACGCCGGCGCACATACGTGTGGGCACGCACTGACCGACGCCCATGCGTAGAGTGGCGCACGCGTGCCACCAACGGGCATCGCATGCGATCAACTGCGCATGCGCAGTGTGCGCAAACCACACACCCCATAATAACATATATTACCAGCACAACAGTACCCACGTTGAGGGTTGTAGAGGAAGAGCAGGAGGAGTGTGGTTGGTGTGGAGAAGAACGAACGTCTAAGCAGTTGTACTAGCGGATTGTATTGGTGTTTGTATTGCCTATTATATTGTGTTGTGTGTGTATTGTCAGTTGTTGTTTTTACTTTTCGATACTGTATAGTGTGTTTTGTGTGTTTGTTAGAGTTTGTGTGGTTGTTAGAGTGTGTTTCGGTAGTGGGACGGGAGGAGTTTATGGCAGCAATATATGCTTATGCATGTGTCCTGAGTGGTGGGCAGATGCTGCGGTTGCCGGACAGGGGAGATGGTGTCCACGGGGCTGCAGCACAGGGCATGGGTGTAGTCCCGCAGCAACTCAGACCTGCAGCTGTGGAGGTGGTCCAGCCATGTGCTGTGCGTTCACGGCACAGAAGGCGTGCCGAGGTGCAGGCTCGGCAGCCACGCCTCTACAGGCCCAGGGCACAGCTCCAGGGCATGCGTGAGGACCAGGTCATCTCCCTGTACCGACTGAGCACAAGGGCTATTAGGGAGCTTTATGAGGATTTAAGACCTGACCTCGAGCCCCTGACTGATCGGTCCCATGCAATACCAGGTTTAGTCAAGCTCCTTGCTGCTTTACATTTTTTTGCCTCTGGCTGTTTCCAGTCATCTGTGGCTGCAGTGGGTGGCATGAGCCGCCCATCCTTCTCACGATGTCTCCACCAAGTACTGCGTGCCATGGTCAGCCGGGTGGGGAAATTACATAGCCATTCCCCACACTAGGCAACAATGGGGGACCCTGAACCAGGCCTTTGAGACATTAGCAGGGATACCACACGTGATGGGAGCTATTGATTGCACACATGTTGCCCTGGTCCCGCCTAGAGACAGGGAGGTGGCGTTTCGCAACCGCAAACACTACCATTCCCTGAATGTTCAGGTTGTATGTGATGCTAATCTGCATATTCTGAATGTGGTCCCTAGGTTTCCAGGGTCCACCCATGACTCCTATATCCTGCATCACTCGGCAATCTTCACACAATTTGAGGGCGGACGTTATGGGGGACTGTATTTTGCTGGGTGAGTATGTCATGTGTCGTAATGTATGTATGTGTTTGTAACTTTCTTTATGTCTACTCACATAGCTAGCAAACTCGTTTAAAACCATAAACTTAGATCAACATATGAGCAATGTTTGTTTGGGGACTGTTGTATGTTTAGATTATTACAGGGGTATAGACGTACACATACAGCAGCTACAAACAAACATAGACCATCAGACTCCTAGCATTATATGATCCTGACATTCACAGGGTGTGCAGGTGACAACACCCCTGTGCATGTGGCTAGGCTGTTGCACAATACCTCATAGTGTGTGGTAATATCAACTGCACACATTCTGAGGGGGGGGGGGTTTGGCCCTCATATGCACGTATCATGATGGGTCATTGCCAAATAATGCTTGTATGTCATTTAACCTTGTGCTAATTGCTCATCCATACAGGTAACCCTTCTCATGTGTGTGTTGGGTTCACACACTCACTCTGGACTGTTGTTGCTACCCAGGAGCCAGTATATAATATGAGGGGTGTTTGGGAATATCTGATGTATGCTTTTGCCCTTTCCAGCTAGCACCACTCGTGTGGATATGTATGGTCACGCATTTGGCCTATGTCACAGCAGGGGTGTAACGAAGTATATTTGGTGCTAGTACCTTGGCCTACTGTAGATGATCATGATTTAGCCACATATTGGCCAGTGATCCTCATGTAGTTTAACATATTGGAAAGGGGATGCCTAAAGCTGTGGGCTATGTGTGTGCATACAGAGTTGTATTGTTTTCAGCTACACATGACGGTAATGTACGATGTGTATCTCTATGAGGTTAGGACATGAGTAGTACAGTGTGCAGGTTTGCAGACCCCACCTTCAGTGGGATGTTCCCAGTATAGACACAGTGCACAGGATTGGTATTTAAACAATTTCTGTTTAGCAATATACAGCATAAGGACACAGAGTATGAGATCTAGATATGTTGCCCGTACAGGACAGGATGCATCTAGGTGATATGGTTCACATTATCACCAGCCTCCATGGCATACATGTTCTGTTTTTTTTCCCACCCTCTCATGCCAGCATATTTTACCTAGGTTACTGTTCAGACATACAATATAAACATGTGACACGTGAATCGTTACTATCGTCTCTCATTGGCAGGGGTGCCAATGTGGACAGTACATGCATTACAATACCCATGTCGCGCACACACACACACAATATGTTACAGTATAGATGGAACTGTTGGGGTATTTCCCATGAGTGTACTTACTTTCTAGGCTATGTGTTCCTTTTCTAACAGCATATGTGTTTTTTAAAGCTCATTAATTGTTCAGTTATATGTTGATGTCAGGATTTGTTTTGTGTAGGGTTACTACATCTTAACATATGTCAGTTCTGTTGAATATTGACACGCACATTTCTTTTTATTTCCAAGGTGATGCAGGATATGGGTGTCGCCCCTGGCTGCTGACCCCTGTACGTCAGCCACGGACACGTGCAGAGTGGAGGTACAATGAGGCCCATGCCTCCAGCCGCTCAGTCATCGAGCGTACCTTTGGCGTGTTGAAAAGTCGCTTCAGGTGTCTGGATAGGTCAGGCGGGGCCTTACAATATAAGCCAAGGACTGTTGCAGAGATAATCATAGCCTGTTGCATCCTGCACAACATTGCTCTCAGGCACAATATCCCTGCAGAGATTAATGAGGATCTGGAGCAAGATCCAATGTGCCCCCCTGTACGTGCCAGTGGTGACACACAGGATGGCACAGCAGTCAGATGGAGGTTGATTGGAGAGATCTTCTCATGTGCGTATTACCTACCCACACAGCTTTTTAATCCTATGTGTGTTATGCTTACAGCAGTTACAGTTTATGTCAGGATATGATTTGTATGCAACAACACATTAGTATTTTAGTGCTAATTCACAACTCACATATAGGCATGTGTGAGGCACAAACAATGTGGCCAGTACACAACAGCATTTGGTGCCAGATGATGTGGGTGGTTGCTCATACGGCTGTGTGTGATTTTTAAGGTTAAATTTACAGTTAGTGGCTGCCTGTGTTAGCACCTGTTGTTGTTGAGCACAAATGATGTTTTGTGATGATATGGGTGGAGAACAGTGTTAGCCATATGGTGAGATGTTCACAGTGTGAGACCAGTCCACGTTTGGGGACATTAGTCCAGTGGGTTGAATTTATATGTTTCACCTTTGGGGTGTACATTTGGTTCTTACACTCCTGTCAGCTGGCTAAGTGATGCTTTGTTATTATGGCCGTATCAGGACATACATATCACAGGACAGATGCTTCGTAGTGGTTTCTGCGGATATTAGGGTATCTATGTGTAGGGTGTTAATGTCACCCTACAGTGTGTTGGAATGTATACTGCACCAGAAAGCCATGACATGGACATGTTATAGGATGGGGATCTGAGCATTGTCCAGCCAGAGAGGTAGTATTGCCACATTTACATGTAGGCGAATTGACCTTACGTACAGTGCTACATATGTACACAGATACAGAGGATAACCTACCCCATATCAGCAAGGGGTGCGTTACAGTGGGCAGGATGAGCACAGAATGTGTTGGTGGCTTATGGTTGTGCAGGATTCTCAGGGAGTACATGGCATATCTTGCTGATAAATTCTCAACATATGCCATCATGCCTCAGCTACAGGCTGGGTATGTGAGTAGTGTAGGATAGTACAGTCCACATTACATAGATTGCATAGATAGTTGGACAGGGAAGGGGAGGATTATGTTGGCAAGGAAAACCAGACATATGTGAGAGTTGTTTCTCTGAGGTACACATATTGGCTATCCATGCGTTGACATTCTCAATGACACACAGTGTGATGGCATGCAGCCATCATGGTTTGCGTAAAAAAATATACATGCCATTGGTGTTTTAATGACATGACGCACACATTGACAGCTATCTGTGGAGATCATCAGCAAATAGCTGTCACTATGATTCAAGGTATGACATCTACACACCAGGATATGTATTTGGTCCCTGCATACATGAGACACTCGTGCATATTCCATATGTGTTTCCAGAATTGTAAGCGACTTAGCATTCAACATTGACACACCCCTACACAAAGATAGGGGCATTGTTGCCAATATAGTGGATCTGTGTGACTCGTCTGTACTTTGTGGTGAGATGCAAACATGGTGGTTTCTGACATGTCTGTTGATCTTTCTGTACAACAACACAGAGGTACGATGGGGACAGGATTGATTATGGACACCTGAGGATAGCCTCCTACAACTCTGTGCTGCCTCTCACATGTGAGTGATCTATACATTGTGATAGGGAGCAGTCAGACATTAGGTGATGGTGTGGGGTATGAGAGTTGTGGACAGGAAGGTGCAGTGTGTGATACTCTTGTAGAACATGACATATGTTTGTTACTGTTGTGTTTCCCAATGCACAGGACATAGTTTATTCAGATGCTGTTGATGTGTTGGATTGGCATGTGACTGAACATCACCCAATATGCTTTGCGTTGGGGTAGGTGGATGTACAGGGAGATTGTGTGTGCCTGGGGTCATGTGGAAAACATATCTTCATTGCTCCATCATATTGGGCAGATGGTGTGTTGTTTTGTGTTTCACTTCAGGCTCCATCACCCATCCCTTGCTGTTGTCACACATATCCCCATGTGTTTGTGTTCAGCATGTCCTGTGCCACACTGTATATGTGACAGTTACAGCATATCTGCATGTGTGTGTATTTAAGGTTTGTATTTGGTTTGCCTCCACTTGCTCCCTACCCCAACATTGTACCATAAGCCAACAACAGGGTATTATTGCCGGTTCACGGGGCCTTTATATGTCTACAGGTCCACTTGGACACATACAGGCCATGTGTTGCAGCTGGAATGCAGAAATATGCATACTTTGTGTGTGGGTGATTACAGGTTGCCTGTGTGATGAGACACTCTTCAGGCATAGTACATTATCATGTACTGTGAGGGGACTGTGCACCTGGGGGGCAGTTGTGACTGTGGTATGTGTTCCGTAGTGCTGTTTACCTTATGCGTATTATCAACATGTGTTGTGTGGTGTGCGACAAAATGTGTCTTGTGTTCTGAGTCACCACTGATGTTCACCTTTATTTATTTTCAGATATGACCATAATGTGGACATGCATCAGCAGCGGCTTGACCTTTTGTTTGTACACGGACTGCTGAGATTCTCTGCCTTCACTGTCACCTCTTATTGCTGTGTAGTGGTTCATGGGATTGCTGACATACACCTGATGCACACACAAGGTAAGTTGCACATTTGTTAATTGCAGATTTGTATCTATGTTTACCTGTTGATGATTCATAATTGTCTTATATGCATATAATGTTTCCTCTATGTGCACATAAACAGATGCATGTCGTGTGTAGCTGTGACACACCTGTGTGACAGGAGCATGGACATGACCATACCCATGTTTTACCCATGTGTGTGTTTAGGATTAATGATGTCATCACCAATGTTTTGTTGAGTAATGTACTGTGTGGTTTCACATACCTTTCTTGTGCATTTGCAAAGGTGTAACGGTGTGCATTGTGTGGTGTTTTTCATAGGTGGCTAACAAGAACATACGTATCCTCTCATGACACAGGGCTGAGTACATACCGGACACATCTATTACAGTGCATCTGGTGTCACCATCACCCACCTTTTGAAGAAACAACACCATAGACATTTTACGCCAGAAAGTGGCCCATTGGATGTTTTACCTCTGCGAGTGCGACATATGACTGCGATGGACAGTATTACTATTAAGCTACTTAATTCTCCATTACAGAGGTGTTCTCTGCACTGTTTGTGTGATGTTTCTGCAGGGAGTCCTGCTCATTGTTGAGAACACACATGAACTTTCAAAGACAGTGGAATGTTGACATGTCACGCTTGACTATTCCTAGCCATATTTGGTGGAACACTATTAACCTCACCTGTTGGATTGCACATAGTATTGTTACTTTTGGCAGTGTTCCCCCCGTGTGCAGCAGCAAATGACATGGATAGTGCAGCTGATCCATTCGAACACAGTTTTAGTATTGTTAAGTTTTGGCCCTGGGTGTGACATGCCACCCAGGATACCCTCATCTTTTTCTTCCTAATCAAGCATACACCCATGTTTGCGCCATACAGCCAACGATGGAGCACTCCTATTGTGTATGTCCACCTGCTTTCCACATGCACATGCTACAAGTGTTACCTCAACAATGATTTTGGGACACACGACCATCTTTAATTAATGTGGTCAATGTGACAAGGGTGTTTACGTGCATGTGTGGCATCACTGTCTCATGTTGCACTGTGGATGGTGCTTTTGCATATGACGGACTATGTTTGTGAGACAAAACATGTGGACCTCAGACTTCTTTGTGGCTCCGTATAGGATGTTTGGCCCTCATTTCCTTGTTCAGATGCTGCTTATTGTGTTTGTTGGATGTGCAGACGTGACAGTCTGCATGTATGTCAACACCTTGCATTTCCCATGTGCACAGTCCAGGCTATGCCCTGTGGTAGGGACACTCACATTGCGACATGATGTTTGCAGTGTGGCAATGTGGGTCACCGTTGCACTTCGTCAATTGTGCATTCCATGTATTATGTTATATGTGGCCAAACACTGTATACTCTGAAAAGGTTGCAGGGCCACCTCCTTCATGGTGGTATATGTATAGGTATGGGAAGGTAGTTGAGTTAGTATTGTGTTTGTGTTCATGTGCCTGTCCTACCTGTTGCATATACTCATTGTGATTTTGAGGAGCGTTTGTGTCTACATTGTTGCAGCTTTGATTCCTAGCTCAGACATTATGTGAGACCTCACACATTACTTTCCCAGCGTGATTTTCACAATAAAAACTTTTCTCAACATAGGCTTGTTTGGTTTGGTTGTCTCCTGTGTTGCAAGATGGATATGGTTTGAGGGACACATGATGTGTGTTGTGTCCTCAATATGCAGCGCCAACTCTCTACATGCACTCATATGTGCATTACACCTTTGCAGCATGCAGCATCAGGTAGGGGCTGGGGGTCTGCTGCCCAGTGCATTGTATGCAGTGGCTGCACATTATATCTCATGCTCTTCATTTGTGGTGGATGAATTAACTTTTCTGTGTGAGTTAGATTTATGCCCTATTAGAGGGGTTTCAATATTCCATCAGAGATGCACTCACCTTCATATTATGATGGCACTGACTACACTATTTGTGATGTGTAAACCAAATAAAGATATTTATTCCACATACATGTGGCTCTTTTGGTGATTGAGCAGGGTGATACAAAGGCACACATTGCATTGCCTGTTTATCAGTCCTGCGTCTTTGTGACCCAGGGACTGCATTGTTTATTTTGTCAATATCATTGGATGAGGATTAACTGGTCTTTGTTCCACAGTAATGAGGGGTTACATGACTTGACCTAGGCCACATGGGGTGCTAGTGGGAATTGATCAGTGTTTGCTTGGGTCCAAGGCCATTTTGTTAACAGTAGGTTAGTCCTTCTCTCTTTGATCACATTAACACTTGTCTGGGGCCATTTGCCACACATGTACATGTGCCACCTGTGCTCGCATCCTTGTACAGTGACAGCTGTGTATCTGGCAGACACATGTAACCTCACTGGGTATTCACGGTTGCCACACAGTGTGCTTAGTATGCTTGGCTCAGTGTGCTCAGTGTGTTACTGTGTACTCAGTGTACTGTTTCTGGGAGTGGCTACAGTCATGTGTTTATACTCTGTAGTTTTTGGTTTTGATTAGCACATGTGCTATATCCTTTGTTTTCTAATCTGCTGACTGTACCATGAGGTAACAGCAGGTTCCTCACCTCTACATACACCCTTCTCTCTCCTCACTGTACGTCAAGGTGCATCCTGTGTGCTGCTTAGCCATCACATATTATTTTTTTTTCAGAGGTGTCCCACTTTAGGGTGTTTACATGGCAACACAGCAGGGGGTTTTGGTTTTCTGTGATTCAGGTGTTGTGTGTTACACCTGATTACATGTGGAACTTTCTCATGTCCTGATCCAAATTATGAACATGATCCACATACCGTCCTCTGTTGCCCTTGTGGTATATTTTTCCCCTCTTTTGCATGCTGTATCCACTGCAGAACATTTCATTGTGTGTGCACCTGTGCACCACATCACAAATACAGACTGCAATTGTATGAGTAATTAGCAGCTCTGCATGTGCATTTCATCATGCTTACTTTTTGGTGTTTGCTTGTCCTGACAGTCAGCAGGCGGTTTGTTTCATGGACTGCACTCTTTATTTCTGCAGTCTTTGCTAAGGAGCTCACATTGTTGGTGTGGCATGCCGGTTTAGCCATTGTGATTTGTGGTAGTGGTCATTAGTGTGCTTCCTCTGTGGTGTCTTATATTTGTATGCTTTTCCATAAAAGGTGTTTAACATTTGTTTGAGGGTCATATATGTACTGATGTGTGCTGTGAGCATATTGTACCCTCAACTGGGTTGTTACCCATCCTTCCATACAATGTTCTGTAATGGCAACTGTGTGCCATCCTACCCTGATGTGCATGCTGATAACCCACATCCTGGCCTCCTACACATTCCAGCATTGCAGCTGTCCCTGATTGCCTCTCCTGTGTGTGCTCTGCATAGCACTTTTACTCCACAGTCATCCTGATATGTCACCTATTCTGCCATTTGAGCCTCCTCTGCTGGCCACATCTTACCATCCTCTTTCACACACAGTCATTATAGCACGGTACATTAACATCACTCTGTGCATGACTGTACTTAGCCAGAATATGTTTGTCCATTTTAATGGGTGCCACATGGGATGGGGATGATTTCTGCAGTTCAGCAACTGATCTTCATCCGTCTTTTAATTTTGTATTGTTTTTGTGTTTTAGCTCTGTGCAGTGCTTGTGTTACGTGTGGGTTTGCCACATACCTCCTTTGCCATTCCAACTGAGGGATGTTAGTGCTAGTTGGTTACGTTTCTGGGTTCATCTCTACATCCTTGGGGCATCTTTTGCCATGCTTTTGATTGACACAGCTTATGGGTTACATACAATAGTGTCTTGGGAGTTGACAGCCTTTCCACATGGCCTTTGTGGAGAATGAGGTTTTCATTTCCTAGCAACGTGTGTGCCTTCTGAAACACCATAAAAGGTGCATTAATATCTGGCACAAGGGGGTAGTTCTTTTGAGACAGCATCACAGATTGCTGTACAGTTGCACACAGACAGTTGACATACCTCTGCCAACCTTATTCACTGGAACATTCAAACCATGAACACCCCTCCATCATTCACTATCTGCACAAGTTGTCAGCATTCACAACAGAGGAGTATTGGCTTCTTCCCCAGAGCATGAGTTTAATGGAGCTGTAGTACTCCAACGGGAATAGGGCAGTTTACAAGATAAGATACACTCTACTCCCCTGTTCATATCAGTCGCCTGCCCCTGTCTGCAGCCCCTCCCTGCCAAATCAGGTATGGCAGACCTTGGTCAACACACACCGACTTACATTTCCCATACGTTACAATGCACACTGCTGCCATCTGGGACAGTGCTCTCACCTTACCCTGCCTCATATAGCACACTTGGCTACACTTTCACCAACATTGTAGGGTGCCATGGCGGACATTGCATTTTCACATGTGCCCTCTGCATTAACCTATGGGCAACGTTCTGTTACACTGCTTTGAGAGTGTATTTGCTATCAGTTATGATTCTACAAATATACAATAAGGTACTCCTAAAACAATATTACCCCTAACAGCTACTGCCTCAGCCAGCTATCTTCATTTTGCACTGTTGGGTATCGTACCCCTGATCCCTGCAGCATTGGTTGGTGTGGTAACCATTGTGCTGCAGCTTTGCTCTCTGATTTGCACATCAGCACATCACTTATGCCTTTCAGTATTGACATGACTCAGAAAACAGTGGCGCAACGCTCTCTGCCCAGCATACCACCGCCTTATGCCACCCATTATATATCAGCCTCCTCACATTACACAGCAAACAGCAGTCTGCATTAGTCACTGTGGGGATTGAACCCCTGATCCCTGCAGCATTGGTGGGAGCTATAACCATTGTGCTGTGGCTCTGCTCTTCTAATTTAACATCCATGCGCCACTTATGCAAGCCAGTATTACCTTGCGTCACAAACAACTGCGTGCCGCGTTATGATGTCCATTATTTCTATGCCTCCTATAATAAACATACCTCAGGCAGCTGTCTACATTGTGCACTGTGGGGGATCGGACCCTGATCCCTGCACCATTGGTAACTGCCTTAACCATTGTGCTGTGGCTCTGGGTTTCTGTTTGCACATCAGCGCCCCACTTATACCTTCCATTATGCGATTGCCGCCGTAACCGGCGCACCGCCTTATGCCGCCCAGTAGTAATATGCCGCCAGATAACATCAGCGCGACGCTTTATGCCGCCCAGTATTCAAATGTCGCATAAAGACATCAGCGCGCCTCCTTATCCCATCCAGTTTTGATGTGAGCCAAAACAAAACTCAGCGGGCTGCTTTATTTGGCCCAGTATTCCTCTGCCTCATAAACTAACACCTCAGCAAGCCATTGCGCATTGTGTGGTTTCGAACCCCTGCTCCCTGCACCATTGGTCAGTGCTTCAACCATTGTGCTGTGGCTCTGTCCTTCTGTTTGATCAGCGCGACACATATGCCTCCCGTTCGGCTCTCATTTGCGGTAAGGTGCGGAGCGCACACGGGCGCCGCGCACCTTAGCGCATCTGTCAATCACGGCTTTTCTTCTTCAGGACGGAACGCCCACTCCTTATACGGCACACTCACTCTACCGCGACCCGCACTTTACCGGCCTGTTAGTAAACATGCCCCTAATTTCCCTCTGGTTGTGCGGGGATGTCAGATGGAGGTGGGGAAGGGGCCGATTCTAATGTCAGCCCTGTATGTCCAGGGCCGGCGACATGTGCTGGGAAGGTTTTCCACCTCCAAGTTGGAATAACTTTCCTGGACATTTTTTTTGGTACTGACGGCGTGTGGATGGGGCGGGGGGGGGGGGCAGAGGACATTCCCCACAGCCCGACCCTGGTCTTAGGAGGCCAGATCGGGGGTCAAGCTGTGGGGAATAAACACTTTTATCCAACGGCTGGCTTCGCGGCTTTTAAATGGAGCCGCAGTGCCATGATAACCAGATGCCATGTACGTGCAGGCCAGGACTGCGATTCAGAGGGGATCTGCGTCTGGAATGGAATGAGCCCTAATGTGTTTTGTACCTTCCATAGATTTATCTATGGTCCATAGTTGTTAGCTAAGATGTCTACTTGTTAGTAAAAGCCACAAATAATGAAATCTACATTTGAAAATCACATAGAGTTTAAGAAAAACAATAAGGACAAAACTGAAATAGTATCCATAAACACTGATGTATAAGCAGAATATCTAATGGAGTCCTGAAAATATACATTATTTACTTGCATTCATTATTGACAATGACCTCCTGTAATTCACTTTTGACTTTGCTTTACTCTACCACTCATGAGTTAACAGCTCATCAATAACTCATGGATAAATAATAACCTTTGTCCATTGCATTAGATATCATATATATAGTAATGGTATAAATCTGTACAGTACTTAATACCATTCAATTAACAAAAGACACCTCATATAGACTTTTGACAGCTCACTTATGTTTTTATTAACAATAGTGAACTTAAATGCAGTGAAACGTTTCAGTGGACACATTTACAGCTGATGTTATACTTGTGTGTTGTGTATGTACAGGACATAGTATAAAAATAGAATTCATCCCATCTGGAGTTCTATACATATATATCAATGGAGTAAGTAGAGCTTACGTTATACAATTATAATGCACATTATCAGTCATAGTAATGTGGCACAGCTGCTGAAACTGTGTGAACTCCACCAATGGAAAGACAGTATGTTAGTTATAGTCTGCTGTCAATAATGTGTCACAAATACAGAACCCAATTCAGTATAGATTTTTTCACATTTGTGCCTATGGGAAAAAATCTTTAGGAAGCAATCCATAAAGCAATAATAGGTCATTCAGAGGTTATAAACACTGGATTGGACAACTGGATTGGTTGTTCTGGGATATGCTTGCACATAGGGCATCCTATGCGGTCTAACAAGTCTTTCTAGATTAATTAATAAAGCTCACAGTGTAAATAGGCATGCAGTACATATCATACTATAGAAATGAGAGATAGATGTGGAAATTTGTCTGGTCTTGGAAAAATGACCTTACAATGAATGTATTTTGAGAAATGACAACTAGCATAAAAGGGCTGTGTCTTGCATATGCAAAAGAATACCACATCTAAATATCTGTTTATTGGAATCTCTCGTTATTATTTATTTTCTCTGTATTTATTCACGGTCTCTTGATATTTTGCCCACAGACAATTATTTATTTATTTATTTATTTAACAATGTTTTATATACCGCCTCTTCCTGTGATCAGAGGTGGTTTACATCGAACATAACCACAACTTTTACATTGAACATTGGAACTATATACATTTAACATTTAACATGTTCGAACTATATACAGAGAACTATGTACAATATCATTGCAAAGGCGTTTTTTAACGACACTACATATTTAGGCTTTTGAGGTAGCCGATGGGATAATTTGTTAGCTCATTAGGTTTCTTGGGAATTTGTGAGGTTGTCTGAGTCACCAAAATGTTCAATAAACAGGTAAGTTTTTAGGTCCCTACAGAATTGCAGGAGGTCTTTTGTTGCTCTTAGTTGGTCGGGGAGTGAGTTCCACAATGTTGGGGCCACGTAAGAGAAGGCTCTGGTGCTGGTGTATTGTCTTGTGTTACGGATGTGTGAAGGAATAATATGTGTGTTTTGGAACAGTTTCTCCTTGCTCTAGAGTTGTCAGTTGTTGTGAGGAGAGTGGATAAGGTGGTGGATGCAATATTGTAATGATGTTTAAATATAATCATTATGTATTTGTATCCCCTATATTTTCCATGTTGACAATGAACACTGATGAGGAATGAGAGATCTTGTTTTTATATTACCACGCTGATGGATATACCAGTATGTAAATTAGTAAGAGATAAGATGTTGCTGCCCCAAGTGTTTGTAGCTGTGTTGTCTGTGTGGATGCTGGCATGGGCAGGTCAGGCAGAAATATCGAGGGTCCTGGTATTTTTCTACACATTTTGCCCTGGACGTCCCAGATTGCACTTGGATGTCCTTTCTAAAATACCGCTTTAATGGTTTATATAATGCACTGCAGCAAGAGGAAAATACTATGTACTACCAAGAATTATGATGGATAGTAGTACTGTGGACAAATCATAGATACTCAGTACTCCCCAGTCACCTAGCACTGGCCCACCCTACCTATTCCCAGTGAAAGCTTCCTCAAACAGCCACGCTTTTACAAGTTTCCTGAAGCCCAGATAGTTATCCATGGTTCCTGGGTCATGATCTATCATCTTGAAATTCCTTGATAATCCAAAAGATTTGTTGGCTCTATGTGATCTGTTACCTGCTAAAGCTTTCCTATATTGAAAATTCTTTTATCTGGAAAATTCATTATCTGGAGAAATCTGTTACCATGAAGGGCTTTAGTTCCAAACATCCTGAATAAATGATGCTGTTCTGTATTGTTGTTAAGTGCTGCTGACTCATGACAACCCTATGGATAGTTGTCCTAAACCAGCGGTTCTCAACCTGTGGGTCGCAACCCCCACGGGGGTCGCCACAGGATTTAGCGGGGGTCGCCTCACTCCGCCGTTAAAAAAAAAAAAAGCGCACAAGTTGCTGCCGCTGTTGAGTCCGCTTCTCGACAGCGGCAAACTCACCGCTTCCCTCCTATTGCAGCCGCGGCTCCTTGCCTCTTAGGGAACCGCGGCTATGCCTGTAAAACCGTTGCGGAGCCTTCCTGCCTCTCGACGGGCTCCGTGCAGCATTGTCCAGCCTCCAAAGGAAGTTGTTTGCCACTTCCTTTGGAAGCAGGACAATGCTGCATGGAGCCCGTTTAGAGACAGAAAGGCTCCGCAACGGTTTTACAGGCATAGCCATGGTTCCCTAAGAGGCAGGGAGCCGCGGCTGCAGATGAAGGAGGCAGACATAGGGAGAGGGGAGCAGGGAACCTGCAACGGGGCTGACATGGGGGAGGGGCTGACATGGACAGAGGAGGCTGACATGGAGGGAGGGGGGCTGATTGGAGGGAGGGGCTGACATGGAGAGAGGGGGCTGACATGGAGGGAGGGAGTGGGGATGACATGGAGAGAGGGAGGGAGGCTGACATGGATGGAGGGAGGGGAGGGGCGGCTGACATTGATGGATGGAGGGAGGGAGGGGCTGACATGGACAGAGGGGGGCTGACATGGAGGGAGGGAGTGCTGACATGGACAGAGGGGGGACTGACATGGAGGGATGGATGGAGGGAGGGGGGCTGACATGGACAGGTGGGCTGACATGGAGGGAGGGAGGGAGGGGGACTGACATGGACAGAGGGAGGGAGGGAGGGGGACTGACATGGAGGGAGGGAAGAGACAGGGGGACATACTGGACAGACAGGGGATAAATGCTGGACAGAGGGGAGAGACAGCGGCTTAGGATTATAATGGGCAGATGGGGGGGGCTAGGATTGGTAATGGATTGATTAGGGAAGGCTTGGACTGGGAATGGACTGATCAAGGGGGATTGGGACTGGTAATGTGTTGATAGGGGGGTAGGACTGGTAATGGACTGATGGGGGGCTAGCATTGGAAATGAGCTGATCGGGGAGGTTAGGACTGGAAATGGGTTGATTAGAGGAGGCTAGGACTGGTAATGGGCTGATGGGGGGGGGGTAGGACTGGTAATGGGCTGATTAGGGGAGCCTAGCACTGGTAATGGGGTTGAGGAGGGACTAGCACTGGAAATGAGCTGATTAGGGGAGGCTAGGACTGGTAATGAGCTGATGGGGGGGTAGGACTGGTATTGGGCTGATTAGGGGAGGCTAGCACTGGTAATGGGGTTGAGGGAGGACTAGCACTGGAAGCGAGCTGATTGGGGGGCTTTGACTGGGAATGGGCTGATTGTGGGGAGGGGAGGATAGAGCTGCTGGCCCTGGAAGAAAACTGGGGGCTAAGGCTACAAATGGGCTGATACGAGGGGATGGGAGAATGGAACTGGAAAGGAGTGGATCTGAGAGGGGCTGCCATGGTATTTGTACTAGAAGGGACTGGTCCATGGGGAAGGAGAGGGACTGGAAGGGAATGGACACCAGTGGCAGTCATGGGAATGCAAGTTGACATTGGAAGGTACTGGGAGTGAGGACTGGAAAGGGGCTGATACTGGGGAGGGTTACTGGGTCTGGAAATAGGCTGATGGAAAGAAGTGAAGAAAATGAAAGAAGAGATAAGAAATGGCAGATGGACCATAGACCACAGAAAGAGAGCGAAGAGAAGACAGGAAAGCAGAAGCCTCAGATCAGGACTAGCATGATCAGAGAATAAATTGGTCAGACAAAAAAGGTAGAAAAAATAATTTTATTTCATATTAGTGATTTGACTACAAAATCATCATAATTTTGAAATCAAATATTGTTACTTGTTATTGTGATTAATTATTGTGATTTAAATAAGTAAATTTTATAAATAAAAACATATTGCAAATGCCTATAATATATTAATAATTCAACAAATGATTAAAGCGACAATGCGTGGGGGGGCGGAGCCTGATGTCTAGCGGGATAGACGCTTTGCGTTGAAGCTCCCGAGAGGCCTACTCAGAATCCTGAATTAATACCTGCATAAATTTCATTTTTTGCTCTGAACTTACCGGGGTGCCTCGGGGGGAACGGCGGGCCACAAACCAGTGCGACTGGACCTCGGGTCTCCCTCTTCTTCACACGGAAAACGCTCCAAAACAGAGTTCTTCCCCACAAAAGATGGCCCCACTTTGGGGAAACCCCGCAACGCCACAGGAGATCTTGGAGGAGATACGCGGTGTGAAGGAGCTGGTACAATCCAACGGAGCGGCGCTCCGAACCATGCGTGAAGACTTTGGCACACTTCAGAACCGGCTTGAAAGTCTCCCACTACGACAGGACAACATGGCGGAGGTCCTTGACTCGCACGCGGTGCGCTTGGTGAAATTGGGCAAGGCTGAGCGTATGATACAGAATTTTCAAAAAGAGCTGGAGGATAGCAATGATCGAGCTGGTTGCAACCATATGGGGCTCATTGGAGTACCGGAGGATGTGAGAGCAGGAGACATGCGAGAATTCTTGGGCAAAACTCTCCCCCCCTTGCTAAAGATTACTATTTACAGAGATCTGGAGACTGACCGAGTGCATCGTGTTCCTGCTAATATGGCGCTCAATCGGACGACTCCTCGGGCTCTCATTTTTCGATTATTGCGATACCAGTAAGTAGAGCAAATTCGCACTGCTGCCCGGGCGAACTATCATCTTGAATTTGAAAGTCATAAAGTTTCTTTTCCCCTGACGTGGCAAAGTCCACAGTTGACCGACGGAGGAGACTCCTTGCTTTTCGCCCTGGACTTCAATAACTACAGGCTCACTTTGGCCTAATATATCCAGTGAAGCTAAGAGTGACTCTCCATAACCCAGCCATAACATTCGAAGATCCCGATCTACTAGCAATGTTTTTGGACTCCAAATAACGCAGATCAGATGCGCTAATCCAACAACTATGATTCAACAATTTTGATCTGTAACTCGCCGGATTTGCCCGCCATCTTGAACGGCCCGACGCGGTGATCCCAGCCTGGAATAGGGACTGTCTGGACTTTTCTTTCTATCTATAATTTACTTGGCCTTCTATCCCTCCATGATGTGCACCTCGGTGGGATTCGAAACATGCATAGTTTTTACAGGTTATATGTTTTAGCTTGGGCCCTCTCTGGAGTTTCTCCCCGCAGACATTAGGTCGCCAGTAATTTCTGGGGTTTTGCTTCTTCTCTGGTGCACCTCGGTGCTTATTTTTATATGGGGCGTTTCCATGATTTTCATTAACTCATTGATTATTATGTTATGTGCACAGTCATACATAGTTAAGATGAGGGACATTGGGAAACTGTGTGCATTATTGTGTTCTTTCTCAGAATTTATAATCTTTCTTGATGGCCTTGTGTCAGATCTTCTCATAAAACTTAAACGGCATTAATAGTCCAATCAAAAGAAAGAAAATCCTTAGCTATCTTAATCATGTGCATGTTAAGTTAATGTTTCTTCAGGAAATGCATTTAAATTCCGCTGCGGCATTGAAACTCAATACCACGCCTAATATGGCGACTGCCTTCTCTTCCGCTGTTTCCAAGCGGTGTGGGGTAGCCATTTTGGTTAAGAAGTCTCTGCAAGCTATAGTAATGGATGTTAGCTTTGACCGAAGTTTCTATACTCCTGATAGGTTAGTCAAATGACCGCTACCCAGCGCAACAGATTTTGGATATGCCGCACGGCCATTCACATGCTAACTTATATTATGTTTGAATGCCCGGTACTACAATATTACTGGAAAATACTGGGGGAAAAATAGGTCCCCTCTTAATTTCAATAAATGGTGGCATCCTGTCAGTCTATACAGTAAATATGAACGAATACCTCATCTGTTGGCTTCTTCCGTTCAGACCCTCTATCATTTGTCTGAATGGAGGATACTCCACGATTATGTTTAAAATGCTAAAATGCTAAATGCTCCCATCTGACTGTTTAAATCTATTTCACATGATCAGTCTATATTGCTGATACTCTTTTGTTTGTTTGGATGTACAATCACTGCTATATGTATACGCCTCTTTGAGGATACTCCTCAGTTCCAGAGAAGAAGCTTAGGGGTGGGGGTTAATTGGGGTTGCTTTCCTTATGTGTATATTTGTATTTGTCTCCTTTGGTTTGTTGTTTCGTTTGCTTGTTGTAAAATGAAAATAAAAGTTTCAAAAAAAAAATAAAGCGACAATGCGTTTACGGTAAAGGAAGTGAGACGCATTTGATTTTATCATTGGGGGTCACCACAAGTTGACAAATGGTAAAAGGGGTCACGGTACAAAAAAGGTTGAGAACCACTGTCCTAAACTGTGTTTCGTTTTCACTCAGGTGGCTAGTTGTTGATAGAGTGGCATCCATAGCTACTGTTATAGTGTCAATCCGTCACATTGCTCTTTTGCATTGACCTTCAACCCTGCCAAACATGATGTCATTCTCTAATGACCTTTCTCTTTTCATGATGTGTCCAAAATATGAAAGTCAAAGTCTAGCTATTTGAGCTTCTAAGGAAAGCTTAAGTTTTATTTTCTCTAGTAGTGACTGATTTGTTCTTCAGGCAGTCCATGGTATATATAATTCGAACACATCAATTTTTTTTTCTTTCTTCTTCAATGTTCAACCTTTGCATCCATAAAACATTATTGAAAATACCATGGTTTGGTCAAGTCAAATAAATTTCTGCACTTGAAAATCTTGTCTAGCTCCTTCATAGCTATTCTGCCAAGAACAAAGCATTGTCTGATTTCTTGACTGCTTGTTGTTTCATTGATCCAAACAGATTAAAGTTCTTACTATTTCTATTCCTTCTCTATCAAGATTGACATTGATTTTGACAATTGTCAGGATCTTTGTCGTCTTCACATTAAGGTGCAGGCCTATTTTAAGACTATGTTCCTTGATCTTGATAAGCCGATGTTTCAGATTATCTTCACTTTCAGCCAGTAATGTAGTATCATCAGCATAGTGAAAGTTGTTAAGTCTTCCAGCATTTTTCACACCTCAGTTTTCTTTATTCAGTCCTGCTTCTCTGATGATTTGCTTTGCATATAAATTAAATGGGTATGAGGAAAGTATGCAACCTTGTTGTACACCTTTGCCGATTTTAAACCATACTGTTTCTCCATGTCTGTTTGAACTGTTGCTTCTTGATCAATATAAAGATTGTGTATGAGAACTATCAAGTATTTTGGTATATCCATGCTTCTTAATATGGTACATAGTTTTTCATGATTTGCATAATCAAAGGCCTTGCTGTAGTCAATAAAATACATGTAGATATCCTTTTGGTATTCTTTTGTCTTTTCAAGAATCCATCTCACATTGGAAATGATGTCTCTTGTTCCTTGCCCTTTCCTGTACTCTGCTTGCACTTTGGACACTTCTTGTTTTAGGTATGGTTGTCATCTCTGCTGAATAATCTTGAGTAGAATCTTGCTGGCATGTGGGATCAGAGAGATTGTATGATAATTTCCACAGTCGGTTGGATTACCTTTCTTCAGAATTAGTATGAACACAGAGCCTTTCTAGTCAGTTAGCCATGATGTTGTCTTCTAAATTGCCTAAGCAGAAAAGGCACATATGTGCATATATTGACATAGTAAATGACGGCAGATAAAGACCAGCATGGTCCATGTAGTCTGCCTTGTACCCATTTTATAAAGGCAACATATATTCCTATGTGCCTTAATAAAATAGTCTACCCAAAAGCTCCCACAAAGTTATACCTGTTTGTGTAGGTACCAATAAGATTAAGTGCATACATCATATGAGTCTGTTTCATCTTCTGATGCTGGATTCATTCTTTGAGGAACATCTTGAATCAAAAGAATCTACACACCTTAACTCATGCATTTGTGTTAAGTCAGTTAAACTACTGCAACTCTCTCTTTACTGGAGAGATACAAGTGATAGAAAATACTGCTATTCATATTCCCTACAATGCCCATAGATATAGCCATGTCTTCCCCCTCTTCATGGAGCTACACTGGCTAACATTCTTTTACCGAATGAATTTTAAACTATTAGTTATAATCCATAAGGCATTCATTATTGAATCATCCACAATATTTGTCTAAGTTATTAGCTCCGTACTGCCCTACAATATCCATACATTATCAAGCAATTTGCTAGTCGTACCTTCATTCAGAGTTATCCTTTTTGAAAATACCCTTCAGTCAGCTTTCTCCTGTTTGTTTCCCTCCCTGTGGGCTGCTTTACCACTTTATCTCAATATCACTACCTAAGTTTAAAGCACAACTGAAAATGTTATATTTCATCCAAGCTTTCTCACATCTTATGGTGAGATTCAGATCTCAAGGGTTCAAATTCCACTGGTACTCCTTGTGGTCTTCGGGCAAGTCACTTCACTTTCTACTGCCTTAGGTACAAACTTTGTAAGCCCTCTGGGGACAGGGAAACACCTACTGTACCTGAATGTAACTTGCCTTGAATTGCTACTGGAAAGGCTTAAGCTAAATACTAATAAATAAATAAATAAATGGCGGTATAATGATCGGGAACTCAAGCTCTCTAGTGCTACTCAGGATTGTTGCTGAGATTAAGCTGCAGCTCTTTTCTTAAACTGTCCTCTACCCCAACCAAATGATGGTTAACCCCTTCTCCTTCTTTGCATTCATTATTAGCTGTTGGATTTTATTATACTGTAAACCACATTTCTGTTTACTCAAAAGGCAAAATATTTAAGAATCACAATAAAGTAAAGTAAATCTGTACATATTTTATTAAAAAACACACTTAAGTGCCAATCCTGCCCTTCCCCTCTCCATTCCCTGCTCCATTGAATGCCATAATAATAGGCATAAGCACTAGGTTTTCTGAGTGCTTACTTTTACATATGTCACGCCCAGGGAATTTTTAAGCACTTACTTGTCTGCGTAAAATGCTGTTATACATGCTCAAGTCACTTATACAGGTGGAGGCAGATTCCATTCTGCGTGTCTCGGCCTCTGTGCATCTGGTCAGAACTGAACACGCAGAGATAGACTTGATTCTGATCCCACGGGCACGTCTAGCCCCCGCTATCAGAATTGCATCTAGACCTGTACGTGCAGACCGGGAACAGATTTCCATCGGCCTGCATGTACAGGCCCCTGCCTGGCTAACTCAGTCATGCTCCTGAATGGAGCTGCTGTGCCATGGCGTCCGGATGACATGGCACCGTGGCTCCATTCAGGAGCCTCAATCCCTGGCCGCTGACCACTTTCACCTTTCCCCGTAGCTTGACCCACGATCTGGCCTCCCATGGCCAAGGTCGGGCTGCGAGAAATCTCCTGCATCCCTTATTTTTTTGCTCCTGGCCGGGCCTCCCATCCCCCAATGTCTATGGGGACTTAGCCCACCTCCGAGACCGCGGACCGCCCACTGCCCGCCCTAAGTCCACTTTCGCACTGCTCCCCCCCCCCCCCGCCCCCATCTAAGCTTCCCTGTACAAACTCCTTTTTCGTCTGGGGAGACTTATTCGGGGATGGCAAAGGGGACAAATAGCAGGGGTGGACGTCCCAATGGGACAGAATAATACCATCTAATAGTCTTAATATACAAGTTACAAGAGAATGTCTGAAACCCCCAAAATTTAAATTTCAAAGCAGGCAAGGAAGAAATAGGGCTCACAAATTTTTGAATTTAAAAGGGTTCTGAAGAATAGAAATTCAGAAATTAGTTAATTTTTTTAATGAAAAATCTGTGTACTTCATATGAAAGGAATATGTTGTTTTTGTTAATCCCACTCCCCCTCTAAAATACATTCAACAAGTTGAAAAGTGTACAAGTTGCAGTGTGACAAAATGGCACATTTCCCCCATATGCAGAATCGGGCGTATGGGGAGGAAATGTGTGCGTGTCATGGGGAATGCTGGGAGGTGTGTGCACATGCCTGTGTGTATGTGTGTGATAGAGTGGATCAAGGGTGCATGCACACCAGTGTCATGGGAAGTGTCAGGGATGTGTGAATGCGTGTGTGTGTGTATGATGCGGAGTCTCAGGGGGTGCATATGTGTCATGAGGAGTGTTGAGGCATATGTGCAAAGGCACATGCATGTGTGTGTGCTATGGAAAGTGTTGGGGTGTATGCATGTATGTGTGGGTCATGCATGTTGGAGGTGTGTACATGCATATGTGTATGTGTGTGCTGGATGCGTGTCATGGGAAGTGTTCAGGTACATGCACACAGTGCCGGTGCTACCATGAGGCGAACTAGGCTTAGATCTCCAGGCCTCAAGGGATGTCAGCGTCTGCCATTGCCACAGCTGTTGCCCCACTTTGGGTCAAGCAGCAGCAGCAATGGCCTCAGAACCATGATACAGCACTTACTCACCATCTCTGGGGCTGCATTTTGGTTTCTCTTTTGTAACATCTACCACTTCCACCCCCCTCTGATGCTGACTTCTGGTTTTGACTGTTTTGCAAAGAGGACATTGACATTGGGTAGTCTGAAGGGGCAGAAGCACATATTCCCACTGTGCCGAAGTTTAAGGTAAAGCACCATGTGGCTGTTTGTAGCTATTGGCCCCGCTGCACATCCCAGAGAAGGGCGGCAATGGGTGCCGTAGAGGGGGTGGGGGCACAAGAGATGAGCTTCACCTAGGGAGCCTCATCTCCTTGAGCTGGCCCTGCATGCATGTGTGTATATGTCATGAGGAGTGTGAGGGGTGCATGTGTGTGTATCATAGGGAGTGCTGAGGCTGCGTGCACATGGGTGTATCATGGGGAGCATTGGGGGGTGCATGTGCATGTGTGTTTTTGTGTCATGGACAGTGTCGGGATGTATATGTGCACATACATTTGTGTGTGTGTAATGAGGATTGTAAGGGGTGAGTGCATATATGTGTGTGTCATGGGGAGCATTTGTGCATATGTGTCTTGCCAGCTCTGTGCATGAATGTGCATCAAGATTGTGTGTGCATGTGTGTGGTTGCACAGTGTGTGTATGTATGTCAGGGGGTGGCTGTGTGTCCATGTGTGTTGGACTGGTATGTGTTTGTGTGTGCATGTGCACTTCCCTGTCTTACATCTACTCCTTCAATATTCCCCATTCCTATCCTTCACTGCCCTCTCTTGTATGCTCCCTCTTTTTCCATCACCTACCCACATTTCCTCCTCTGCTTCCCAAGCTTGTACTCAGGCCTTTCACTTTCACCTCCTTTCCCTTCTTCCTTAATGCACTCGCTGTCTCATCTTCTTTGCTCCTCTAACCCTGCCCTGACACTTATGCCCCTCCCTTCTGCTCCTAGTCTCTGCTAGCAGAGCCCGTTCCCTTATGCCCTGTCCCCTTCTATCCTTCTAACCCCACCCCTTTCCGTAGACTCCCCCCTCATCTGCCCCTTCTTTCAGTGCCACCCTCCTGCTCTTCAGGTCATAGCCCTGCCTCTTCTGTCCATCAGGACCCGGGGACTTCCATTGCCTTTTCAGGCCACAGCTCCACTCTTCTGGCTAGTAGGACTTGGGGATCGCCCACCGGCCTTTTCAGGCTTCAGCCCCACTCTTCTGGCCAACAGGACCCAGGTCTGCAGCTCTGCTCTTCTGGGTGGCAGGACCTGGGGACTCCTGCCAGCCTTTGGAGGCTGCAGACCCAGCTCTTTATACCAATGGGACTGGGACTCCCATTGGCTTGTCATCCAGGTTTGGGTGAGAAGGGGTAAATATATGCATTTTTGTTTACGCATGCTTACACAGGTGAAAATAAACATGCATACGAACAAACAGAAGTCTGTCCAGCTGGCTCAACAGTAGAGTGAAACACTTAAGTGAAACATGCCTAACAAAGGAGCAAGTCAACCACAAGATAGCATAACAGATAATAAGATATATGTGAATATTTCTCACCTTGCTTGCAAGAAGTGTGAAAATTAATATAAGCAGATGAATTAAACCATCTCATCTTCCTCCAAAAGAAGGAGGTAAAGCAGTTTTCTTTCTAGATCTATATGTATTCTAAGACTTGAAAGTGAAACGTTTTTATGGGAAAATGCTGTATCAATGCAATTCTTTTGAAAAGTTGAGGAAAGTGGATAAAACTGCAAATTTGTATGAAGGGCAGACAATAGAATCATGGCACTCTGATACAAATTGCCTTTTATATTTATTACACTTTAAAAATCACAGAAATTGAGGGACTGAAAACATTATTAGTTTTTAAATATGCCCGAGGATGCGCAATAAATGACAAGAGGCTGGAAATATTTTAAGCAAACATGTTTAAGAATAAAACTATGTGAATTTATTTACACCTTAGCGCAATGATTAATGTGAACAGAATGCTTTCACAATTATTGCTGGTTAGCTGGTCAGGCAGGGGTATGTTAATAACAAAAAAAACCTCCTAGAAATAAAATTGAAGGTACTTGTTGTAGTCCATTACTGTTGACAAGACTCTACTAGAAATGCAAGATATGTAGAAAGAGTAATTTTGTCTCATTAAACCATAACAGTACTGGTTCCTCTTCATCTCCTTAATTCATTTCTTATAGTTTTTCTTGTCACATCCACTTGTTTTATGGCTTACTAACTTGCAAGTTATGGTTGTAATTTATGGTCAGAATTGAGTGGTAGCAAATCACAGAATATTTTCATTGATTACCCTAAATTGTCTAATCTTCTATATATTTTTAGGACTTGATTGGGTGGTATTTACTGATTGCCTTCATCTAATTTAAAAATCAATCAATAGCAACAATGAGCTGAGGTAGATAAATCGAGTCTAATGCAGCATAACTGCAGCAAATATCCATCAAAGGCCTGTTTTCAATCAAATTTGTATGAAGTTTTAATACATAAACCAAAGTGCCTAAAAGCTTTATCTCTACAACATATCATTTAAAGATCATGCTCAGCCTCCTTGCATCCTCCTGCTCTTATCCTGTCTACTTAGGGATATTTTTTAGCTGCTAACAATCACCATATTTCACTACAATAAAATGGTAAGAAAATGCAAAATGAGTATTTTCTACTTTGGTTTAAAGGCACATTGCTTATTATTCCTCCAGAGCAGTCCAGATGCATGGAGTTCTGCCCCTCTACCAGGGCAAGCTTAAGGGGTGAGCCAGTGAGGCACTGGCTCAGGGTGCTAAAAGCCTGCCTTAGCAGATCCACCCTTTACAGCAGCAGGAGTCCCCTCTTTGCTTCTGCCACTCTGCACTTCTGAACCCTGTCCTCGTATCTGGTCACTACACCACTGCAGGAACAGACACTTCCTGTTTCTCACCAGAATACCAGAAGTGCCTGTTTCTCACATTCAAAACCTGTAGCAGTGCCAGAGGCTAACAACAAAGATGGATTTAAGAGGGGGCCCAGCTGTGGGAACAAAGGGGGGGAGTTCCCGCTGTTGTGTAAAGGAATAACTATGATGCTGTGGGGTGCAGGGTTCATGCTGGAAAGGGGGTAATGCTATGGGTCTGCTGGGGGCTGGGGCTGGGACTGGAAGAGGGTTGATGGAAGAGGATAATAGTAAGGTTGAGGTGGCTGATGCTGTGGGGGGGGGGCAGGGAGCTGGGGCTGTAAGGAATACAATGCAAAGGGACTGAAGCTGATGCTGGAAGGGAGCTGATGTCGGGGCTGGGATAAGAGGGCTGATGTTGAGGGAGAGCCAAATGCTAAGGAGTGAGAAGGGAGAGGAGAACAGATACTGTGGTGGGGGGGGGGGGAGTGAAGGAAAAAGCAAGATGCTGGGAAGTGAGAAGGGAGAGAAGGACATATGCAGAGGAAGGTGGAGAGGGAAGGGAAGGCAAGCCACTTAACCCTCCATAGCCCATGTTCCCTGTAAAATAGTTATCTCCAAGTTATAATGCCCTGTTCAATGTAATGTTCAATATAATGTTCCATGTAAACCGCACTGATGTCAAATAGCGCGGTATATAAGAGAAATAAATAAATAAATAAGGGCATAGGAATAGATGCTGGGTAAGGAGGAGGAAAGGCAGAGTCAATGGATATTGGAGAACGAAGTAGATGAGTGAGTGCTGGAGGTAAAGGGAGAAGAAAGCAGAAGCACAGATACTGTGGATATGGGGATGTGCTAGTGAAGAGACTCAGACTTTGGATGGGAGACCAGCGGAAAGACTCTAAGACTAGCTAGGTAATAGGAGTGTAAGTGTCTACTCAGGGCTTAAATCAGATTGTGAGTGAGAAATTGGGGATTTGATAGAGGGTAAGAGTGAGAATTTAGGGGTTAGCTAGGTAGATATTGGGCATTAAGAAACAGCAAGGAGGAGAGGGGTTGGGAGGTAGTAGAAATAGAAGGGTATGGGAGGATGAGAGGCAAAAAAGGGGGCAGCTCTTTGAAGGAGGTGAAAGAGGGTGAAAATGGGGGAGAAAAAGGGAGGAATGTAAGCTTGGCTAGAGGATAAAACACTAAAAAGGGACTGGAGGTAGCAAAGGGATGAGTGATGGAGAAAGAACTGGGACTGATGATGTGATAGAGCCAGAAGGGAGATGATGCTGGGGAAGGGATGAATGCAGAAGGAGGAAATGAGAGACTAGAAAGTGAGTGAAAGACAGGGTGGGATAGGAGGTTGACAGGGCCAGCCCGTCCATTGAGCAAGAATGTTTTTTACACAGGGCCCAGCGTTTCAGGGGGCCCCACGCAAAAAACATTCTCCATCATCCCAAGTAGATTAAAAAAAAACCGGCTGCTGCTGCCGCTTATGCCGTGGCAGCGGAAGAATCAAGCGTTCCGCCACGGGGCCCCCCTCCCCCCTGCCCGGAAAAGCCTCCCTGCAGCATCAGCTAGCTCCGAAATCCCAAAGCGCGGGCTTTCAGAGCCGCGAGAGTTTCCCTTTCTCGTGGCTCTGTTAATCCCGCCGGGGCTGATGGGATTTCCCATCACCCTCGGCGGGCTTAACAAAGCCGCGAGAGGTCAGAGAAGCTCTCTCTTTGCGGCTCTGAAAGAAGCCCACGCTTTGGGACTCCGGAGCTAGCTGTTGCTGCAGGGAGGCTTTTCCAGGCAGGGGGGAGGGGGGCCCCACGGCGGAACGCTTGATTCTGCCGCTGCCACGGCAGAAGCGGCAGCAGCAACCGGGTTTTTTTTAAATCTACTTGGGATGATGGGGGAGGGGGTTAGGACTGGTAATGGGCTATGGAGGGGGGCTAAGACTGGAAGTGGGCTGATGGGGGGTTAGGACTAGTAATGGGCTATGGGAGGGCTAAGACTGGAAGTGGGCTGATGGGGGGGTTAGGACTAGTAATGGGCTATGGGGGGGCTAAGACTGGAAGTGGGCTGATGGGGGGGTTAGGACTAGTAATGGGCTATGGGGGGGCTAAGACTGGAAGTGGGCTGATGGGGGAGGGTTAGGACTAGTAATGGGCTATGGGGGGGCTAAGACTGGAAGTGGGCTGATGGGGAGGTTTAGGACTGGTAATGAGTTATGGGGGGCTAGGACAGGAAATGGGCTGATGGGGGGTTAGGACTGGTAATGGGCTATGGGGGGGCTAAGATTGGAAATGGGCTGATGGGGGGTTAGGACTGGTAATGGGCTATGGAGGGGGCTAAGACTGGAAATGGGCTGATGGGGGACTAGGACTGGAAATGGGTGATGGGGAGGTTAGGACATAATGGGCTATGGGGGGGCTAAGACTGGAAATGGGCTGATGGGGGGGTTAGGACTAGTAATGGGCTATGGGGGGCTAGGACTGGAAATGGGCTTGCGGGGGGTTGCTAGGACTGTAAATGGGCTGAGTGGAAGGAGGGCTTAAACTACAAATAGCTGATGGGGAGGGGGGCTTGAAATGGAAATGGGCTGTGAGGGGAGGGAGCTAGGACTGGAAATGGGCTGATGGAGGGGCTAGGACAGGAAATGGGCTGATGGAGGGGCTAGAATAGGACTGGAAATGGGCTGTTGGGGTGCTAAGATTGGAAATGGGCTGTGGTGGGGGCTTGGATTGAAATGGACTCATGGAGGGGCTAGAACTGGAAGTAGGCTCATGGGGGGCTTGGATTGGAAATGGGCTGAGTGGAGGGGAGCTAGGATTTGACATGGGCTGATGGTGGGGCTAGGAAAGGACTAGAAATGGGCTGATGGGGGGCTGGGATTGGAAATGAGCTGATGGAGGGACTCGGATAGGACTGGAAATGGATGGGGGAGCTAGGACTGGAAATGGGCTGATGGTGGGGCTAGGATAGGATTGGAAATGGGCTTATGGGTGGCTAGGACTGGAAATGGGCTTATGGGTGGCTAGGACTGGAAATGGGCTGATGCGGGGACTAGAAGGGAGCGGATGCTGGATGGGGCTGGAACTAGAATGGAGCTGATGTTGGGGGAGGATTAGAATGGGATGGAGCTGGGAAAGTGAAATGGAGAGGGAAAAATTATTTTGTGTGGGAGGGAAGAGAAATCTACAATTGGCCGGATATTGGGAGAGTAAGTGGGGATTGAGGATGGAGGGGTAAAATTTGAATGGATGAAATAGGAATGAGGAAAGAGCAAAAGGAGAAAGATTAGTATGTTAAAGCAGATGTAGAGAGAGAATGGAAAAAAACTAGAAGAGAGAAGAAAGGACAAATGGACAGCAGACGATGGAGAGTTAGCAGAAGACACAAAGAAACCAGAAGAAAGTGGCTGGAGCAATTGCAGCTGAAAAAAATGCACAAAAGGTAGAAAAATATCTTTATTTTAAATTTATTAATTGGAATATGTCAGCTCTGGTAAATGTGCATCATTAACGTCTGCGCTTTGTTTAGTACAAGAGCAAATTAATGTATAGTTTTATTTCTACAGTGTTGTACATTCCAAGTTTGGCTTTTGGGATTCCCAGTTTAATTATTGTCTTCCTGTTTCTAAATTGTGATTCCTTGTTTGGTGATGGTCTATGTTCTGTTCATGTGTAACAGAGCTGAGGTATTCTGTTTATATAATTCCTATTTGACATTGCCACTTGTTGTCTTTCCCGAGTAGGTCATGTATTGTTATTCTCTGAAATGTATTGGTTTAATATTTGCATTGTTTCCTTTTGATAGGTAGGGTATGGTGCTTTGTGAGTCCTGGTAGTGCTGTTAGGATACGGCGGGTTTGCTATGGGTTCTAAATGGGCAGTGTTTGTAGTAGTTCCTAATGTGTCTGGCGGTTGGCACTGGATTATAGTAATGTAGAAATCTTTTAGTCTTTCTTTAACCATACACTCATTAAGAGGCATGTTTACTAAAAGTTAGTGTATGGTAACATTATACAAATATTTATGCAAATGAGGCCCCTTATGCAAATGAGGCCCCGCACCGAGTCTCCGCACATGGCCCCGCACCCCCCTTGTGCCGCCCCTGGAGGTTGGAGAAGTAGGAGACAGAAGTAGGAGAATGGCCAGACTAGGAAAGAATAGGTAAGAAAATGCAGTGGAAAGCTGGTAAGTAGGTGAAAGGTGAAATAAGAGCAACAAAACTGGTGAAGAAGGGGTACAAAAGAAATCTAGCTATAGGCAGATAAAAAGATAGGAGAGAAATGGATAAGAAAGATGAACAAAAGGATCAATGGATCAATGTCAGCTATAAAGGAAGAAGAGAAGACAGGGAGAGTGAAGAAGCAGAAAATGGAAATGAGATCTTGGTAAAATACTTGGAAGAAAACCAACAAGAGAAAGTGGTAAATAGAGGCCAGGACCAACTCAACTGGAAAATAGAATAAGACAACAAATGTACTAAAACTATTTTCAGGTTTTAGACAATGAAATATATCAGCTTTGAAAATGTACTTTTCTTCATATTTTGTTCAGTACAGGAGGAAATGTATTTCTTTTTCTTTCATCAGTCTTCCATTACTTACAGATTTTGGTTTCTTGGGGTTTCCATTTCATTTTAATTTTCCATGTTGTTGTTGTTGTTAAGTGCCGTTGAGTGTCCTTTGGATAGTTGACCTAAACTGTGCTCAGTCTTCAGTGAATTGGATCATTGTTGATAGAGTGGCACCCTTAGCTGCTGTAGATGTATCGATCCACCTCATTGCTGGCCTTCCTCTTTTGCGTTGACCTTCTACCTTGCCAAGCATGATGTCTTCCTCTAACGATCTCTCTCTTCGCATGATGTGTCCAAAGTATGAAAGTTGAAGTCTTGTCATCTGAGTTTCTACAGAAAGCTTAGGTTTGATTTCCTATAGCACTGACTGGTTTGTTCTTCGAGCAGTCCATGGTATTACACAGTATTCTTCGCCAGCGCCATAATTCAAAGGCATTGATTTTCTTCTTATCTATCTTTTTCACTGTCCAACTTTCGCATCCATATGACTTTACTGAAAATGCCATGGCTTGGACAAGTTGCATCTTTGTATGGAGAGAGACATCTCTGCTCTTGAGAATCTTGTCCACTTCCTTCATAGCCATTCTGCCGAGAGCAATGCATCATTGGATTTTTTTGACTGCTTGTTGTTTATTTATTGATTGTTCATCTAAGAGGTTAAAGTTTTGTTTCTAATTTGTAATCTCTTACTTTTTACTTGGTGATGGTCTGTTTTTAATATGTATAACCGAGGTGAGTGAGTCTGTTAATATGTAGGTTCTGCACAGGAATCTGTATTATAGCTTGTTCTCGTTTCTCAACAGGAGATATTGGTGTTCTAGACTATTTGCAGTGCTGATTTTTCATAGGTATGAATAGTGCAATTATATTCTTGGACATGGTGCTTGTATAGCATGGTAAGCTTCTGAGTGTCTATTTGCAAGACTGTGTGCCATTTCAAATAGTGTCTGGCTGTGGAGAGATTTTGTGTTGCTGTCATTGATATGGCACTAGCATTTGAATAGAACATTTTTTGTTTTTAGTAAAGTGAAACTATTTCTGCTTTTCACCCATTGTTCAGGGAATGTTATTGGTTGATCTGGGAATATTACATGTGAATGAATATTTATACTCTACATGATTCATATTAAAATGTATGTTGACTGACATTAATTTCGACTATAGCACCCTAGACTCTATGCCTGGTGTCAATTGAATCCAAGCTGTTTTGGCCTGCTCCTTCACTCCTGCCTGATCAAACAGACTGAACAAGCTTGCTCCACTACCTTTTGCTGGATATAGCAATACTGGAGTGCTGAGGGCTGTCCAGAAATCTTTACAATGACATCAGCAAGCCTATTTGATTCTGTCTCCATCTGCTGTTAAATCTACATGTCTAAACTGATCTAAAGCACAGGACGTATGAGGAGAGCCAGTGGGGGAATAGGATCTACACGGATTGTGGGGCTGCGCGTTCCAGAATGAGGGCCATGGTCTCCAAAACTGAACACAATACTCCAAGTGAGGCCTCATCAATAACTTGTACGGCAGCATTAATATCTCCTCCTTTCTGCTGGTTATTCTTCTCTGTATGCAGCCCAGCACCCTTCTGGCTTTAGCTACCACCTTGTCACACTGTTTCACCACCTTGAGATCCTCAGGCACTAGCACTCCACGGTCCCTCTCCTGGTCCGCCCACACCAACCTCTCACCCCCTATTGGAATACAATTCCTTTGGATTTCTGCATCCCAAGTGCATGACTCTACACTTCTTCTCATTAAATCTCAACTGCCAAGCATTAGACCATTCTTCCAGTGTTTGTAGATCTTTCCTCATGTTGTCCACTTCCTTAGAAGTGCCCACTCTGTTGCAAATTTTTGTGTCATCTGCAAAAAGGCAGACTTTTTCATTGAATCCTTCCATAATTTCACTCACAAATACATTGAATAGTTTCTGTCCCAAAACCGATCCCTGAGGCACACCACTATGCACCTTCCTTTCTTTTGAATGAGTTCTGTTTACCACCACCTTCTGTCTTCTGCAGTCAACCAATTTCTGATCCAGTTCACTACCTTGGGACCTATCCCCAGGCTGCTTAGTTTATTGATAAGCCTCCTATGAGGAACAGTATCAAAAGCTTTGCTGAAATCTAGGTATATGACATTCATTGCATGCCCTTGACCTAGTTCTCTGGTCATCCAGTCAAAGAAAGACTCAAGGAAAGAAAATTAGCAGGCAAGGTCTAATTTCTCCTTTCTTCTCCTTCTGCAGTGCTATATATTTATGGAAACGGAGCAATAATCTCTGGCAGACAAGCATTTAAGATCAGTTAATGCCCTGTCTGAAACCCCAAGTCAAAAAAAGAACCTTCCAACCAATGGGCTAGAATTGACACCGGGAGAATGATAGATACAATAGGAAAAAAGATTTTAGTGTATGAGTGATGATTGAGTCCTTTAAAGCACTGTTTTTTGCTTTCTTTTTATTAAATGGCACAAGTATACATTTGTTCAGTTCACCATGTATAAAAAAGAATTGGAAAAGGTGCAGAGAGGAGAGACCAGAATGATAGAGGGGATGGGGGGATGCCCCTGCAAGGAAAGTCTTGGGGGGTTGGGGCTCTTCAGCTTTGCTAGTGGGAAATATGATGGAGTTCTATGGGATAATGAGTCGAGTGGAGCGGGTAAGTATAGATTGGTTGTTTACTTCTGTGGGGAGTGGAAGGAATGGGGGACAAGCAATGGGGCTACAGTGTAGCACATTTGAGACTATAAAAATGGGAACCTACACATCCACCTCCTACCATCAAACCCACAGCATTCTTCAAGGATTCACCCTATCCCCCTCCTCTTCAACATATATCTTCAATCTCTCCTCAAAATCATCAGAACCACAGCATCAACTTTCACATATAAGCAGATGACATCATGCTCTATGGACCGTTCAACCAAAGCACCCCACAAACACGAACCTCCATCAATGCTTTACAGAAGTCTCACAATGGCTAGTAAACAACTAACAATTACAAGAAGACAGAAGCCCTATTCATCACAAAGGACAAAACCTTCACGCCCCCAACCTCCCTCCCCCTTAACACCACCCAAATAAAGGTAAGCTGGAAATCAAATACCTCAGCATCACAATGGATCAACGTCTTTCCTTCAAATCACAAATACAAAAGACCACCAAAGTCATCTACCTTAAAGCCAGAAAATTGCAATTCCTGTGCCCCACCTGGAACCACTGGACTTCCGATCCTCATTCCAAGCTATAATCCTCCCACATATTGACTACTGACTATTGGAACTCAATTTACCAAGGCCTCCCACAATCCACCCTATTTCCCCTATGCACCACTCTGCACACAGCAGCACACACCTTAAAAGGATCATCCAAATATGACCATATTACACCCACACTTAAGCACCTACGCTGGCTACCACTGACCAGCCGAATCATGTACAAGCTTTTCCTCCTAACCCATAAAGCCATCAACTCCTACCCTACATCTCATTTGCACACCCTGCTCCAAACCCTGCAACACAACAGAACTAGAAGACAATCCAGAAAGAACACACTCATCATCCCCCATGCAAGAACAAAGTCTACCCAAGATGTATGGGTACATTTGTTCAAACAATGTGCACTTGGAACACACTCCTGGACCCTATAAGAAACATTAAGGACCTCCCCACCTTTTGTAAAGACCTAACAATCCATCTATTCATTGAACACTTTTGCCCCTCCACCTACCCCCCCCCCCCCTTCCAGAATAAGAATTGACAATCACCCATGGCTAGCCTACAAACAAACCAACAAAATAGGTTTAACAATATATATTGTACATAAGTTATTCCTTTGATCTATCTAGTCTGTCCTTCCATACCAACTATAGTAGTCCCCTATTTACCTTTAGAGATCCTCGGTGTTTGTCCCATGCTTTTCTGAATTCAGATAGGCCCTCATTCACAATTGTGGATTGCGGGGTTCTACATCCCGTGGGATGGTGCAGCCTCGCAATCTGCTTAAACCCTATTCCTGCACCGGATCTCTCTATATGTCTTGTGCTTCAGGACGGGGAAAGCCGCGGGGGGTGGAATTGGGGACAGAGCAGGGGCAGGACACCTGGTAGCACATACAGGGCTGATTCAGGTCACAGCCCTGTACATACCGCCATGCCTGCTGGGACGTACTACTCATACCACCTCAGAGGTACGAACATAGTGTTCTGAAAATCATTCGAGATCCCCGTTGCTTCTGTTCCTCAGAGGTGGTGTAAGCAGTATTTTACATGGGATCGTGGCCCGGCAGCCACCCATCGGGCCGGAGCCTGGTGCAGGAGGGTCCCCGTCACCCGATCCAGGCCGTGGGAGGCCAGTCAGGGGTCAGGAAGTGGGGATATTGGGGGCCGGAACCACAGTTGTCTGGGGCGCCTCAGGGGAGGACGTCCCAACAGGTAGAGGGGGCACACCAGGCCATCCTTGGGCCTGATTCTGGCTCCTGTGGGAACATCTTGATTCCACAGACCAGAATGGGGTTCTAGCAGCCCCGTCTTCAGTGGGGACATCCGGACAAAGAGTACAAGTAAATGGAGCTCACTCTGAGGAGAAGGATGTTACCAGTGGTGTGCCCCAGGGATCTGTCCTTGGTCGGATTCTTTTTAACATCTTTGTTAGTGATATAGCGGAAAGGCTGTCGGGTAAGGTTTGCCTCTTTGCGGATGATACCAAAATCTGCTATAGAGTAGACACCCAGGAAGGTGTAGATAACATGAGGAGGGATCTAGCTAAGCTTGAAGAATGGTCTAGAATTTGGCAGCTGGGATTTAATGTTAAAAAATGTAAGGTCATGCATTTGGGCTGCAGCAATCCAAGGGAGCAATACAGTATAGGAGGTGAAGTACTTTTGTCCACTAAAGAAGAGCGGGACCTAGGCATGGTTGTGTCTGATGATCTTAAAGTAGCTAAACAGGTAGAAAAGGCGACGGCAAAAGCAAGAAGGATGCTTGGGTGCATACGGAGAGGAATGGCTAGCAGAAAAAAGGAGGTGATAATGCCTCTGTATAAGTCTTTGGTGCGACCTCATTTGGTGTATGGTGTGCAATTCTGGAGACCGCACCTTCAATGAAGGATGTGAACAGGATGGAGTCGGTGCAGAGGGTGGCTACTAAAATGATTAGTGGGCTTCATTATAAAGCATATGAGGACAGACTTAAGGATCTTAATATGTACACCTTAGAGGAAAGGCGGGATAGAGGTGATATGATTGAGATGTTTAAATACCTCTGTGGCATAAATGTTCAGGGAGAGAGCCTCTTTCAATTGAAAGCAAGTTCTGCTATGAGGGGACATGGGATGAGGGTGAAGGGAGATAGATTCAGGAGTGATATGCGGAAATATTTCTTTACAGAAAGAGTAGTGGATCCATGGAATAGTCTCCCAGTGGAGGTGGTAGAGATGAGGACAGTAACTGAATTCAAAAAAGCATGGGACCAACACAGAGGATCTCTAAAGGTAAAAAGTGGACTGTTGTAGTTGTTGTTATGGAAGGACAGACTAGATAGGCCATGTGGTCTTTTTCTGTCATCATGTTTCTATGTTTCAAGAATCGGGCTCATGCTGTCCTCGTCTCCAACACCGCAACTGGGAGATTATTCCATGCATCTACCACTCTTTTCATAAAGAAATATTTCTGCATATTACTCCTATCACATTCACTCTCATCCTATGTCCCCTTGTAGCAGAGCTTGCCTTCAATTGAAAGAGACCCTCCTGTGAATTTATGCCATGAAGGTATTTAAACATCTCTATCATATTGCCTCTCATCCTGATTTTCCTCAAAAGTATACATATTAAGATCTTTAAGTTTGTCCTCATATGCTTCATGACAAAGACCACTAAACATTTTAGTAGCCACCCTCTGCACAGAATCCAACCTGCTTATATCTTTTTGAAGGTGCGGTCTACAGAATTGCACACAATACTCCAAATGAGGTCGCACAAGAGACTTATATAGAGGCATTATCACCACCTTTTTTCTGTTGGCCATTTTTCTCCCTATACACCCAAGCATCCTTCTAGCTTTCGCAGTCGTCTTTTATACCTGTTTACTACTTCAAGATCGTCAGACATAATTATGCTCAGGTCCCGCTCTTCTTTTGTGGACAGAAAACTTTCACCCCCTACACTGTACTGCTCCTTTGGATTTTTGCAGCCAAAATGCATGACCCTGCATTTTTTAGCATTATATTTCAACTGCCAAATTGTAGACCATTTTTCAAGCTTAGCTAGATCCCTCCTCATGTTATCTGCTCCTTCCTGGGTGTTTACTCTATTGCAGATTTTGGTATCATTCGCAAACAAGTAAACTTTACCCAACAGTCCTTTCTCAATATCACTAACAAAGATGTTAAAAAGAATCGGACCAAAGACAGATCTCTGCGGCACACCATTGGTAACCTCCTTCTCCTCAGAGTGAGCTCATTTACCTGTAACCTTTGTCGCATCCCACTCACCCAATCTCTAACCAATCAGTAACTTTAGGCTGCTCAGTTTGTTTATCAGTCACCTGTGTGGAATGGTGTCAAAGGCTCTACTGAAATCTAAGTATCTCTGGTCACCCAGTGAAAGAATTCAATCAGATTTGTCTGACAAGATCTGCCTCTGGTGAATTCATGTTGCTTCAAATTCTGAAATCCATTGAACTCCAGAAACCTCACTATTCTCTCTTTTAGTAGCCTTTCCAATAATTTACTAACCACAGAGGTTAGACTAACTAGCCTGCAGTTATCAATGTCATCCTTATGTCCGTTTTTGTGTAAAGGGATCACATGTGCCTTTCTCTAGTCCTCTGGTACCACTCCCAAATCCAAAGAAGCATTGAAAAGGTCAGTCAGTGGCAGGGCCGGCCTATCCATTGAGCGAGAATGTTGTTCGCACAGGGCCCCGCGCTTCAGCGGGCCCTGCGTGAACCACATTCTCGCTCAATGGACGGCTGCAGAGGGAGCCAGGGCAGCCCACACGAGGCCCTGGCTCCCTCTGCACAGCCTGCCAGCATGAAGAGCCTTTTCTTTCACACTGGCAGCTCTTTCAATGAAGCCGCGAATGCCGGGAGAGGTTAAAGGGCATTGCTGGAATAGGACGAAGTGGGCTGATGAGGGGGCTAGGATTGGAAATGGGCTGATGGGGGACTGGAATGGAACTGGAAAAGAGCGTATGGGGGTCTATGACTGGAATCGGGCTGATGAGGAGCTGGAATAGGACTAGAAATGGGCTGATGGGGGAACGTGGACTGCAAATGTGTGATGGGCTGGAATAGGACTGGAAATGGGCTGATGGGGGCTGGAATAGGACTGGAAGTGGGCTGATGGGGAAGCTTGGCGTGGAAATGGGCTGATGGGGGGCTGGAATGGAACTGGAAAACAGCATATGGGGGGCTAGTACTGGAAATGGGCTGATGTGGAAGCTTGGGAGACTGGGACTAGAAGGGGGCAGATGCTGGGTGGGTCTAGTACTATAAGGGAGCTGATTTTGGGGGAGGACTAGAAAGGGATGGGGAATGAGAACGGAGAGGGGAAAAGATATTTTGTGTGGGAGGGAAGAAAAGTCTACGAAGGGCCGGGTATTGGAAGAGTAAGTGTAGATTGAGAATGGAAGGGTGAAATTTGAGTAGATGATAAAGGAATAAGGAAAGAAATGGAGGAAAGAGCAAAAGGGGAAAGATCAGTATGTTAAAGCAGATATAGAGAAAAAATTTGGAAAAACATCTAAAAGAGAAGAAAGGACAAATGGATAGCTCGCAGAAGACACGAAGAAACCAGAAGAAAGTCACTGGAGCAATTGCAACTGAAAAAGAAAATGCACAAGCAATAAAAGGTAGAAAAATACTTTTTTATTTTGAATTTATTAACTGGAATATATCAGCTCTTGGAAATGTGCATCGTTAACATCTTTTGTGTTTTGTTTAGTGCAAGAGGAAATTAATTTATAGTTTTATTTCTCCAGTGTTGTGGACATCCCAAGTTTGGCTTTTGGGGTTCCCAGTTTAATTATTGTCTTCCCCATTTCTAAATTGTGATCTCTTGTTCTTTGGTGATGGTCTATGTTCTGCATTTTAACCAAGCTGAGGTATTCTGTTCATGTAGTTTCTATTTGACCGTGTCACTTGTTCTCTTTCCTCAGTAGGAGATGCACTGGTATTCTCTGAGATGTATTGGTTTAATATTTGCAGTGTTGCCTTTTGATAAGTAGGGTTTGGTGGTTTGTGAGTTCTGGCAGAGCTGTTATGATATGTTGGATTTGCTATGAGTTCTAAATGGTCAGTGTTTATAGTACTTCCTAATGGGCCTGGCGGTTGGCACTGGAATATAGTAACGTAGAAATCTGTTAGTCTTTATTTATCCAGACACTCATTAAGAAGCATGTTTACTAAAAATGCATGTTAACATTATGCAAATAGTTATGCAAATGAGGCTCCCTATGCAAATGAGGCCCCACAATTAATCTCCGCACATGGCCCCGCACCCCCTTTGGGCCGCCCCTGATCAGTGGAGCTGCTAGAATGTCCCCAAGTTCTGTCAATATTCTTGGCTGTAAGTCACCTGGACCCATGGCTTTATCTACTTTTAGTTTAGCTAGTTCCTCACGAACAGTCTTCTGAAAATCATTCGAGATCCCCGTCGCTTCTGTTCCTATATGATGCCTAGATATTTAACCTCATCTTTGATTGGGACATCTGTGTCATGAAGTTTCAGTGAAGTGGGAGAGGTGAAGTTTTGGTTTCTTGTTACGAATAGTGTTTCTGTTTTTTTGAGCTTTATTTGAAGATTATTTTCTTTTAGCGACGATTCGGCCTCCTCTTTAGTTAATGATGTTTTGGTATGTAGGGCATTTTGTGTCGATGAGTGTGCAAGTCATGATATCGTCTGTATAGATATGATAGTTTATGTTGTATTTCTTGAAGATTGAACATATAGGATAAAGGTATATATTGAACAGGAGGGTGGAGATCGCGGAACCCTGGGGGATTCCCTGTTCTTTGTGGAAGGTAGTTGAACGGTCCTGATCAACTTTCACATATAGCCTACGGTTGGACAGATAGGATTCAAACCACTTGAAGGTAGTTCCAGATATGTCTAGTTGAGCAAGTTCCCATGCTAGTGGCATTTATACACACCGCTTTCCAGATGTTACCCATATTACCCGTTTATACAGAGGTATTTAATGTTTCACTTACCTGGGGGCTGTCTTCACCTATCCTCAATGAATCTAGTTTAAAGCCCTTTACAGTAGGTTAGCCAGTCAGCTGCTGAAGACACTTCAACCCTTCTTGGACAGATGGACACCATCTCTGTTCTGCAGCCCTTTGAACATCACCCCATAGTCCAGGAAACCAAAACGCTCTCGATGACACCATCCACGCAGTCATGCATTCATCTTCAAGATGTGAGCTTCTCTGCCTTGGCCTTTCCCCTTACCAGGGTGAATTGAAGAGAATATCACCTGCACTCCTATATGCTTCAACGTCTGTCCCAGAGCCATGAAGTCACTTTTGATATGCTTGGAGGGATACCTAGCAGTATCATTTGTGCCAACATGAATGAGCAACATCAGATAATAGTCAGTAGGCTTGATAAGTCTTGGCAAACTCTCCATAACATCTCGGATTTTAGCACCTGGCAGACAGCACACCTCTCTGGACATCAAATCTGGTTGGCAGATGGACGCCTCAGTACTCCTCAGAAGAGCGTCACCAACCACAACTACACTTCGCTTCCTTATGATGACTGATTTTTAAATTTTGGGGTGCTCAAGCTGCGGTTCTTCCCTTTCCTTGGATGTTTCCACTTCCTCCACTTCCAGTGCTGCATACTGGCTCTTCAGTTTAAGGACTGGAGGAGTTGGAGTGTTGATACTTGTCATGAGGCTGGAGCTAGGGAAGAAACAGCCTTGGAAAAAACTCCTGATTTGCATAAATCTCAGAAAAGCCAGAGAGCGCAGTTCCAGTGTAGCTCAGCCAGAGGGCGCATGAACAGCTACACAGTGCCTGAACCCACGTGCTCAAGCTCTGAGCACCTTAATGATGAGTGTTTTCACCTGTCCTCAAACTCACAGCATGCAAGCTGGAAATCCCTTTATAAGGGAAGTCAGATGAGCAGAGAAAGGGGGAACAGGATGGAGAGTGGTATGAGAACCAGCAAGGGGGTGACCGGGAAGGGACCTCCGGTGCCAGCACAAGGGAACAAGAAGGAGAACGGTACAGGATCCAGTACAGAGACCAGAAAGGGGGCTCAAGAGATCCAGGTGTGCAGCAAGGACTGCAGCAAAGAGTCCAGCACAGAGACCGGGAAGATAGCTCAGGTACCAGCACAGGAGTGCAGCAGAGGGACCAGGGAGTCCAGCAAAGAGAGGCACCCAGGAGGGTAGCCGACAGACCAACCGGAAGGGTACCAGCGAGGGTACCAGGAACAGTAACAGGAGAAGGAAGGAGAAGAACGGATACAGACAGAGGCAAGTCTCAGCCCTGGGATAAGGCCCAGAGAAGCAGCCTGCCTGTTAAAAGAAGTTCTTCAAATAAAGACTGGAAATCCACGTCTGGTTTTCTTAGCAGCCTTAATTGTGGAGCAGTGCACAGGACAGAGGATCAACAAGAAAAGCTACAGAGTAAGCTGAATCCTAGGCGTGGCACTCCACCGAAGATAAGGTATGAAAAGCCTTTTATATTAAAAGGAACTTTCAATGAAGACAGTTGTATGCAGGTAGATAAACCTCATTATCAGAGAAGAAGCAAAGTTAACTATTTAAAGCCACTTTCAAAAAGGGTTCTACAGAAGTTATATGGGAAGCCAAGGAACTTCTATGAGAAACTAACTAACACTGAGGATACTCTAAACATTGAAGAGTCTAGTGAGCCAGAATCAATGGACTTGGATTACAGCTCCAGTGTTCCCATGCCTCACACAGAACCTATGGAATGTAACTTGTGCTTAAGAGGTAGTTGCCTGCCATGCTAATTGTACAGTGAAGAAATGAGTCTGAAAATGGTGAAGCTGTTAACCATTCTGTTCTAATTGTGTTCTATTGTTTGGAAAATCCCTTAACCCAGTTAAACAGTCAATTGTATAAATTACAACGTTTAACTGTTTAGTCCATGGTGGAACTTTATTATTGTTTGAGGAAAGCCTTACCTCCACTTTAAGTTTGTTGTCTCATTTGAACCTAGAGCATTAAGCAGGGAAATAAAGCCTTATTTACCCTCCATTCGGCGTAGTTATTCATTTCAGGGAGCACTACACTACAAGGACCCCAATCCTTTAGGTCCTGCAGCTCAAATACTCCCTGATTCAAATATAAATGTCGGCAGATGCCCTTACTCTACTACGCCAGTAGGGGCGCCGCCCGACATACTGCAGGCTCTGGTGACTCGTGTCCAACCTTCTTCCTTTTGTAGTCTCCCATCTTCACCTCTGTCAGAGAGCTTGGATGTTTCAAGAAGCATCTCATCAATGTACTTTTCATGTTTTGAATGTTTCTCAGCCTCACCATCTCTTTCCTGAGCTCCTCCACTTCTTTTCTGAGCGCTTCAGCATGCAGGTATCCTGCACATGGAAACAGCCCTTCAACTGGCATTGGGATCTCTGTCTGGACAGAGGCAGAAGCTGTAACATGGGCATCAGCTATTGTTTAGTTGATGGAGCTTTGGTACCTTGCTTTGCAATGAAGTCTGTCAGGAATACTGGGCAATAAACCATTGTTAAGTTGGACAAGGGGAAATCCACTGCTTACCCCTAGAATAAGCAGCAAGCAATCTGTCTACCTTTAGAAAATCTGACAGGTAACCTGGCTTGGCCACTATTGGAAAGAGGATACTGGACTTTATGGACCTTTCGTCTGACCCAATATGCCCTATCTTATGTTATTATGTTCAATGCAAAGTACATAGGAAAAATAACAAAATGCAGAAAAAAGGTATTAGAAAACAAAGTACAGTACTATGTCGAATAAGCAATTCAAAGAGTTACCTAAAATCAACCAGGAAAAGGTACAACAATGAAATAAGACAAATGGATAACCAACAGAGAGTTTATCCTAGTCACACAAAAAAAAGCGAATTACATTCACATCATTACTTTGGAGATTATTTTATAAGGAACCATCTGGATTTACGAAGAAAAAACATGCATAGATCAAGGTATTTTAAACACATATGCATGTAAGTGGTCACTAATGTATGTAAATAGCCGCATGCGTGCTAAGTGCTATTTTATAAGTATGCACACACATCTGATAGTATGGACATTCACTGTAGGCATGCACAGGGGTAATTTTTGGGTGGAGCATAGGTGGGACACAAAGTTGCACATGTAAATTATAAAATACTATCATTTATATATGTGCAGTAGAAATCTAGATGGGTGTATTTATATCATTTAAGTGGTCGTCCCTTAAATGAATGCAAGTCTTCTTCCAGTTTGTCTCTCTTTTATAAAGCATGCATGAACTTCACTTTCTAAAATAGACATGAAATATGCATGTAAATTTGTGTGTGGCTCATAAAATTGCTCTCCATGCTCCATCAGGATTTTAGAATCCAAAAGTAAACACAGCTGCGATAACCCAAAAATATGTTTAACATTTTGAAACCTAAGTAAACCTTTACAAGGATATCATAACACAAAAGATGCTGCCAAGACCACTACCTCTTTGACATATGTGTAAATTGCTTTTTCTGGCCCTGAGTAGCCATATTAAGGTCCAGAAATAGCCATGTATTTGCAGCCATATAAAAAGTCTGTCAATTTCTAACTCATAAAGCAAAGAACATGATCCCTGTCCTGTAGGAAGACTTTGCCACAAGCATCGTTCCCCTGTGTACTTCCTCCGCAATAGATCTTTCTAAAAAAGTGGAGATATCCAGGCTATCTGCAGAATGTTCTCAAGTTATGAGCCCAGCACCACCCTGTGTGACCATTCTAAACAGTTCTATCAATTAATTTTTAATTGATTTAGTGAGTATTTTGATGTGCATTAGGATATCATTTTATAAGTCAATAGACCAAAGCACGTATCTGTGTAGTGGTAGCCACTACAAAGATTAGTGCCCTATGAGTTAATGTTCAGTGACACTATACAGATACTGCAGCTGAAAATTATTACAGACTACTCTGGCGCTATTTGGATAGTGCCGGGGAGGAGCAAGAGCAAAGCATGGGCGTTTCACCCAATTATCTGGATAAATTTACCCAGATGAGTATATTGCTGCTGTCTGTAAAGTGGCAGCTTCACCACTCAGTGTGGATGTTCACTAAAGTGCGCTGACCATTAATGCACTTGGGAAGCAGAAATCCAAGGGAATTGTAGGCGATAGGGGTCAAGAGACTGGTGTGCATGGACCAGGATAAGGACCTTGGAGTGATTGTTTCTGAGGAACTCAAGGTGGCGAAAAAATGCGACAAGTTGGTGGCAAAAGCCAGAAGGATGCTGGGTTGCATACAGAGAGGACTTATCAGCAGAAAGGAAGAGGTACTAATGCCATTGTACAAGTTTCTGGTGAGGCCTCACTTGGAATATTGTGTTCAGTTTTGGAGACTATATCACTCAAAGGATATAAAAAGACTGGAAGCAGTTCAGAGGAAGGCGACCAAAATGATTTGGAGCCTGCATCAGAAGACTTATGAGAAGAGACTCGAAGACCTAAATATGTACACTCTGGAGGAGAGGAGGGATAGGAGAGAGGTGATTCAGACCTTTAAACACTTAAAAGAGTATTAATGGACAAACAAACCTCGTCCAAAGACGGGGAAGCTGTAAAACTAGAGGGCATAACATGAAGCTGCAAGGGTTTAAATTGAAAGGCAATGTCAGAAAATACTTTTTCACTGAAAGGGTGGTGGATGCTTGGAATGCCCTCCCGATGGAAGTGGTGGGGGCAAATACAGTGACAGAATTCATAATGGCATGGGACAGACACAGTGGATCCCTTTATAGCAACAGGATAAAATCAAAATAAACGTAACTATCTCTAATATCTGAACAAATAGGGGTGACCTACAGAGAGCGGTGGGTATACCCCTAAACAAAGGCATGGGAAGGGTGACCGGCACAGAGTGGCAGGTGCACTGGTTGCCTTGCTGGGCAGACTAGATGGACCATGCTGGTCTTTATCTGCCATCATATACTATGTTAATGCAAAGCAGCGCTAATGGCTACAGTGTGGGATCGGGGCAGATTATGGATAGTATTTGGACAGCACTGACATCTACTGTGCTATACGTTATTGCACGCTGTCAGTGCTGCCGATAGTGTTGAGTGCACTTAGCACCATCTCAAGAGGGGACATTAAGTGCAGTCAGATAATGCAGCTGCTGCCTAAACAAAGAGCACCAGCCAATCATGAGCACGCACACAATTCTCCTGATAACATCCATTCCCCCGCTGGCAGCTCCTCAATGACATCCCTCAAGTTATGAGCCCAGCTCCACCCTGTGTGACAATTCTAAACAGTTCTATCAATTCATTTTTAATTGATTTAGTGAGTATTTTGATGTGCATTTGGATATCAATTTATAAGTCAATAGACCACAATTCCACCAATAACATCCTTCCTATTGATGACATCCTCACCAATGACAACCCCCTGTGCTATTCACATGCCCCTCTAGGCTCAACAGCCAACCCCTTCCCCACCCTAAACCCCCCTTCAGTCTCTCAGAGATAGCCTGGTAGTCTAGGGAAGGAGTAATCTGCCTCTATTCCTATCCCATTGCCACCCAGGATCAAAGTGGCAGAACTATCATTAGGATTCATTCTGTCAAATAAGGAGTGATTGCCCTTACTTGACAGATTGACCCATAGTGGGAGTACCATAAGACTACGCTAGAGGCTAAGGCAACAACTGAGAATGCTCCAACTGCAACCAAACTTCTTTTAATGTAGAAAGGACTAGCCAAACCCTCGGCACACAAGAATACTTCCTAGTCATTCTTTTCTGACCTTTACTGTATGTTTATCTCTCTGGGTGGACCAATGTCCACCATGCTATAATCATAGAAAGAGATAGTCTAAGATTTCTCTCTTGTTTCTTTCTGCATATTTCTCTTTTAACTCCTACAAATTTTATGTCAGAAAGCACTGTCTTAAATTGGTAAGTTCAGAGTAAAAATATTTCCTTTGTCCTATGCAATAAGTGTTAGCATGCATATTAAGGCCCTCTTTCACGTGCCTAAAATAGCAAATTAAGAAAGAAGGCTTTACTGTGACTGTTAAAATGTTCCTACATGATGTTAACATCATCAGTCAAAGATGTGCATGTCTCTATATGTAAATAAAGGAATGCTATATGAAAATTTAATTTACTTTAATCCAACATTTTTATTTTGCTCAACCAGCAAGGGCGCAAGGCAGAGCACATACAGATATATCTAACAGAGAAAAAAATCAAGATAAATTGGACAAATCAATTAACATACAAAGCATATAAACTATACACAACACTCACATACTCAGATGAAACCTCCCAACCTGAGACCAAAGGAAAAGCTATTGAGTGTGATGGTATCTATATTTCTATATCTGTGTCTGCACACAGCATTCATATCTGGCCAGAGGGGGTGGTATATGGAAGAACAGACTGGGTAGCACCTGCTAGATGGATATGAACCACTGAGCAGTTCTTTAGAGGAACTATGTAGATAGTGCTGGAGTGCGGACAGAGCAGTGAATTATCCAGATAACAGTGATGTTCAGTGCTGGTATCTGGATAGCTATTTGCATAACATAGGTTAGCAAAAAAGCTGTAGCTAAGCTAGCTAGATATTTATCCAGATAGTGGAACTAATTATCTCTGCTATCTAGATAGCACCGATACTGACCTCCAAGCCGGCAGCAGAGATGGGGAGCCCAGCAACAAGGGAGGCAAGGCAATGGAGGCAATAAGCCCAGCAGCAACTCCTTCAGGCAGAAGAAGACTTGCTGTGGAGACAGTGAAGGATCAGTGACACCTCCAGGCTGAGGGAGGTCCAGCAGCAGAGACGGCAGTAAAACTGTGACCCCTTCAGGAAGTCGAAGGACCAGCAGCGGAGAAAGGCCAGGCAATGTATAACAGATCTCTCCAGAATCTACTGCACCTTACAGTCCAGTTGTACACCAGCATATGTGTGAGACTTCTGGGAAGAGAAGGGGGGGAGGATATCTGGTAATAGAACATAAAGTGTGTGTGTGTGGGGGGGGGGGGGGCGCTTCTCCTTACTAACTGGCATTACCACATGGGGATTAGTACCCTTAATTTATCTACATGATTAATTCGTACTGTGAATGTACATAAGAGATTCTTTTGTTATTTATTGAATGGTTATGCCTCACAGAGATTATTACCTAAATTAAGTGCATTCTTGATGTTGTTGAGTCGATGTCAACTCATGTTGACCTGTAGAGGTTAATAAAGCTTGTACATATTTCCAGCCAGCCTTGTTCATAGTCAAAACATTTTTGGTTGCCTGGGGAAAAGGGAGGGAAATCCCATCCACTAACACCCTTTCCCCCCTTCCCCAGTGGAAGTGCCAGCTGGCAAATATTGAGGAATCAACAAAATCTACCCAAGGGAGAACTCTTACCAGGTTATCCTCAGAGCCAGGCATGCACACAGCGGTGGGATTCAGCCAGTTCAGCTCGTTTCCTGCTGTGGCCCACGTTCCCCGAACCGGGCCGAACACAATGTTACAATGCCAGCGCTGCGGCCTCAGGAATCGCCCAGCCTGACACTTGATTGATGGCATCAGGGGAACTGAGACATCAGGAGATACCCCTGATGCTATCAATCCAGTGTCAGGTGCACGGCAGTGGTCAGGGCGTGCAGCTCCCGCAACGCCATTGTGTGTGGTGCTTCCAGCCGTGCTCCCTGATCGCAGGCGGGACGGACTGAACCGGTTCCTGACTGAGTCATATCCCACCACTGGATGCACACTAGAGGGCACTAGATATGTTTTAAACCGAGATGCCATTAGTTCACGTAAACTGCACATTTTTCCCATGAAGCAGTTACAAGGTTATGTAGCAGCCGATTTACTAAGCCACATTAGCTCAAAACTAATGTGGCAGTTATCATCTGCTAAAAGTAACCTCAGCAGGTAACAAGGTGCCTTAGCAGTTAATGTGCAATAATTTCTGTGTTAATACCTAACGTGGAATGGGGAGGTTAATGGGTAGAGAATGAGCAGCTGATGAGCGAGGGACTGCACTTTCCAGTTAACATGGAGGCGGTTACTATGTGTTAACTGTGAACTGGCAGATAGTGCAAAGCAGTTAGCGCTACCTGAATAGGCGTATCTAATTGTATTGCATTATGGGGCATGTTTACGAAACTGCGCTAACAGTTAATGTAAGGTTTAGCGAGTGGTAAACCGTTACCATGCGCTAAAAATGACAGCGTGATAAAAATCCCATGCTAACTGCTTAGCATGTGACTGGTCAGGGACTAGGTGGGATAGGGGCGGGGCGTGAGCACTGTCTGTGCATTTAGGTTAGCGCGCGCTAATTGTCAATGTTAGTGCAAGTGCACTTACCGCCATCTCAAGCACAGTTGCAGGTTGAGTGTAGCGAGGTGCTTTCCACCATGCTAACTGCATGGCACATGCCAGGAACACACCCACAAGCATGCATTGCCAACATCTCCTGTGCTAATTTGTAGTGCTAAACGCATGCTAATATGCCAGTTCTTAGCGCGGTTTAGAAAGCCTATGTAAAACACAGCTAAAATGCAGTAAAATCATTTTCTCTGTGATAACTCTATGAGAAGATCCTGGGAACACTCTAAACAGTTAAAGCAGAGGTTTTGCACTTATTGCACATTAATTTTACAATTAACGTGTGATAATAGCAAAACCATATCTCACTTCAATAAATAGGCGTTGTAAAAACTTAAAGGGGAAATAGTAATTGAGAACTGTGATTTGCTTGTTTTCAACTCTGCTCCACAGGGCTAGTAAAGGAAAAGTGAAAACGAATTGGATTTAGCTCACGTCATTTCTCATAAGTTCAAGGTGAGTTACATTCAGGGACTTTCCCAGTCCTTGGAGGGCTTACAATCTGTTTGTACCTGAGACAGTGGAGGATTAAGTGACTTTCCCAAGGTCACGAGGAGCAGTAATTGGGTAGTCCATTAAGTTGCATAAGTTTGAGCAAGGACTTAGACCTTCAAAGAGCCAGGCAGTTTTTCTTTTTGCAAACAAAACATGGGCCTTTGAAATTTTGCAAAGGAAGGGATATTTTCCCCTATTGTTCTGAGTCTGAAGAATGGGTAATAGAGTACACTGAATGAGACTATTGAACAAGCTTTGATATCACACCTCAAGCTTTACATTGAAAAAACTGGTTGCTGCCTCCCTGATCACATCTTGCCATAGTGCACTCAAGCTAAATAGTGTAGGATGTTTGCCCTGCATGCTATTTGGAGAGCACTTGCAAGTGGCTGCTATTTAATATCTACCTCTGACTGGTGTTAATTTAATGCCAGCTTACCCTGTTATTTACAAACTGGAAATGAAACTGACCCATGAAACTGACCAAGCTCAGTTCAATTTTTTTCCTTATCCTCCTGCTGGTTTTCAAAGGATATACAAGACAACCTGCCACATGGGGATTGCTTGTCAATACAGAGGAAAAATTGGAAGACCTACTATACTTGAGGAGACAAAGTCAAAGGAAAAGAGAGAGTTCCCGAAGAGGTAAAACCAGGCCGAAAGCACGCACCCTCATGGCTGCAATGAGAAAGAGGACCAGAGAAAGGGAAGGAGGAAAGTGAAGCATGTCAGAGAGACCCACTGCTACATCTTCTGCTAATATTTTTTTTGCAAGTAAGAACTCTGTGTGTTCTTCCATGCACATAGAGAACCCCTTGTTGTGAAAATGTGAAGCGATAGTAGCTGGATCTGTCTGGAAGATTGGACTTTCCTCCTCTTCCTCTCCCTCTCCTGGTATCTGAATGTCTGCCATGGCAGTCTGCAATTGTGGAGCAGGCTCGTAATCGTACCCTTTACAATGATAGGAGATGGCTTCTGACTCCCAAACCTAAAGTAGTATCGGTGGAGGAGGGTATTTTGTGGTATATCCATTTAATCACAAGGTATTCTCCTTTGAGCAAATCGATTGACCGTATTGTTCGGCCCTATTTTTCAATTTTGATGACATTGAGAGGGTTTTCTTCCCTATCATCTAGAATGGTATACATAAGGGGCCATAACTTGTGAGATCTTTTATGTTCTACTGAATTGGCTTGTGCTAATGAACCGCCTCAGATACTTGGCCATCGGGTATGTGGATCATGTACCGTGTGTTCGGTGATGCTTGCCACAGATTTCTTTGTGTGCAATGGCTTGCATTGGAATCTACGATGGCAGACTACATGTTGTACAGACTTTATGGTGTATGCATTAGTATGTCCGTGTGGGCTGGCATATACTGGTAAAACGATTCGCCAGTTACACATGCGGTTGGTTGAGCATCACAGTAAATGGAATTTGATGGTTGAGGGGGCTCCGTTAGTACAACACAGTTTACTGTTCAATCATATGTTTGCTGATTATGTGTGTAGTGTTGGACTATATCCCTCCCATGCGGTTAGACAGTGATCATGCTTTAAAAATGTTACGGAAAGAGCAACATCATATTTTCCATTTTGAATCCTAGGGGTCTGAATGAAAGGATTGAATAGAGATCCTGCTGGTAATATGGTTGTGTGTGTGGTGGGTGGGTGGGTTTCTATTTCTGCTTTAGGTTTTTGTTTCATGCGAGGGCAATCTCTGGTTTCATTTTTGGGTCTATGGGTTCCCTTGATTATAATCTTGGTGGTGGTCCATTGGATGTAAACGATCTGATTAGGTAGAGTCGATCAGCTGTGCATGGTTTCCTTGGGGAGTGACATTCGGGCTGTTGAGCAGTTGATTTAAGAGCACAGCCGTGGAGTTTTTTGGTGGTTCGTGGTTTGTTGAGTGCTATGCTGGCAACATTTTGTTTGTATTTGTTTCCATATTGGGGTGGAGATATTGGTTTTGGGCAGCAGTTTCCGGTGTATGATTTGGATTGCAAGTGTAGTCTCATTAATTAATTTGCTTGGGATTTTTTCTAGGTAGCATTGACTGAGTGTGTATGATCATACGAGCTGGGCTTGAAGCGAATGGCCCTATTCCCTTAAGCAGCCTTGGCGAAACACCTGGCATCGATATAGGGCCTATGTTTGCCCTTGTGCTTTAGCTGAGCGCTTTTGTGTGTGTGATGATATGTGCTGAGCTTCGCTATTTGCCATTTGCTAGTGTGTGAAGTTATGTTACAAATTATTGAGCCATTTGCTTTAAAACAAGACCTGGAGGTTTTTTCTACAGTATGACCTATGATGTCAGGATGTGATACTGCAGGAAGCCGGTGACGGCTCTAGCAGAGTATAAGCTTGTTACAAGCTTTTGGGCCATTGCATTGGCTTTGGGGTTTATCCTGAGGTCTTTTTTCCTCTGGGTTCTTTTGGGTTGTGACTGCACCTGTTGGCTTGTTGTTGTATATAGCCGACCCTGTGACTTTTTGCTGAAGATTGTGCTTTATACAGATTCTTGAGAAGCTATTATATATTTTTAAGTCTTTTATAAGGGCCAATCCTACTCTCTGGCTTGATACAAAAGTAGGGGAGTGTCAATCAGGGGCAACTGACTACCCAGCAGCACCCCGTTCTCACCCCGTTCTTGGGATGTGCATTCATTAACACACATTTGATTCTTTAGTTCTCCTTAAATACTTAGTGCCAGCTACATTGATTTAATGCACATTAGTTTATGAATTAAGTCAGTTACAGGGTAATTTTATGTGTGAAGGCCATGGAGGCATTTATAAGACACATTGGGGTCTAAGGGCCCCATCATGATCAGGGCACGTCCGGCCCATCCGTTTGTCCAGAATCTGGACGGGCCAGATCTGCATCTGATTCTGATCCCACGGGGCTAGACATTCCTTGCGGGATCAGAATTCGGTGCAACTGGCCCGATGGGCAGATGTGCCCCAATTCCGAGCCGCTGCATGTCCGGACTGTTCCCCGTACAACCCGACCAAGGCCCCTACATGGAGCCTTAGTGTTGTGGCATCCCATCAGCATGACACCAGGACACCATGCAGGAGCCCTGATCGGCCACAAGCAGGTCCAGCCACCCATTCCTCACTGCTTGACCCCCGATTGTGCCTATCAAGGCCAGGATCAGGTGGCAGAGCTCCCCCTGCACCACTGACCTTGCCAGTGCCGGTCCTGCCGCACTGTCCTCCGATGTCGGGGGGACTTATTACACCTCCAAGGTGGAATAAGACCCCCATTGAGGAAGGCAACCCTGGACATACAGTACTACAACTACAATCGGCCCTGTACATCCAGGGTCAGGATCCTGCCTCTGCCCCACCTTCGCTCCTCCTCTGGCCTCCCCCTGCCATCCAGAGCTTCCCTCACAATGCCGATGTCCGTGCGGGGAGCCTGGTGGTTGTGATTTCTTCCCTGTGAATAGCAGGGGTTGGACATCCAAACCAGACATCCACCCCTGTTATTCACAGTTTGCAATGACCACATAAGCGTCATTATGAGATACTAAGGGTAAACCTGCAGAAATCATGGTTAGATTGAAGGAGTGGCCATTTACACCTGTTGCCGAGTAGGCATAAAAATTAGAGTGTAAAGTATGCAAATGCGCACATCTTTTATAAAATAGTCCACACACGCAGTTATCCCTGTTATAAAATGGAACCACTCAAAAACTATTTTTTGTCTGACTGATCATTTAACAGGTGCCATTGTACCTCTTCAAATCCATGCTGAAAGCTTACCTCTTTGAAGCCGCATTTGGATCCTAATCCCTTGCTCTCCTTGTGTCTCCTTCCCTATTTGAACCCCCCCCTTGTTTTTCTTGTATTGTTCCGTCTGTCTTGATTAGATTGTAAGCTCTACAAGCAGGGACAGTCTTCTTGATATGTTTGTACAACTCTGTGTATGCCTTGTAGCGCTATATAAATGTTTAATAGTAGCAGTAGTGGTATAATAACAAAGTTTCCTTCAGCAAAATAGTCCTTTTAATATAAAGTATATTTATACACCCCATGTAGAAAACACCTTTATTCTCATATTTAGAAAACCCCATGTTCACATTCACAAAATCTTATCAAACTGAGCATCCGCCTAACTTGCCAAAATCAGACTTCTCCAGATTGTCCCTACTCCGACATAGTCCATAGCACGCTGCTATGTTTCTATGAAAAGCCAAAACCTCTCTGTCAGGGAAAGACTGGAAATGTCAAACTTCTTCAAACAGTTCTTCAAACTTTCCAATACCGACAAAACATCGTCAGCCTTGAAGCAGCGCGCTTAAAGGGCCCATGGTAAGACGGTTAACAGTAGCACATCTTAGTAACGCTAACTCTGGGTGGTTTACTCTGTGAAAGCGAACAAGGAAAAAAACCAAGAGGAACAGAGAACTGAGCATGCTCAGTTTACCATGTTTATTTACCCTGTTCAGCATGTCCTTGCTGAATAACAAGCTCACACGATTTTAACCTATGCATTTTCAGGGTTTCCTGTATAGGAATAGTATGGCCATACTATTTCTCTTATAACCATGAGCATGCTAAATGATTTTGCATAGCTTGTAAGTAGCTTTTTAACATTCTTTTTAATGTTTTCGTGAATACATGCTAAATTTGATTTTGAGTTTTATTGCACAGACTGGTAAACTTGATTATATGTATAGAGTCCTCTCTATCCAATTTTTCATATTCACAATGAGCCTGATGCACGAAGGGGCACGTTTGGGCTGTCCGAACATCCAAAATATTGACGGCCTGAATTTGTACCTGATTCTGCATCCGCAGATGCTAGACATTCCCGCGGGTGCACAATCAGACACTTAGATGGACCAGATGTGCCCTGATTCTTCTGCGGGAGAGGTCCAACCTGCTGCATGTGCCTGCTGGAGCCCCGACACCCTGCAACAACGGCAAATCTGCTTTTACCCACGTCCGTCCCCCGGCGGGCCCTGCCAGGGCTGGGATCAGCCAGAATGGATCCCCTACTGCTGCCCACCTCTGCGCTGGACCCGACCTCCGCAAGCGGGGGGAATTATTCCACCTCAGTGGTGGAATCAGTCCCCCGTCCATCTCCTGAATCGGACCTGTACATCAGGGGCTATAGGCCCGCCTCCTCTCCGCCCAGTCGCCGTCCCCTCTCACCCCCATCCAGCTAACCCTGCATTGGCTCTGTGTGCGTGGAGAGATTTGGAGGCAGCATGCGGTCCCGGCAAATAGCAGGGCAGGATGTCCAACCCCGCTATTTGCGTCTCTGCATTGAGGCCAATGTCTGTTAATTAGTATGTATGTATATTTATTTATTTATTTAATTTTATATCCCACGCTCTTTTGAAATTAGTGCAGTTTACATAGAACATGAAAATTAATATTTTAGGTATACAGAAGTATACAAAATTTTGTTAACTGTTCAATGTAAACCGCCCTTGATCTCTGGAAGGGGCGGTATAGAAGAAACTGTTAAATAAATAAAAAATAAAATAAAAATAAATAAAATAAATTTTACATTGAATAGGGGTGTCAGCTTGGATAACAACTGGGAGAACTATCAGTATTTAAAAGATTTGTATAGTACCTTCAGGATTTACTCAACTAAGGGTCAGTTACTTGTGCATTAAGGGAATAACATACAGTTTTTGCAAAAGCACATTAAATAGCAAAATAATGTGCTATTTATCCTTAACACATTTTTTTTTGTATTACAGCAAAAGTTAAGTAATAATGAGATGTCCAACATGCAAATGCATGCAAAGCAGCTCATTATTTTGTAAAGTTAATAACACAGATTACATTTGATCTCACAGGATGTGTTTATTCATTGAAAGATCATACCACCTTTGAGTTGGTGTTCCCTGGGAATATCAAGCCTCTAATGCATAGCCTGTTGTTCCTGGGGAGGCCTGAAAAATATCTCCTCTACTCCTAGTATCCTCCTGGACATCAAGTACACTTTCTTACCTCGATCTCCCTGGTAACTAATATACTGCTTATCTGCCTTATTTTGCAGTCTGACGCATAATGGCAGTACCATGAGATTACTGCTGTGGTCCAAGGAATCCATTTTGAAGTGAGGCGCAGGCATGGCAGAAGCATGCAGGGATTGCTCCTGCTGCCCCTCGTCCATCAGGGAGGCCCCTGGTAGGTGTAGGGAAGATGGATACGGAGGTTAGGGAATGCATTGGTTGCCAGGGAGATAAGGCTGAGGGTATACTTAATTCCATGGAGGATTTTGGGATTGTGGGGAGGATGTACTAGATGCTGGGGAGGGGATCAAAGGGTAGAGGGGTATTTTGTTAGATAGTGGCCCTATATAAGATAGCCAGTCCAACTTAGGCTCTGCTATCTTGGCATTGGTGTGGCTAGGAACATGCCATATTCCCAGCTACAATAACGCAAAATAAAATTTACCATGTGGGTTACTAACCTGTGGTACTGAGGTACTGCAAGTTCTTGACTCATGTGGTAAATTTTGCTGGAGTATTTTACCACAGCTTAGTAACTAACAGCCTAAATCTTTTGGGCAAATATTCAAAGTGTTTTAGCTGGTTAACAGACTTGGGAAGGGCTAACTGGCTAAAATGCACTGATAATGATATTCAGTGACCTTACCCAGATAATGCAACTGAATATCACCACAGACAGCATAAAAAATACCAGAGTAAAACTGGGGAGGTCTGTGGGTGGATTGAGGACAATTGCTCTCACTATCCCATCAGTGGCAATATTCAGCTTCTAATCTGATAGCTAAACTGGGTAAAGTTAGGTCATCTCAATAGCTTTTCTAGCTTTTTTTAAAATTATATATTTATAGGTTTACAAAATAAATCAAAGCATTGAAAACTTGTAACAGAAACAGAGTACAGATTACATAAGTACCAGGAAACCATACACAGGAAAATGGTTTTAAACAATAAAACCCACATCTATGTCTCTTCCCCAGCCCACAATATGGAGGAAAGATCCCAAAGAAATATTAACAAACAAGACATGCAAGGAAAATAAAGGCAAACCTTAAGCATGCCAAACTAGAAGTGGGGGTGGGGGTGGCCCTGATCAACAGGCCTGCGGGTGTTAGGGAAAGCCAAAAGTTGGGAAGGCTTATAGAATATACAGATATTAGAATGAAACTTAATCATGAATTTGCATGGAAATTTGAGGAAAAAAGAGCTCCCAACTGCTGGATTCCAGGACAGAGTAGTAGACATTCTTCTACGCTGTGTTTGCCTTGACAAGTCTGGAAAGACCTGGACAGCTAGTCCTTTAAAAAGAAAATTCCATTTTTTGAAAAATGATTTAAGAAACCATTCATGATCCATAGCTAATGAGGAGGTAGGAAGTAAAGTGGAGGGAACTACTGATTCTATATCAGAGGTCTCCAATATAGCCAAAATATCTAGAGTCCACTTGTTGGACCCCTGATATTGCCTCTCCCCCCTTTGATTTTTCTTAGCAAAAGTTAAATAGTAAACCTTGGTCATGGGGGTGGGGGGTGCGATTGCAGCGGGACCCCAAAATCTCTATGAAATATTGCTTGAACAAATCTTTAGCATTAATACAAACTAATTTAGGAAAACTAATGCGTCTTAAATTCAAAAACCTTGATGAGTTTTCCAGCATTTCAATTCCAGCTTTCATAGCCAGAGTCCTTAATAAATGAGTCAGTATAACCCTCTACATGAGTAACCTTTACCTGCAAGTCCGACATTAAAGTCTGCAAGAAAACAATTTCTTATGCTTGTTTCTCATAGCAATAGAGTTACCTTGCGTTTGTACAGCCTGGGCTTACTCCTGCAGCACTAAAGCTTCCCCCAGTCTCACGATGGCAGACCAAATAGATTCAAGAGTAAATACTTCAGGACAAGCCGGGGAAAACATGGTAGTCACGCCAACAGCTCCAACTCCTGTTTCCGATGCTTGCGGCTCCATTACCTTGCTCTGAATCACAACTGACTCTGCAGCTGCTCTCCCGCTATAACTCCACAGCAAAAGGTTGCCAGAAAGCTGACCCGGAAGAGCTTGTATAGGCTTTCTATTTTGCCCTGGAGCTGTCTCTTTCACAGGAGCCTGCTCACCACCTTGAGAAGACAACTCTCCCAAACTCCCATGGCTTGAAACCAGCAATGCCGCATTTGGAGGTCTATCCGATCCCGAGCTGAGCTCTGAGCCACCCCACTCTTGAGAAATGCCAATGGGACACTGCTCCACCATCTCTGCTGGCAGCCGCTGAGACCATTTAACGAAGACATCTGGTGGTCCAGTCACCACTGAAGGTATGGATGAGGAGGTTGCTGGGATAGAAGAGGACTTCTTACCTGTTTTGACTTTACTTTTCCCCATTTAGGAAAATACGTCAGTTGAGCACGCCTGCCTGCAGCCATCTTGGAGAATCCTAAGCAATAGTCTTCCTAACTTTAGCTGGTTTTCGCTATCCAGTTAGTGGCTGAATATTGCTGATAACTAGATAGCAATGCCGCTGCCTGGCAAACCCAAATATTCAGTGCTGGACCCCGGATACGTTCTGGCACTGAACATCCAGGTTTATTTAAAGCGATGGTGGCTAGATGTTTTAAAAACATGTAGTCGCTATCACTGTTGAATATCGACTCCTTTGTCTTTAGAATTCTCCACCACTTACCAGATAATTCTATCTGGCAAACATGCTGTGTGAAAAAAATGTATCTGGCCAAGAAGAGGTGGTATTATGGGCATTCAGGGGGAGTGGTTTCACTTTAGCCAGAATATCAGCCTTATCTGGACAACTTTTTTGTGACAGAGAGCTGTCTTAAAATTAACTGAATATCATTTGTGATTAATTATAGATAATTATATTCAGTGGCACTTTAACCAAATTAGTGATGTTAAATATCTGTGATCAACTTAAGCAGGTAGAAATATTTATTTAACCTTGCAATGTATCATATTAATGAATATCAGCTTCCATATCCTATATGAATACTTAAAGATTCACAGCACAGTTTTCTCTCAAGGCATGAAATATAATCATTTTATTTTATAATATTAAATGTACAGTCTCCAGATTTATAGTGAAATATATATTATATACAAATATTTTCTTGTTGGTGTTTGGATTAGTGTTTTTTGAACTGCTAACTCACATTAGATTTAATTGCCTCAGAACATGCAGGCTGGCAGAGATTTACTTACCCAGAGGTGGAGTTCAGACAGACCTTAAGTGGTACGTACATTGCAGTTTGCACTCTCCGAGGTGCCAAAACCATACACACCAAATAAAATAAGTAAAGGTTGCTGGTAACAAAAACATGCTATGTATGCTGACTTCCAGGAAAGAAAATGTAAGCATCCTTTGCTACAAGCTAGCATGAAAGGCGAGACTTGGACAAAATATCTGAATTTATAATAAAAGAAAAATGACTCCAACGTCTTTTCTTCCTTCAGACAGATTTTTTTTTTTACTCAACACATGAACGCTAAATGATGGCACATATGTGAATGAACAAGAATTCCCAGCAGTAGTTCACTGGGTATTAAAAAGCTGACATTCTGAGATATGTTTTTGCTAGGGGCCCTCTTACATGGACATCCGTCCACTTGTCATGACATTGCAGCTCACATTACTTACATAAACATGCCATAGGGAAGCAGGGGCTGATATAATTTTTATCAGGTTGAAAGTTAGCCATTATTATTGTTACAGCAAACCTGAGAGAGCCTTCTTGATGATGGAATGGATTCAGTTACTTCTTCCTTTTCTCTGGGTCATTATTTAAAATGGGATGGGGAATAGGAGGAGGGGGAGGTGTGGGCGGCAGAACGAAGCAGAGGATGCCATATACTGCAGGTGTTTTATCCTTGTAGGGAGACTACACTGAGACAAATGACTCTAGCTGGCATTTTGTACACACCGGAGATTGCTTATCGATCCAGATCAGAATATTCAGGCTGGCCTCGGGGAAAAGGCAGAGTATTTTCTGAGGGAGTTAATAACCTGGCAGCTGAGCTGTCTTGTCCAATTCACTGAACCTAGGGCTCTAATCAGGCCAGAGTTTCTTATTTTGAGAAATCTTGCCATATGTGCCTGCGAGCTGCCTTCTACTCTATTGGACCCATGACAGTGATTGAAATGACAGCCTATAGATAGAGGCTAATCAAATTGTTTATTATCAACCTAAATCAATATGTATAGATTGTTCAAACATCACTGTCATGCCATGGAAAAGTAATACTAATACTTCTTGTGCTGGCAATGCAATTCCAAAGTGTATTTCTCTGTCCCGAATTACATCTGAATTTAAGAGAATAAAAAGCAATTAGATGGGATGATGGGACAGTGAAAAATATCCATGTTTACACGTCCCAATCAAATGACCTACAGCATTAATGGGGGACTGTCACTTTTCTGCCCAGGTTAGATATGTTATGATCTTGTTCTTGGTATCATCCAGGAAACTTTCCCTCTGCAAGAGAAATGAATAAAACCTGACAACTTTGCTGCCAAGATACTAGTCAGACCACAGAGATCTGGCTTTTCATAGGTTAAACAATTTTTGCTAATTTTCTCTTTCAGAGTGGGTCGGTGAAACTCTGCTTTTCAATGAACAGACATTTGATTAAGGCTTTCTAATGACAATCCAAGTGAATTTTTGCTTATGCACAAATTTTTCTGTGTTTGCAAAAACAATGACAATGGATGTTTGCCCAGCACGGCCTTCTAGTGCGAGCAGAGGAGACTGTCTAGCATTTCCGCCTCAGAGACCTAGAGCTTTTTATTTATAGCTGAAGCGTATTATTGTTAAACCTCTCCTGCCTCTCCATTTTTTTATTTCCCATATATTATAATTTATAAGGCTTGACCCATTGCTTCAACACTTATGAATGTGTTCAGTACATGCCAGCAAACTAGTGCCAGCAGCTTTATATAAACAAGGTGCAGAATGGACTTATTTTTAATTTTTTACTATTTCTTTTAAATTATCTTGCAAAGGTGCAGAACTATTGGACTTAAATTAGGTTATTACTGACTGCTGTTCATACAGTAAGTAGTAGTGGCTTCAGGGACGGACTCATATCCTGCTAGCAGTAGGTAGTGGTAGATGGGTGTATTCAAATAACCTGCTCTAAGAGAGAGAGGTTCATGATGTGATTTGTGAGTATCAAATCCTGAAATGAGGGAGGGATTTAGTCCTTCCTTGGCCAACTTTCTTTTGAAATACCAGGACTCATAGGATGTGCGCGGGCATGGAAAAGAGCGTTCTGGGAGCCAAGATAATCTTGGCACAAAAACGGTTTATTGTGTTTGGGTCTATCCCCACACAGCTCCCAGGAGAGGGATCAAGGAGTCTGAGTTGTAAGGAGTGACAAAGAATCTCCCAAGGAGAAGAGGAGTGGCTTAAGGAATTTATTGAGGAGACAGCTGGTAGCAGAGATCTGGCCACTAATCTGAAGACAGCAGGGAACTCAGAAGAAGAGGTTACTTGCCATCCTGTGATGTGAAGAGCTGCAGTTACAGAGGACAGTGGAAAAGAATCCAGAGCCCAAGGGATCTGATTTGCTATTCTTATGTATCTATCAATCCGAGCAAAGTTTATTTTTGTATCTGCTTTGAAGACAGGGCTGGCACTGGCACTAGGAAGATTAAACATCTGCCTAAGGCAGCAGGATTTGGGGGCAATCACGAAGTCTGCACTGGAGGGGGAGTGAGACATAGCAGCAGGCCTGGGGAGGGGAAGTGATGGGAGATGCTGTACATGGGGAGCTGCTCAAAGGGAAACATTGGACACCTAAGAAAGTAGATAAGAGGAGATGCTGGACATGGGAGACGGGGAACAAGGCTGTAGGTTCACCAAGGGCATCGGGTAACCTTTCACCAGACCTGTTTAAAGAAACTGTTCAGTAAAATTCTCTTTTTATTTTGAACACTCATTCAGACTAGACAATTACCTTCTGGGGGATTAGGAGACTATTTCCTAAAGGCTTTCTCCCATGCCTGCTAGTCACCAGGAGTCAGCATTGACTTGAAGACACACATTGCAATGTTTCTCCCATGGAAAATAATGCTTACCAAATAGGGACCCGAGTGTGCTGCCTACTAATAGTGGGACCAGTGAGAAGAAGATCCTCACAGTTATTGAGCCTTGAAAGCTTACCTTTCCCCTCCCCCAAAGGGGCGCCAAATGACAGAGGCAGGACTAGCGTAACCACTAACTGCAAGGACTCCCTTTAAAATCTCTATCAGTGGCAGGTTGTTCAAAGCCTGCCATGTCCCTCCCCCTTGGATGTGTGGGCAGAAGGCAGTAGGCCTTGAGCGCACATGTGCATACCGATGCTTGGAAGGCCACAGGTCATAGCAGCTTTGCAGCGATTCCCTGTGGCCATCTGCACTGGCACTACACTGCTGCTCCACGAAGCAGGAACTTTAGCTCCCACAGAGGTAGCAGCAACAGTGGCAGGAAGATGAGGAGGGGGAAGGAAGAGGGCAGAGATGCTGGAACCAGTAGGAAAGGAGGAGGGAGGGAGAGATCTGCTGGACACTTCATGGGGGTGGGGGGGGGGGGGGGGACAAGAGAAATGCTGGACTCTTTAAGAACATAAGATTTGCCATACTGGGTCAAACCAAAAATCAATCAAGTCCAATATCCTATTTCCAATAGTAGCTAACCCAGGTCACAAGTATCTGGCAGAATCCAAATGGGTCGACAAATTCCATGCTGGTTATCGCAGTAGATTTCCCCCTGTCCACATTAATAATGGACTTTTCCTACAGGAACTTGTCCAAACATTTTTAAACCCAGCTACACTAACTATATCCTCTGGCAACAAATTCCAGAGCTTAATTACGCATTGTGTGAAAAAGTATTTTCTCCAACGAGTCTGAAATGAAGTACTCTGTTGCTTCTCTGTACAGTATGTCCCCTGGTGCTTATAGTTTTTGAAGAAGTAAACAACCTATTCACGTTTATTTGTTCTATTCCCTTCATTATTTTATACACTTCTATCATCTCTCTCCCTCATCCATCTCTTTTCCAACCTGAAGAGCCCGAACCTTAACACAAAGGAGCAATTTCTATTCTCTTTATCATTTTTATTGCCTTTCTCCATGCTTTTTCCAGTTCTGCTATATCTTTTCTTTGAATGCGGTGACCAGACCTTCATGCAATGCTCAAGGTGTGATTGCATCATGAAGAGATACAGAGGCATTAAGATACCCCACATTTTATGTTTCATTCCTTTCCTTATAATGCCTAGCATTCTATTTGCTTTCTGGCTGCTGTTGCACACTGTATTATCCACAATGACACCTAATTTCTTTCCTTGGGTTGTGACTCTTAATGGAGACTTGCATCATTTGGTTATAGTTTGGGTTGTTCTTCTTTAAGGGGCATGTTTACTAAAGCATGCTACCTGGATAGCATGGGGTTAGAGCGCTGGTTGGGTGCCTCCCTAAAGAGTAACATGTCGGGTTGGGGACTAGGCCTGTTCTAACTGCACTTGGCATCATTAGGGTGGGTGCATTTCATGCTACCTCAATGGATGGTGTTAGTTGCATCTGCAGCCCGGTCTCCATGGTAACGTGGGTCTGGCCCGTGCTAACTGCAGGGGAAAAGAATGCACATGTCCCACTGCGGTTAGAGCTGAGCCCTGTCCTGCTAATGCGGTCCACATGTGTGTTACTGGCACAGTCTTTAATAAACATGCCCTTAAGTACATAACTTTGCACTTGTCCATGCAAATTTCATCTGCTATTTGGTGACCTGATTTCTCACGGTCCTCTTGCAATTTTTCACAATACTCTGTTGATTTAACAACTTTGAATAATTTTGTGTCATCTGCAAATTTGATCACCTCACTCATTTCCATTTCCAGGTCACTTATACATCTGTTAGAAAATAGCAGGCCCCGCACAGATTCCTGGGGTACTCTGCTATTCACCTTTCTCCATTGAGAAAATTAGCCATTTAACCCTGCTGTCTGTTTTCTATGTTTGAACTTGTTTCCAGTCCAGATTAAGACATTGCCTTCTATCCCATGACTTTTAATTTCCTCAAAAGTCTCTCATGAGAGACCTTGTCAAAGGTTTTCTGAAAATCCAGGTACACTGTATCCAATAGCTCATATTTATCTATCTGTTTATTCATATCTTCAAAAAAAATGTAGCAGATCATGAGGAAAGACTTCCCTTGGCTAAATTCATGTTGGCTGTTTCCCATTAAATTATGAAAATCTATATTTTCAGCAGTTTTGTTCTTTATAATGCTTTCAAACATTTTCACCGACATTGACATCATGATTGCTGGTCTATAGTTTCCTTGCTCACCCATGGTATCCTTTTTAACAAAAGACAATAAGATATGCCAGTGAGAAAATTGGTCATTTAGCCCTGCTCTATGTTTTATGCTCTCTGTTATCGTTTAACCATTTCCCAATCCATAATAGGACACTGCCTCCTATCCCATGACTTTTCAATTTCCTCAAGAGTTTCTCATGAGAAACCTTGCCAACAGCTTTCTGAAACTCCAGATACAAAATGGCCCTCATTCTATAATGCGGGTTGCGGGGCTGAACCATTCCCTATTGGCTCTCCCTATATGTCCTGTACTTCAGGATGGAGAGAGCCAGCAGGGGGTGGGAGGGAGTGGGATCGGGGGTGGGCCGCCCGGCAGCCTATACAGGACCGATTCAGGTCACAGTCCTGCATGTGCTGCCAGGCTTGCTGGGCTGTACTGCTTATACCACTTCAGAGGTGGTATAAGCAGGCTTTTTTGACATATTGGGACATGGCAGTCACCAATGGGGCCGGGGCCAGGTACGGGGAGGTCCCCGTTGCCCGATCCAGGCCGCGGGAAGTCAGGCGGGGATCTTGGGGTCTGGAGCTACAGCAGTCTGGGGTGCCTGCAGGGAGGACATTCCTGCAGGCCGGAGGTTCATGCTGGGCCATTCTTGGGCCCAATTCTGGCTTCCGCAGGAACATTTTTTTCCTGCGGACCAGAATCATGTCCTTATGGCCTCATCTTCAGATTAGTGAGACAAGACTTTTGTTAGTTGGATCCATATTGGCTTTTCCCCATTAAACTATGACTATCAATATTTTTAGTAGTTTTGTTCTTTATAATAGTTTGTACCATTTTGCCTGGCATCAATGTCAGGCTCACTGGTCTGCAGTTTCCCAGATCACCCTTGGAATCCTTTTAAAAAATTAGTTGGACACTCTCCATTCTTTGGTTACTATGAATGAATTTTAATGATAGTTTAAAAATTTCCAGTAGTAGATCTGAATTTTTATTTTTGTGTTCTTTCAGCACCCTGGGATGTATACCATCTGGTACAAGTGATATGTAACTTTTCAGTTATCAAATTTCTGTATTATACCTTTCAGGCTTATAGAGATTTGTTTCAATTCCTCTGATACATCACTTTTAAATATCATTTCTGGCATTGGAAACGCCACTACAGCTTATTCAGTAAAGACCAAAACAAATAATTTATTTAGACTCTCTACTATGGCCTTGTCCTCCCTTAGTGTCCCATTTACCCCTTTATCATCTAATGATCCAACTGATTCTCTCATAGTTTTTTTTTGTTATGAATATACTTTACAAAGTTTTTATTATGATTTTTTGCTTCCACAGCAAACGTCTTTTCAAATTCTCTCTTTGCCTGTCAAAAATTGGTCTTATGTTGGCTTCTCTCCAATCTTTAAGTACTATAGATAACTTTAATGACAGTTTACAAATTACTAATAGTAGATATACAATTTCATTTTTCAGTTCTTTCAGCTCCCTGGGATATATACCATCTGGTCTAGGTGATCTGCTATGCTCTAGTTTGTTAAATTGCCCTATTACATCTTCCAGGTTCACTGAGATTTATTTCAATTCCTCTTATTTATTACCTTAAGTATCATTTCTGACATGGGTATCTCCCTGACATCTTCAGTAAAGACTAAAGCTATGGACTTGTCTTCCCTTAGTGCTCCTTTAACCCTCTATTTTCTAATGGTGCAACTGACTCCCTCACAAGTTTTTTGCTTTAAATGTACCTGAAAAAGATTCTATTATGACAGAGTTGCCAAGTTACCCAGGTCCAGGAGTGAGATTTAAAGCCAATTCTGGATTTCTGACAATCTCATTCTGATGTATTATGGGACCTGCAACACTGATTCCAATGAATGAAATCAGGAACTACAAACACCATTCTGCATTGTGCTGCAATTCTAAAACCAGAGCTGGCAAAAAATCTCACTCCTGGAACTGGGTAACTTGGTAACTCAGTTTTGAGCTGTTGTTCCATGGCACGCTTCTTTTCAAATGTTCTTTTTGCGTGCCTTATCAATGCTTTTCTAACTTGCCAGTATCTTGGCTGTTTTCTGTTTTCTTCATTCAGATCCTTTTTCCATATTTGAGAGATGTTTTGGTTGTAAGAGTCTCTTTCACCTCAGCTTTAAATCATGCTGGCAGTCCTTTGGCCTTCCTTTCAACTTTTTTAAAGTGTAGAAAGGAGGCTCTGGAAGCCACATTTAGTTTTTTAGGATAACCTTCTTAGAAATGCTGTTCCGCACATAGGAGCCAAGAGGCAGGCAGCGCTCTAGAGTCTTAGTGCCTGTATGAGATGATGATGCAGGAAAAGGGACTTTAGACGTATTAGGAATTAAGCAATATTCTGGGTAATAGGGGCCTTTTCTGGAAGAATGAACTCCACCAGACTACTGGCATTAGCCTTTATAAAAGGAGACAGAACAGCTTCTAAACTTGAAATTGGGGAAAAACCCACAGTTGCCCAGGAGCGCATGGTTCATAATAATGTAACTTTGAAGGATACTACTAGGGAGGTTAGGGCATCCCAATAGAGAGGTTGCAATAAAGATAAAACAAGTTCTGGTGCCTTTACATCAAAAGCAGAGTTGTCCAAATTACTCCTGTTAACTGATAAGCAGGTTGTCAATATGAATAAAAACATACTTTGAAATGCCTCTGTACAAATGCTGGAGGTCTTAAAAATGGGAGTTAGAATATATAGCACTGAATGAAGAGGTAGATAACACTGGAATCTCAGAGACCTGGTGGAAGGAGGATAACCAATGGCACACTGTGATATCAGGATACAAATTATATCACAATACTAGGGTAGATCATAAAATGATAAGATTTGATGTAATGAATGGAGAGATAACAGCAAGGAAGTCTATTGTGCTAGCATTTAACTTTCAAAAGGGAGACTATGATAACATGAGGAAAATGGTTAGAAAAAACTAAAACGAGCAGCTGCAAACATTAAGAGTTTACATCAGGCCTGGATATTGATTTAAAATACCATCTTCAAAGCCCATAGCAGATGTATTCTATGCTTTAAAAAAGACAGAAAGAAGGCCAAATGACTGTCAGCATGGTTAAAAGGTGAGATGAGAAGCAGTTACAGCCAAAAGGACATTCTTCAAAAAATGGAAAAAGGATCGGAATGAAGAAAGCAGAAAACCGCATAAGCACTGGAAAGTTATATGCAGGGCATACTCTTTATATTCTGGGTTGACAGGTTGAAAAATCAAGCACCTACAGCTTATGCAAAACAGGGACATAAAACTTCTTTATTTGGCTAAAAGATCTAATCATATAGTTCCACTTTTCAGAGAACAGTACTGGCCTCTTATCACAGTGCAAATCAAATTCTCACCCACACTTGCCTTTAGTGTCCTGTCTATAGGTCTACCCTTTTATCTTCCTACTCTTCTTAATCCTTATACACCATCTCGATCCCTAAAGTCCTCACAGAGACTCTTTTGGGGATACAACTTTCCTTTTGGAGGGTAACTTTATAAGGGGCACCTAATTTAAAATGATAAGTAGGCACTTACATAGGCCTTATTTTAAAAAGATACATAGGCGCCTATGTGTCTTTATAACATACTATCGTAAGTGGCAGAAATTGCGCCTTGAATGCAGGTGTGTCCGTTTCCATCTGTTTTATAGTAAGTATAAATGTTCTTGCATAAAGTTCACAAGTATGAGAATAAACTAAGATAGTTTGTAATCTATGTACATACTTGTGAACTCAAGCCGCATCCATCCAGACCGCACTTCCAGAAACTTCTACTGACAAAGTTTGTGCCAGCGCACTCTCTCTTACACCAGGCAGCATTTTATGAGGCCATATTTATTTATTTATTTAACAGGGGTTTTTTAAACTGCTTTATCATTTCAGTCAAAGCGGTCTACAGACTTGATGATATACATTAAACAGGGAGATTGATAACTTGGATTTTTCTGAGGCAATGGAGGGTTAAGTGACTTGTTCAAGGCCACAAGGCATGCTAGTGGAAATTGAACCTTGGTCTCTTGGTGCCCAAGCCAGTGCTCTAACCATTAGGCTACTCCTCTGCTCCACATATACATGAAAATTACTTTGTAAAATTATTCCCTTTATGTGCATTTAAAATTCTTTAAAATATTTTTTCTTGAAATAAAAGACATTGTGGAACTGGATCTATGATTAGAATCAGGAACCGATGTGGCAGATATAGCATTGTGCCGATTTGTAGTCACATACTATGAAAGTCTATTCAGAGGGTAGCACTATACAGGAATCAGCACTGGATACAGGAATGATTATTTTAATATAAATTTCTTTCCTGAATGGGGTTTGTGTTTATGTGCTCAGCAGAAATAGTTTAGAGGACCCTTTTACTAAAATCGGCTAAGCAGTTAACATGCATTTTAGCTGGTGGAAATGACCACGGTGATGCATGATAACGACCTGCCACTAAAACACACATTAATCACCTAAAGGGGGGGGGGGGGGGGATGGCAAGGAATGGACAGAATGTGAACATGGAGACCACTTTGCAGTAATCACACGAATACCGTATCTTCATGCACATAATGTGTGCGTTATATGCTTTATGCAACCCCCCCCACATTATTTATTTATTTAGCTGTGCTTTTATACCACTTTTCACTGCGTCAAAATGGTTTACAACTCAAGGTTACGTTAACTATATACAAATAACTTAACTATTTACATTGATTTATATTTGTTGGGGTGCATGGAAGCATGGGTTGAGGCACTGTAAAGATGAAGCGTAGCGAGGACTAATGGGGTGACTTGGTTAGTTGGAATTAAGCTACAGGTCCAAAGTGTTTAATGAATATATGGGTCTTCAGATGTTTCCTGAACGTGGAAAGGTCTTTGATGCTCCTAATTGTGTTGGGGAGTGATTTCCATAGGTTTGGTGCGCATATGCTCTTGAGCAAGCCTGTTAGGTGCTCTTTATTTTTGAGTGAGGGATGATCAGTGTGTTTCTGTTGGATTGGCGGTATATTATATTTATTTATTTAACAGGTTTTTTATACTGCTTTATCATTTCAGTCAAAGCGGTTTGCATTGTGACAAACTTGGTAATGTACATTAAACAGGAACATTGATAACTTGGATTTTTCTGGATTTTTTATGTAATTATCAACACAATATGAAAAAAATTCAGTCATTTTTAACTTTTTAATAATGTCTTTATTTCTGAAATGCTGAATTCGAGTAAATGAAACTAAATGAGACGAGCCAATTCCAGTTCAATCAATGTCATTATCATCTGACTCCTCTAACCCTTCAAAGTCCTTTCCCTCCTCACTATCATCATTGAATAACTAAGAGCCAATTGCAGAAACTCTTCTGTGATTCCTGAAGTGATGTCATCGTCACTGTTATTGGCATCTTTACCTTCGTCATTAGTATCTGAATGTGTCTTATTCTGCTGGCAGACAATCCCAGCCTTTATGAAGCCATTGCGGATGGTTTTACCCCAAGCAGAAGACACCCACTTGCAGACTTCTGAAAACTGCACCTGCTTCAGTCCTCCTGATGGTATGAATTTGTGAATCCCAGACTGTATCCATTCGTCCCACTCTCTTCTCATGAACATCTTGAATGGATAGTTAACCGCTATGTCTATCAGCTATAGGTTGCAAGTAAGACCGCCAGATATTATAGCTATGTGGGCACCAGTGGAGTTTATATAATTTTGAACATAGTAAAATAGTATATGACTGCAGATAAAGACCAGTATGATCCATCTAGTCTGCCCAGCAAGGCGGCAAGAATAGGTGCACCTGCCATCCGTGCAGGTCACCCCTCCCCATGCCTATTTGCTCAGAGTCTAAGAGATACTTATGTTTATTTTGATTTTATCTTGTTGTATAAAGAGATCCACTGTGTCTGCCCCATGCCATTTTGAATTCTGTCACTGTATTTGCCCCCACCACTTCCATCGGGAGGGCATTCCAAGCATCCACCACCCTTTCAGTGAAAAAGTATTTCCTGACATTGTCTTGCAGTTTATCCCCTTGCAGCTTCATGTTATGCCCTCTAGTTTTACAGCTTCCCCTTCTTTAGAAGAGGTTTGTTTGTTCATTAATACTCTAAGTATTTAAAGGTCTGTATCATATCTCCCTTGTTCTCCTCTCCTCTAGTATATACATATTTAGGTCTTCAAGTCTCTTCTCATATGTCTTCTGGCATAGGCTCCAAATCATTTTGGTCGCCTTCCTCTGAACTGTTTCCAGTCTTTTTATATCCTTTGTGTAATATGGTCTCCAAAACTGAACACAATATTCCAAGTGAGGCCTCGCCAGCGACTTGTACACTGGCATACGTACCTCTTCCTTTCTGCTGGTAATTCCTCTTTGTATGCAGCCCAACATCCTTCTGGCTTTTGCCACTGCCTTGTCACACTGTTTTGCCACCTTGAGATCCTCAGAAACAATCACTCTGAGGTCCTTCTACTGGTCTGTGCATACCAACCTCTCGTCCCCTATCGCATACAATTCCCTTGGATGTCTGCTTCCCAAGTGCATGACAATGTATTTCTTGACATTAAATCTTAACTGCAAAGCATTAGACCATTCTTCCAGCTTTTGTAGATCTTTCTTCATGTTATCCACTTCCTTAGGGGAGTCCACTCTGTTGAAGATTTTCATGTCATCTGCAAAAAGACAGACTTTTCCATTCAGTCCTTCAGCAATATCACTCACAAATACATTGAACAGTACCGGTTCCAGGACCAAACCCTGGGGCACCCCGCTAATCACCTTCCTCTCATCCAAGTGAGTTCCGTTTACCGTCACCTACTGTCGTCTGTCAGTCAGTCAATTTCTGATCCAGTTTACCACCTTGGGACCCATCCTCAAGCTATTGAGCTTATTGATAAGCCTCATATGAGGAAAAGTATCAAAGGCTTTTCTGAAATCTAGGTAGATTACATCCATCACATGCCTTTGATCTAGTTCTCTGGTCACCCAGTCAAAGAACTCAATCAGATTTGTTTGGCAAGATCGTCCTTTGGTAAAACCATGTTGTATAGGATCATGCAACCTATTGGTTTCGAGGAAGTCCACTATTCGCTCTTTCAGGCGCACCTCCACTACTTTTCCTGCCACCGAGGTAAGGCTTTCTGGCCTGTAGTTTGTCACTTCTTCCCTACTGCTACTTTTGTGAAGAGGTACCACATCAGCCCTTCTCCAGTCCTGTGGAACTTCTCCTGTTTCCAAGGATCTATTAAAAACTTCCTTTAATAGCCCTGCAAGAACCTCTCTGAGCTCTTTCAGTATCCTGGGATGTATCCCATCCAGTCCAATGGCCTTGGCCACTTTCAGTTTTGCAGGCTGAATGTTTTTTTTCTTTGTGGGAAGCCATGGCATTGAAAATTAGTAAGGACTTCTTGGAGAAGAATCCCCTCTGCCTGGCCCTATAACATTTATCAACCCATACTTTCATAAGGTCACAGTCTATACATCCCTTCCTATTGCAATGGACAACCACATTGGTGAGCATTTTTTACAGGGCATGTTAACTCTCTTGAAAACTACCACGGGCTTTAAATTCACGCCATTCGCAGAGCATCCAAGGACTACAATGAAGCAGGCCCTCTCATGTCCAGTGGTTTCATACCTGAAGAAGTTGCAGTCCTGGTGATGGGGATGTCAAAAGACAGTGGAACCTCATCCAACCTCTAAATCTCTCGCTGCTGCTCTGCTGCTTGTTTCTTCCACTTTTACAATGACCTTTAGTTTGAAGTCAGTAGTGTAGGACTTGTGCTTCATTCCTGGCATGGTCAACAGGAAAAAGGGCATGCAGAGTATACGCACAGGCACAGGCACGTTATCCAAATATTCTCAAACAGAATGGTGTCATTTCCATGTGTTATACACATGTGCGCCTTATATACATGGGTGCATTATTTGCATGAATATATGGTACATATATATGCTGTCAGGGGGTGTGACCAGCATGTTTCCAACAGTTAACACATGGATGAATACCCTAATGCATGTGTTCTTATTAGGGGTGCACTTACCTCCACTTTTTCAAGTGCATCTTGTGAGACACAAGCTGGAACAGAGTCCATGGAGTTAGGGGAAAGTAAGGAACTTACCTCAGAATCAGCTGGGCAGCAGACAAACTCAGCTCATGTAGAATTAGCTGAGCAGAAAACAAACCCAGCTCATGTAGAATTAGCTGGGCAGCAGACAAACTCAGCTCATGTAGAATTAGCTGAGCAGCAAACAAACCCAGCTCATGTAGAATTAGCTGAGCAGCAGACAAACTCAGCACATGTAGAATTAGCTGAGCAGCAAACAAACTCAGCACAAGAAAAGCAAAAAGGCATTAGAGTAAAATGTCCTTGCACTAGTCCTGACGTAGCTAGAAGCAGGAAGGCTAATCAGGAACACCTGTTCTCAGAAACCCACGCAGCATGCAAAGAGAACAAGGATAAACGCTGCAGGGTAGAACCAAGGAAGGCCAGTAGGGGCAGTGACCTGGGAGGACTAAGCCAGCATCCAGTGAACACACGTCATGCTGGAGGAAATCCACTGAGGGAAGGAAGCAGTAGGTGTGGCAGCAGAGCAGGAAAAGCCAGCATCGTGCCCAGGACCCTGCTAGGATCGCTGGTAGTTGGAGAGCCCAGGAGAGACCTGCCAGAAGCCCAGAGATAAGAGACAGAACCACAGCTAAGAGGTGGGAACCTAGATAACATGAGGAGGGATCTAGCTAAGCTTGAAGAATGGTCTAGAATTTGGCAGCTGGGATTTAATGTTAAAAAATGTAAGGTCATGCATTTGGGCTGCAGCAATCCAAGGGAGCAATACAGTATAGGAGGTGAAGTACTTTTGTCCACTAAAGAAGAGCGGGACCTAGGCGTGGTTGTGTCTGATGATCTTAAAGTAGCTAAACAGGTAGAAAAGGCGATGGCAAAAACTAGAAGGATGCTTGGGTGCATACGGAGAGGAATGGCTAGCAGAAAAAAGGAGGTGATAATGCCTCTGTATAAGTCTTTGGTGCGACCTCATTTGGACTATGGTGTGCAATTCTGGAGACCGCACCTTCAAAAGGATGTGAACAGGATGGAGTCGGTGCAGAGGGTGGTTACTAAAATGATTAATGGGCTTCATTATAAAGCATATGAGGACAGACTTAAGGATCTTAATATGTACACCTTAGAGGAAAGGCGGGATAGAGGTGATATGATTGAGATGTTTAAATACCTCCGTGGCATAAATGTTCAGGGAGAGAGCCTCTTTCAATTGAAAGCAAGTTCTGCTACGAGGGGACATGGGATGAGGGTGAAGGGAGATAGATTCAGGAGTGATATGCGGAAATATTTCTTTACAGAAAGAGTAGTGGATCCATGGAATGGTCTCCCAGTGGAGGTGGTAGAGATGAGGACAGTAACTGAATTCAAAAAAGCATGGGACCAACACAGAGGATCTCTAAAGGTAAAAAGTGGACTGTTGTAGTTGTTGTTATGGAAGGGCAGACTAGATAGGCCATGTGGTCTTTTTCTGTCATCATGTTTCTATGTTTCTATGTTTCTAGCTTTGCTAAAGAAAAGGCAAGAAGATCTGTTTGCTTTGAAAGGCAAGGGCGTGGCACTAGAAGTAACTTTGATACTGAAAGTTATACAGTAATTCCACCAGCGTGGAGAAGAAGGGAAAGTCAGAAGGAAGCTTTTAATGTACCAGGCATTCAGAGCCCTGGATTTAAAGAGCCCTTTCTAGAAAAGTTAGCCCATGACTCACAGGAGAGTTTTAAGGAAGACAGCAGCTGTGAAGAGTGTGACCCATATGCAATCGTAAGTGACTCTGAGTTAATGCAGTGGGAGAACAGCAGCTATAATTCTGACCCTGTGCCCATGGATTGTACAATTTGTTTATCTGACGATATTGTATCTTTATGTTGAACGTGTGCAAAGCAGCCAGCTGATGGTGTCTAAAAGGAAAGAAGATATTTTTCTGTGCAACAGTTCTTTTGTTTCATATTGTTTGTTGTATCCCAGGAATATCCCTCAGGGCAGGGAATAAAGCCCTAATATTATTTTTGCCTTACCACTTGACTACAAGACTCTTTTTATATCAAAGGCAACTTAAACCTTAACACCCTAGGCAGCCGCCTAATAGGGTTATATGAGGTAGCTATCACTCACTATCTCTCACAAATGGCGTAGTTGTTGCGGATTTATTCCTAAGAGGAGCATACAACCGTGATACAACAGAGGAACAGCGCAGAGGAATCCTATGAGTGCCAAGGCTGGACACGCCCAGAAGGTTCCAGATCCTGAGGGAAAGGATAAGCCCCTTCTCAGTGTGAATCTCCACCTGGCTCAGGTAACAGTATATGGGCACAGGCTGAGGGGGATTCAAGTGAGAAGGTGTAGCTAAAAGGAAGGTGGGACTAGGCACAATAACACTAGTAGTGCCACACTTGGTGTTTTCTCTTGTTTGTTTCCAGAGTGGGTGAGCATCAAGATGGATGTTCAAGAAGTCCTAAGATGGATGAGCGCACAGTTCGAGAAGCAAGCGGAGATGGCTCAGCTGAGCCAGGAGCAGGCCATGGCGGCATTGCAACTCCAGCAGAAGCCCCTGACCGAACTAGTACACACTCTGCTGGACGAATGAAGGAAGGAGAAACCACCGCAACAGCATTTCTGTGGGGTAGGCCCACATAAATGTGGGGCATTGGCATTTATACAAATGACGGAGGCTGATAATTTTGACGATTTTATTGAGGCATTCGAGAGGGTAGCCCTCAATGCACATTGGGCCAAAGAGCACTGGGCAGTCCGGCTGGCCACCTCCTTAACAGGAGAGACCTCATCAGCATACCAAGCCATGCCAGCTACCCTGGCAACTGACTATGGGGAAGTAAAGAAAGCAATAAAGGATAGGCTAGGCCTAACGGCTATGGTCTATCGGCGTATGCTAAGGTCTACCCGTCTCCAGCCAGGTGAAACACCTAAGGCGCTGTGCCAGAGGGTGCGCAGCCTGGTTTGGAAGTGGTTGACTCCAGAGGGGAAGACTCTGGAAAGTATATTGGATACGATTGTATTAGAACAGTTCTTGGAAGCAGTTCTGGCAGAAGTGAAAGCATTTTTAACCTTGCAGAATTGCCAGACCTCAACCGAAGCCGTGCAGCTCACAGAATGGTTCATGGAAGCCGAATTGGCTAATAGGCCACAAGGAGGCGCTGGGAATAAGTTGGGTATGGTGAATTCTGGAAAGGCAGTCAAAGAGACTAGGATGTATACTCAAAATGTGAATGAATGTTTGCCTAAGAGGGATGCTAGAAATGCATTGAAAAAATGTTTTAAATGTGGGAAAATTGGTCACATGAAAAAAGATTGTATATGGCGTACAGCTCTGATAACAGGTGACAGAAAAAGCATACAGGCAGGGTTCTGTATAGATGTTGAAGTACAATGAGTTCCCGCTAAAGCGTTACTGGACTCAGGCGCGGCCAAAGTATGGTTTCGGGAAAATTATGGCAAACCATACAGGCCCGCACTGGCTCCACCCCGAGGCAAACAGAAGGGAGGTTCAAGATAAGGTGTGTACATGGGTCATCAACATATTACCCTCTCTATAGAGTGAAAGTCAAGGGTTTAGGAACCCGGAGGGAAATCCCAGTGGCCGTAATTCCCAGACTACCCTACGACATTGTATTAGGCAGGGACTGGCCACCATTCTATAGGGGAATAGAGGAAGGCACACACATAAAGGGGGGCATGGTTTCCACCAGATCACAGGCCCAAAGCTCGGAGGCATGAGCTGAGCTCCCAGAGGAGGATTCTGACCCTCTAGAAGAGGAAAAAGAACACCTAGAGGAGGAGGGTAGGACCACAGATGAAAACATAGGAGAGCTTCCCCAGCATGAGGACTTATTCAGTGCCCCATCTAAAAATATGAAGAAGAGTAAGGGCGAAAAGCGCCAAGAGAGACACCACAGAGCTCAACTAAGGGCAGGAGTAGAAGATGGACAGGGGTTGTCCTGGGTACCTGCCAACCTTGTGGAAAAGTTCCCGTCTTTTCCGAAGGAACAAAAGGCGGATCAAACGTTAAAGCATGCCTTTGAATTTGCTCAGACGGGTAGGGACGTGCTCCCCAGGTTCCTTATGGAAGGAGACATATTATACAGGGAGAGCAACGATCCCCAAACAGGTGCTGTTAGGAAACAATTAGTGGTTCCTACAACTTTTAAAGCAGTCGTTATGAGACTGGCTCACGACCACCCCATTGGGGGACATAAGGGAGTTCAGGGTACGCTCGACCAGATCCTGGCTCGTTTTTATTGGCCAGGGGTGTTCAGGGAAACAAAATGGTTCTGCGAGGCCTGTCCCTCCTGTCAGCGGGTGAGCGCCGCCAAGCCCATAGGAGTCTCGATGATGCCAACCCCCACAATAGCTGAACCCGTGCGCTGGATGGCGATGGACATTGTTGGACCCCTCGTAAAGACCCCTAGGGGATTCCAGTATATCCTGGCGATAATGGATCACGCCACCAGGTTCCCCTGGGCTATACCCCTAAGAAACATCTCAGCTAGGTCCATAGCGTTAGAACTGATCAAGCTATTCTGCGAGGTGGGATTCCCAAAGGAAATGTTGACTGACAGGGGGAGTAATTTTGTATCGAAATACCTAGCCCAGGTATGGGATGCTTTCGGCATCCACCATATAAAAACTGCCGCTTATCATCCACAGACCAATGGACTTGTGGAATGCTTCAACCAGACCCTAAAACAGATATTAAGAAGGGGGCTGGATGGGAAAATGACCGACTGGGACATTATGCTCCCGTTCGCTTTGTACGCTAGTAGAGAACGTACACAAGCCTCACTAGGAGCTTCTCCGTATGAACTGATGTTTGGCTGGGCCCCAAGGGGAGTCCTGGACATTTTAAGGGACCAGTGGGTCGAACCTGAAGGGGAAGTAATGGGAGTGCCTCAGTTCCTCTGCGAGCTCAGAAGTCGTTTACAGAGGGCTTCTCAAGCCGCAGAAGGGCATTTTCAGAATAGCCAGCGGTACCAGAAGCAGTATTATGATAGGGGCAAGAAACCACGACAACTGGCCATAGGTGACCGTGTTGTCGTAATGGTTGCAGACCCTGGGCCAAAGTTTGAGGCCCAGTGGAAAGGTCCCTATACAATAGTGGAACGTAAAGGACCAGTATCATATATGGCAGAGAATGACAGGGGACGTTGTCAGGTGTACCATATAAATGTACTAAAACCTTGGCAGGAGAGAACGGCAGCAGTTAGCCGGTCCAGTGTGAATGTCAAGAGTCCAGCAAAGATTACGTGCTGTGGGAACGGTTGTTCCCCATCCCGTAATATCTTAAGGGGGGGGGGGGATTTGTGACACAGCAGCTGGCACAGAGTCCATGGAGTTAGGGGAAAGTAAGGAACTTACTTCAGAATCAGCTGGGCAGCAGACAAACTCAGCTCATGTAGAATTAGCTGAGCAGCAAACAAACCCAGCTCATGTAGAATTAGCTGGGCAGCAGACAAACTCAGCTCATGTAGAATTAGCTGAGCAGCAAACAAACCCAGCTCATGTAGAATTAGCTGAGCAGCAGATAAACTCAGCACATGTAGAATTAGCTGAGCAGCAAACAAACTCAGCACAAGAAAAGCAAAAAGGCATTAGAGTAAAATGTCCTTGCACTAGTCCTGACATAGCTAGAAGCAGGAAGGCTAATCAGGAACATCTGTTCTCAGAAACCCACGCAGCATGCAAAGAGAACAAGGATAAAAGTTGCAGGGTAGAACCAGGGAAGGCCAGTAGGGGCAGCGATCTGGGAGGACTAAGCCAGCATCCAGTGAACACACGTCATGCTGGAGGAAATCCACTGAGGGAAGGAAGCAGTAGGTGTGGCAGCAGAGCAGGAAACAGCCAGCATCGTGCCCAGGACCCTGCTAGGATTCCTGGTAGTTGGAGAGCCCAGGAGAGACCTGCCAGAAGCCCAGAGATAAGAGACAGAACCACAGCTAAGAGGTGGGAACCTAGCTTTGCTAAAGAAAAGGCAAGAAGTTCTGTTTGCTTTGAAAGCAAGGGCGTGGCACTAGAAGTAACTTTGATACTGAAAGTTATACAGTAATTCCACCAGCGTGGAGAAGAAGGGAAAGCCAGAAGGAAGCTTTTAATGTACCAGGCATTCAGAGCCCTGGATTTAAAGAGCCCTTTCTAGAAAAGCTAGCCCATGACTTACTGGAGAGTTTTAAGGAAGACAGCAGCTGTGAAGAGTGTGACCCATATGCAATCGTAAGTGACTCTGAGTTAATGCAGTGGGAGAACAGCAGCTATAATTCTGACCCTGTGCCCATGGATTGTGCAATTTGTTTATCTGACGATATTGTATCTTTATGTTGAACGTGTGCAAAGCAGCCAGCTGATGGTGTCTAAAAGGAAAGAAGATATTTTTCTGTGCAACAGTTCTTTTGTTTCATATTGTTTGTTGTATCCCAGGAATATCCCTCAGGGCAGGGAATAAAGCCCTAATATTATTTTTGCCTTACCACTTGACTACAAGACTCTTTTTATATCAAAGGCAACTTAAACCTTAACACCCTAGGCAGCTGCCTAATAGGGTTATATGAGGTAGCTATCACTCACTTTCTCTCACAATCTTCACTAATGGCAACGTGGACAGCATGTGAAAGGTCCCCTCCTGCTAACTGCTAATTGCTCATCATACCCACTGTCTGCTCCCATCCCACCCATTCAGCATCATGAATTGGTATGCGGTAACAGTCACTGCAGGCACGAGAAGGCAGGTACCACATTCAAAAATGCACATTAACTGGGGCCCTTTACTAAAGGTTTTGACATGCATCAAGTGCCCACATTCCTTGCAGTGGCACATAACGTACTCTAACTTCATTAACACGCGTTAATCTTTGATAAATGATCCCTATGTTTCTACATTACTATAGCCTTTTTTATCTCATGAATTCAGTTTTGATATTATTGATATAAAATTTTAGATATCTTCTCTTGTTGGTTATTATACATTATTGTGGAATAGCTTTATAAAAAGCCATGCAATTACTGCTTAGTGTACTGTCATCTTTGGATATGAGCTACATAAACTGCTGCACTGTAAGCTATATTCATCATTTTGACATTTAAGTGCTACTACTTTTCACTTTCCATGAACCAGTTTTTTAGTCATTTGTGTCCTTTCAAAGATTAATATTTTAGTTTTATTCTGGTCATTTTTCTTCTGTTTTTAATTAGGTTAATTGATCAGTCTGCTTTATCATTTGCATGTTTCCATTTATTTCCCATTTTATTTATGGTTTTATTTTATTGCTTCGTATTGCTATTATCTGATGGAAATTGAAATCTTACAACTGTAATTGTACAATTGTGTTATCACTTTGGACTAATTTTAGTGAAGTGATCCATAAACTGCAACATAAGAGTGTTTATTTGAAGATTTTTTATTTTTAACAAGTTTTGTTAGCATATAGTCAAGGCCAATGATCCACAGAATCGTCATGTCGACCTCGACTCGACAGCACTTAACAACATCATAGCTAGCATTTTTAGATCATCTTTTCCTCCATCTACATGGTTGTTTGTAGAGATGGAAAGCTGGAAAGAAAAAGTGAACATTAGATTAAAAACTATTGTGTTATAAATAGAGCACTGTAATTTCTCTGCTTGCAAGATTAAGGATCCTGATGTTGGTCTTAAATTTTATACTCTGTAGTAAAGTTAAAACTAAGCCATATTCTTCTAATTCAGCATCGCTTCCATTGTAATTTACATAATCTATCTTGTAACAGCTGTTTAATAAAACACTAAAACATTGCAAGAAATTCTTTTGCGGGCTGTTAAAATGCTCCTTGGGTATATTATGAAGCATTAGACAGATACTGAGTGACCCCAGTGCCTAAAGACAATTGTAATAGCAATGTAACCATCACATTATTTTGCAGCAAATAATACAGAAGCAGGGGTCTATGGGATAGATTTGAAAACCTGCACTGCTCGTGAACTATTTATCCTTCAAATATCATCCATAGTGGCTGCAGTCATCTCATCTAGACAATCTGCAAAGAAGCATGGAACAAGAGACGATGGTAGACAACACCGAGAGAAAATGTCCACCCTGCTGTTCCATTCATGATGGGGCTTCTATATTGCAAGTGCATCAGGGAGCAATTCTAAGTCCCTAGAGTATTGTGGGAAATTTGTACTTCTCGCATTCTAAAGCTCCTTCCCTAATTGCAAAGCTGAGCATACATTTAGAAAGTATTCTGTACAATTGGATTATTCTCTGGAATGTCATTGTAGAATTTATAGAGGCAATTTTAACAGGGGGCACACACTTTCAGGCAGCACCTATGCACCCAACTGGGGGTTATTTTAATCATGAATGCATGTATGTGGCAACATAAGCATGACCTCTTATGAAATGCTAGTGTAAAAGTACGCACCTTACTCCATGGTGCAAACTTTGCTGGTGAGCGTGCTATGGACGGAGTTTGGGTGGGGAGTGGTTAGAGCACATATGTTTAGATTATAAAATTCTATGATCCATGCATGTTCTTGAAAAATGTAGGTATGGGCATTTACATCAGTTCCATGGCTGGAGTAAGTATTTGTGCCTTAACGTAAGGCATGATTTCTGCAGTATAGGCTAGTATTTCATAAACACAAGTAGGCGCCTCTTTGTTTTTATAATATGGGTGCCTTAAAAAGCATTTTGACTAGGCACCCTGTTATAAAATTACCCTCTTCATACATAGATTCTATCCAGGCACTTCTAGTGCTATCGTTAATCCCTGTGGGTCTCCACAAAGTACTTCACATTCAAGAAAATGTATGGACATAATAGATCAAGATTGTTTTGTTCATACTTGTGCATTGACTTCTCTGATCTAGATTACTGGATTAATTGCTTTCTCCTTGTCTCTCCAGGGGCACACTAAGGACAGCCTCATCACTTTGGAGAAATTTACTCGTAGCATCTTCTTCCTAGTCAGATTTAGTAGGCTTTCTTAGCTTCATCTGGAATCCTCACTCTTTAGTGGGTCCATTGCCATGTGACATTCTCTTGGCAAATCCACTGGTTAATGATACAGCCCCACTTATTGTTGCAAGTCAAAGGTTTTGATGATAGGCACCTTCTTCACAGGAATGTTAGTGAAACTCATAGTTGTGGTGGTGACTGAAGACATGCTATGCTCTATGAGAGTTTTTTGAAACCTGCTTCAACTCCTTCTTAGGATTCTTCTAGTCTCTTCCAGGCTTCAGTTCAGTTGGCCCATAATGGGGTGCCAGCCTCAATCTCTGGTGGCAGCAGTGGCCCAACAGCCCTCAAGAAATATCTGCCTCCTTTCTCAGAGAAGTCCAATCACTTTTTCTGTTGATGCTGAAACACTTTGGGTTGGGACAATCTGCTCTGTGATTTCCACTACATGTTCAAATGTGCAGCCTCCTCAGAATCCTTGACCTCGGCCTTGGTATTATTTTTTGATCACTAGAGTTAAAGCCTTTCCTGGGCATCCATGGTTTACTTCCAGATCTTGAAGAAGTTTTGAGTAACCTGTGCATCTGATGGTGATAGTATGAATCAAATGGTCAAATCAAGAACGACAAATGTAATTATACTTCCACAAGAACTAGGACCTTTATTACCACTCACCTCTTGATCCTCTTGGCCAATTTCAGGCTGTTGAGAAGACTTCTTCATTAGTGAGGGCTCATGTGGGTTAATTGGGACCTCTCAGGGATCTTGGTGCCATCCTGCTAATTATGATCTTTTATGACTCAGTTCAGGACCTGAATTTTTGGAGCATCCTCTTAACATTGGAAGAATGCTCAATCAATAATAGGGACTCCTCAATGGCTGTCTCCCCTTCACTCTCATCAGGCACTATGCCTGTGTCTACTTTGTCAGCATCTGACCCCAGGAAATGGAGCACACTCACTGGTAGGCTAGGCTAATTCAATTTTCTGGAGACCAGCGAGAGTGGGGGCACACTGGGTCTGTCATGCAAACCAGTGCTGGACCTTCAATTCACTTGCGTCAGACTTTAGGCCCTTGGGTCATTTAGTCAGTGGTATGGTAAATTTGATGTTCTCTTGTTCTGACATAGAGTTTAAGCCTGAAAGCTCAGTATTTTAGGTGGACTACCACGGGGACCAACTGCACACGACAACTTGGACATTCTTTGCAACTGATGGTTTCTCAATCATCAACCACAATCTACAATAACTGGATCCATGGTAGATGGGGCTTGTCTAAATCTCCACCATTTGTCATTTCTTTGTCAGGGGCTACTCCAGAAGAATTAAAAGCTTCACTAACAGGACTTACTTGTAATAGGGATCAGATTGCCTGCTGTATCTACCTCTTGCTTGTCAGGAGGCAATTTCCACACATACTAGAAACACTCTCGGGAATGTTCCTTTCGTATGCATGGGAAACATCAGCTCTTACTTAAAACATAGATGATCCTCAGATCTCCATTGGCTGAGTAATAACCTGCTCTAGCTTGCTCTACAATGGCAGAGTCACTTATCACAAGTGCTAAAACTTTGCAAGCTTTTCCATGGCAGTGGCCATCTTCAATCTCTTGGATTCATCAGATCTACTACATTTTGCTCTGAAACACCCCAATTTTGTGCTGCACCGCACAGGTATAAAAAACTCCCGCAATTTCCACAAATGCTGACTCAGGTCCTTTTTTGGGCATGATTTTCTCTAGTGATCTCCTCTGAGTGTTTTAACATTTCCAAGGACTACAGCATATGAAGAGGGAGTACTTGGAGGGGAGGTTGCCACGCAGGGGCTACTTCAGATCTCATAAGCAGTAACATAAGTCATAGATCCAGCAGCTGCTACAGGCAGGTGAATAAGCAAAGTGCGCTGGTTGCAGTACAGTGGGTGCTCCTCTGGTCAGGGGTCATTTTTCACAGGGTGCTCATACCAGATGTGAATTTGGGGTGTCTTCAATTTGGGCTGGATCAGAGGTTATGGGATCTCTGATTTTAAGCAGCCATGTTTTTCAGGCTCGCTCAGCTTTGGATTATATATGCAAAGAAGCAACAGAGACCTCACCACATTCTGGAAACAACTAAAAACCATCCTATTTCAAGAATATCTTGGACCAGAAAAATACTTTTCTCACTGACTGCACTTCCAGCCCCCCTGACCTACCCTCTCCACCACCAACTAAGAGACTTACATCTTCTGTCTAATTTGTTACTTTCTATTCGAATCATCAATGTTGGCCCTCTTGGTCATGGCCCCCCCCGTCTTCCATGTCGACTTGATTACTGCCTCCCCCCCCCTTTTTGTTAAACCACTTTGACCCAGTGAAAAGCGGGATATAAATGTAGCTAAATAAATAAATAAATAAAACATATATTTGACACATAAAAGAATCAAATAAAACAAGACCAATTAAAAAATTAAATAGTAGGAAATAGTATAAAAACTGGGACATTGTAAGGACATGATAAGAGATAAACCTCAAGCCTTCTCAATATTACTAATTCAAATTTTTGTCACATGATTTGCTGTGATAGGAACAATCCTCTCTCGTGGCAAAATCTTCCTTTTTATTCTCTTTTTAAAAGAGGGAATTAACCCTCACTCGATCACACTAAGGGATAATACCCCAATTACCCTTAGAAATGTTAACCAATAATAAACCATCCATTAAGTACTTAGCTGCTATATCCTGAACAACTTCGAGGGGGAGATCATTTGTCCCACCTACAATATAATGAGCAGTCGTGGATTTATCGCCTTCAGACGGTGACACCGAAGGGATTAAATATTACTCAGGACTGGTGGAGTTTGGTGAATAGTTAAAATGATTCTGGTATTACATCTTTGAGGACAGTCAATCATAGCCCAGCATTTGTAACCATGGGATCAGGGTATGCCCTTAAAAATGGAGGAAGAGGAAGAAGGAGTATGACGTATTTTGCATGAAGAAGAACTGGGAGTTTCGGGGTTTGAAACACGACGTTGTGTACATCACCTTTCTAAGTATATGTCATTGGATTTGGAGTTTGGAGAACCAGATGGAAATATGGACCATTGGTGTTTAAAGTACTTATTGGAAATACAGCATACCGGATAAACATTAGAAACGCCTACAGAGGAATGACGCAGCGGCTGAAGTGAGTGCTCGGAGTGAGCGATTATAGTGCCAGCATTATCTCTGATTGCTGTTGGATAACGTTGGCGGAGATAACAGCTAAGTACTTAATTGATGGTTTATTATTGGTTAACATTTCTAAGGATAATTGGGGTATTATCCCTTGGTGTGATCGAGTAAGGGTTGATTCCCTCTTTTTAAAAGAGAATAAAAAGGAAGATTTTGCCATGAGAGAGGATTGTTCCTATCACGGCAAATCATTTTGAATTAGTAATATTGAGAGGGCTTGGGGTTTATCTCTTTGTTATTTATAGTACTTTAATGTGGGATGAACGACAGTTTTTGTAATTAGGAGGACATGATTATTGGCACCCTTATAAACAGTTATATAAGAACATAAGAACATAAGATATGCCATACTGGGTCAGACCAAGGTCCATCAAGCCCAGTATCCTGTTTCCAACAGTGGCCAGTCTAGGTCATATGTACCTAGCAGTTTCCCCAAAAGACACAGGTTCCGCAATGCTTGTACTGGGTCAAGCATTGATATCCTGGGTCCCTTCTTAATAATGGTTTATGGACCTTTCCTCCAGGAACTTGTCCAAACCTTTTTTAAACCCAGCTACACTAACAGCCTTTACTACATCCTCCTGTAACAAATTCCAGAGTTTGATTACACGTTGAGTGAAAAAAATATTTTCTTTTATTAGTCTTAAATAGTTTACCCTGTAGCTTCATTGTATGTCCCCTAGTCTTTCTATATTCTGATAACGTAAACAATCAATCTACGCTTACCCGTTCCACTCCATACATTAATTTATAGACTTCTATCATATCTCCCCTCAGCCGTCTCTTTTCCAGGTTAAAGAGCCCTAACCTTTTTAGCCTTTCTTCATAGGAGTATCCTTCCATCCCCTTTACCATTTTGGTGGCTCTTCTCTGAACCTTTTCTAATAACTCTATATCCTTTTTAAGATACGGCGACCAGAATTGCACACAATATTCAAGGTGCGGTCTCACCATGGAACGATATAGAGGCATTATAATATCTTTTGTTTTATTTTCCATTCCTTTCCTTATGGTACCTAGCATTCTATTTGCTCTCTTGGCTGCCGCTGCACACTGGGCCGTTCAGTTTGAACAGAAGAACCACATTTCTATTGCAGTAAAATTAGAAGCACCTGTGATCAATTGTCGGTACTCACATGACTTGAATCAACCAATGAAAGATGTCTCTAATGTTTAAAATGGCCACATTCACTTCCTATTCCAGTTTCATAATGGTGAAGCAAGAGAAAAGCCATTATCACCAGACATCTAACTTCAAAGGGGTACAAGGCCATCTCCAAAGACCTTGGGATCCGTGTCGCAATGTTATTAAGATGTTTTCTGTTCATGGAACTGTCAAGAACAGAAACATCTCTGCAGTCATTCCACAAATGACATTTACAGACATCTCCAGTGCATGGACATCCAAGTAGGTTAGGGTGCATGGTGGAGGTACTATGACAGGAATAACGAACTCCAGTCCTGTAGCTCCTCCTACCTTTCTTTTCTTATCTCTTATTACACATCCCCTTGGGAACTCTGCTCTTCTGGCAAATCGCTTCTATCTGTGCCCTTCTCTTCTATTGCTAACTCCTGACTTCGCTCCTTTCACCTTGCTGCACCTTACTCCTGGAACAAACTACCTGTGTCTGTACGCCAGGCACCTTCTCTGACCCTTTTCAAATCCAGGCTAAGAACTCACCTTTTTGCTGCCACTTTTGGTTCTTGACTCACCTAATCTCTGTTTCTTTACCACTCCCCCTTGTTTTATCCCTGTCTGCACCTTCTGTGTTGTCTGTCTTGACTAGATTGTAAGTCTGATAAGCAGGGATTGTCTCTTACATGTCTGTGCAGTGCTGTGTATGACTTGTAGCATTATACAAATGCTCAGTAGTAGTAGTAGTAATAATAGAGGGCTGCAAACCAGTCAGATTTTCAGGATATCCCTAATGAATACAAATGAGATGCAAATATATTTCATGTATATTCATTAGGGACATCCTAAAAACCTGACTGATTTGCGGCCGTCCAGGACTGAAGTTGGAGATCCCTGCACTACAAACGTATACGTCTGCATTCAATTTCACAAAAAGCAAGGATGTTTGCATGCACGTTCACATTTATACCTGCTGCAGGCATGAATGGGCACCAGGAAAGTGCTTGTTTTGGCCTTAAAACATCCAGAGACAATGGAGAATTAAGTGTCTAGTTTAAGATCACAAAGCCCACCCTGGGATCTGAACTCTAGACACTTGCCTCCAAGTGCACTACTTTTAACATTATGCTATTAGATGTCCATGTTCTGGGATACTATTCTGGGGATGACTATGTAGACATCTCTATAGATGTCCACAGTGGGCACATCCCTGTTACTGAAGTAGTGCCCGAACTTGCACGTGCCTGCTTTTATTTTTTTCAGACATTCTGGCTTTGATGTTCCAGATTGCACTTGGACATCCCATTGTAAAATGTGCCTTTCAGTGTCCTTATCTGGATATCCTTTGTGGTTAGCCAGATAACAGCTTTTGAAGATTGCTGTTTAGAACTTCAGTGACATCACTAGCTCCTCCTCTGGCCACTCCCAGTGGGAAAAGCCAGCTAGAAAAATCACTTCCATATTATTCCAGATAACAGATATTAGAGGAAATGACATTCCTTTCTCTTACTAGGACACACACCTCAAACAGGGCATCTCATGACCTGGATCATGTTTGTATGGTGTGCATGAAGATTTGAAAATGTTATCTGAATGGATATGATTCTTCCCCCTTGGGTACACTTCTTGTAAATGTCACTAAAAATACTTGTAGTAGGACACTTCATGAGCTTTTATGTGCATTGAAGGAGGGCAGTTTTTAGACTGCTGACTAATGTGGATAATTATACACTGCTTTGTATGAATCTACAAATAAATGCAAAAAAATGAAATGGGAAAATGCTTTTTTACCTATGTAGATTTCTTTGAAAATTGTCCTCCCTATGTTCTATATGTGGCATTTATTAAACAAATTCATTTGTATTAAAGAGGCTGATCTATTAGTATCAAAAATGTGCATTTATTTCTGCATTAGAAACAATTTGTCCTATCTTAAAACAATTGTTTTCATGGGTATTTTACCTATCCTGTGTAGACAAAAAGAAGTCAATTTACCCCAATACTTTTGGCCTCTAGGAAATGAGTAACCGACGAATATTGTGTTTACTGAGTACTCATTGTTAGATAATGGGATGCTTGACTGCTATGTGGCATATTTTGAAACACTTTAATGTGATTTACGGGAATAATGCTTGTTTTTTGTCCCTTAATATATGTTAAAGATGCAAAGCATGCAAATACATGTGACATACCACATTAGTATTCCAATAGAATAGCACAGCTTACGGGAATCATCGCAAGCCACGCTATTCTTGGAAAAATGCTCAATGCTCCAGACCGCAGTCTCAAAGTGGCCGGTCTCAGAAGAAGAGGTGTGTGGTTTATGGGTCTCCCTACTTCTGGCTGCATCCCCGGCCCTCCCCCTAATTACACATTCCATTGTTTCCCACCCCCATATAGTGCTGGAAGAAAACAGAACAGTTGCCCTAGAGGTGGCATCAGCTGTGTGCATCTAGATAAGTGGGGGGAGCAAAGAATCACGGAACTGTAGTTGGGCTTGATAGGTGCCGACATTGGCTTCCTGGCCTTCAAATGAAGAGGACTGCTCAGTCTGCTCCTACTCACCATCCCATGTCATCTCTGCTCCTGATTTGAATATCAAATAATTTTATTTACTGGTCCACCTGAATAGCTATTTGCCTCAGTATTTTCTTTTGGCCTCAAAATGATTGAATTAATTCCAAAGTCCTTTTGAGCACAAGGCCCTTTGAGTTCATATAATTTCAAACTTCTACTTTTCCACCCAGAGAATAAGAGAGAGCCTTACTATTTTTTTTGCATTATTCTTCAGACCTTCTTTTGAACTGTAGTCATAACTCTGAATAATGCCTTGTTACTGCAATCATAGCTCTATAATAAGACTATTTTAAGCATTTGATCATTGTTTCTAGTTAATAATAGCTTTTGTCAAGGAACAGATAGTATGCATAATTGCACTGTGTGTGACACTGAATATTTGTAGCTCATATTAAAGAAAGATTTCTATGTTAGTAATTGTTTTTATACTCGGTAATAATAAGTTGATAAATATCTGGTAGCATTGTAACATTGATTCCACTAAAAGAATACTCAGTGCAAAGTTATTAAAATTAACCAGCTCTGTATTAGAGGATTCATAGAATAAAATCAAAATTCAGAGAAGCTTTTAGGCTTAGGGGAAAACATCAGGAAAGAAAGGAGCAGTAAATAGGATAACTCTATAAAATGGAACTGGCAAGCACTACAAGATCAATAACAGCACAAGCGATGGTCTCCTGTTGGCAATAATATAAGAGCACTGCTATGACCTTACAGCCACTAATGGGCATCACCTCAGATACCAATGCAAAGCAATAAAAGGAAAAATAAAATAAATGAAAGGAGAGAAAACCTGAGGATTACAGCTCTGTCTTTTAAAGCATGCAGAAATCACATGCAATATTCTTTCTTTTTTAATGGTTTTTTTAAAATTTTTACAGTTTGCCTTTTAAATTTGTTTTACTGTTCATGTCTGCTTTTCTATATGAATTGCCATAGTTCAGCATTTTTCTATTGGATTTGGTTTGGACTTAAAATTTAAAAAAATACAAATTTTTTCTTACTGATGGCCAGGTAGATTTTCGGTATTGTGTCTAACTCCAAAGTGATATGCATTCTTTGAAACTCATAGACTACAACCTGAGGAATTTTTTTTAACACCATATAGAAAATACTTTAGAAAATTACTTTGTGAAAATCAAATGTACACATGAAGATTCATTACACCTACCACAAAATGCCCCCCCCCCCAATGTCTCTTTTTTGTATGGCCAAATTTATGCATGTTATAAACTTACATATGTAGTTTTAGGAAGCTGAATGCTTTCAGTCAACTTACACCATGACTTTTAATTTTACAGGCATAGGTCCAGACTAAGCTTTTGAAAATGTATTCTATTGTGACTGAAGAGATTTTCCGCTACCTATATGTACCAAGGAACTGAAATTAGGTTCTAGTAAAAGAAATCAAGAGCCAGCTTGACCCAACTAAATGCTGACAGCTTGGGTATACGAGACTTTTTTACTAAAGTGTGCTAAGCAGTTAATGTATGGTTTTGCATGCAGTAACTGTGCGCAAGGGCCTGGGGTAACTGGTAATGGGCCTGGGGTAACTGGTAATGGGCCTAGGGTAACAGGCCTGGGCCTGGGGTAACTGGTAAGGGGCCTGGGGTAACTGGTAATGGGCCTGGGGTAACAGGCCTGGGCCTGGGGTAACTGGTAATGGGCCTGGGGTAACTGGTAATGGGCCTAGGGTAACAGGCCTGGGCCTGGGGTAACTGGTAATGGGCCTGGGGTAACTGGTAATGGGCCTAGGGTAACAGGGCATGACAGTTACCGTGTATTGATCCTTACATTAACTGTCAATCATGCATTGGGGTGATGAATGGGTGGTAAGGGGAGGAGAATGGGCATAGAGAGCACATCGCAGTAAAGAGGAGATAATGTACTGCTACTTTTATGTTACAGACCCTGTATTTAAATCAAGAGGGTATACAAAGAGAATCTGCCAAGAACTGGAAGAAAGAGGAGAACTGCCACAAGAAAAACTGCAGAAAGCAATGGATGCAAATTTAAGATCTTTAATTTCACACATAAAAGTGAAAAAGTATGTGCATGATAACATCTTGAAGCAACTAAGGGCTTCCGTGGAAAGAGAAGTTCAAAGAGAAGAGAAGACCTAGCTGAAAGTACCAGAAGAAAGGAATACACAGAAAAAGAAAGAGCGGTTTAGAGGGAAATGGAGCTTAGAGATCTGGAACTGCAAGAGAGTGAGATAAACAAAGGATAGGCCAACAAATCAACTGAAGAGGAGGAAGAAAGGGAGGATAAACACCCAGAGGTGGAGGAATTCAAGATCAAGGTCCAAGTCCAAATGGAAAAAGATGAATATGCTGGGTTCTAGGCAAGGGAAAGATTACCCAAGTCACTTTAACACCTAAGGTTAGAAGTATGATAATTAAGAATAACAAGGCCATTTCTAGTATAAAGAGACATTTATTGATATTTATTTATTTTATTTTATTTAGCTGTATTTATATCCTGCTTTTCACCAGGTCAAAGCGTTTGATATCACCAAAATAAATCAAATACAGTATTATGCAGCTAAAATTATAACTGCATGGATACTACCAACTGAAGTGCAGGGCCAGAAGAAAAAGAGAAAGAGCTCACAGAAGGAAAAATACAATCATTGTGTATGGAGTATCCCTGAAACATGGGTATCTGAAAGGATTAAGATCAAAGATATTAGGAAGATCCAAGACATCAAGTTGAAGCATGCTGCATTAACAGAAGACCTGAAATTTATATGTTCCAACAGTAAATTGAAAGTAGCACCAGAAACGCAAAAACTGTGAAGATATGAAGAAAACAGAAAATAAAGATATTGAAATAAACTATTTAGAGAGAACCCAAAACAATTCTACAGGGAATTTGGATAGAGCATTAATATGGTAAAAGTACCCCAAACCAAAGCCGAAATAGAAACCGTCTGCAGAAAACTTTATAAGGCCCCTATAGTGCACAATCAAGAAGAAGAATGGTTACCCTGCAAACAGGAGAATTTAGAAAAAGCAAATATCAAACCTATGGAATAGCCTACAGTAACAACAAAAGAGCTGGAAAGCAGGTTATTTATTTATTTACATTCTCTTATATACCGCGCTATTCTGCATCAGTGCGGTTTAAATTGAACAAACTGAAATTTCATTGAACAGGGCATTATAACTTGGAGATAACTATTTTACAGGGAACATGGGCTATGGAGGGTTAAGTGGCTTGCCCAAGACCACAAGGAGCACCTGTGGGACTAAAAACCCCAGTCCTTCCGGCCCAAGGTTGCTGTCCTCTAGTGGGATTTGAACCCCCGACCTTCCAGCCTGAAGTACCTTGCTCCAACCACAGGTTACAATGAGCCCCAAATTGGAAGAGCCTTGGCCTAGGTGGAGTAACCAACTTTTGGCTCAAACATTTAGTATCATTCCACCAAGACCTGACAAACTGCAAAAATCAATTGTTCAAGCAGCCAGACTTAACATCACAATGATTTACTACAGGAAGAATATTTTTCCTTCCAAAGGAGGGCCCAAGTAACATTCCCAATAATTACAGAACAATAACTTGTTTACCTACAATCTATAAGCTGTTCACCACAATAAATGCAGACAGAATTTATGATCATATCTAGTCCAATACCATCATGGCAATAGAGCAAAAGAGCAATAAGAGTGGAACATATGGAACCAAAGACCAGTTAATGTTGAATAAGACCATCATGACCAGTGCTAAGAAAAGCTAAAACCTCAGTATAGCATAAATTAATTATAAGAAAGCTTTTGACAGTGTCCCACACTCTTGGATAATAAATTGCCTTGAAATGTATAAAATAAATCCTGGTTTGATAAAGTATATTAAGTTCACCATGACAATGTGGCAAATCATACTCTTCTTGAAATATGAAAATGGTCAGTACATCATTCCTAACATTAAGATCCAGCAAGGAATACTTCAGGGATTCCCTGTCACCACTTCTATTTTGTGTGGTGCTTAATCCAATGAGTACTCTCATCAACTCTTTGGAATACGGATTTAACCTAAATCCTAAAGCAACATCCCATTTACATTACTATTTGTAGATGATCTAAAGTTCTATAGTTGCAGTGATCAACAATTAGCAGAGCAACTCTTTGTGGTGAAAAGCTTTTTTGATGACATCAGGATGACTTTTGGCCTTGACAAATGTGATAAGGCAACTTTTTTGGGTTTTTTTTAGAGGAAAATTAAGAAAAATGGAAAACATGTGCCTGAATGAGGGTTGTGACATCAGAGACATGGAGCAGGAAGGCATATATAAGTATCTCAGAGTAGAGGAAGGAGCGACATTCAAGCAGAAATTACTGAGAAAAAAGATCAGTAAAGAATACTACAGGAGATTAAAATCATTATTAAAAAGTGCTTTAACATCACAGAATAAGATACAAGTCAACAGTTAGCTGACAATTCCTGTACTCTCATACAGATTTGGGATTATGGAATGGACTCTTAAAGATCTTGAAAAACTGGATGTGTAAACAAGAAAACTTCTCCATGTCCATGAGTAATTTATAAGAATCAGTATATGCCAAGATTGTACATCCCTAGAGCTGGGGGGGGGGGGGGCTAGGCCTCATAGAAATTGATTACACATACAGAGCTACTATCATAGGCCTTCCAGGCCTACCTAACTACATTATCACATCCAAATAGGCAAAAAGTGTTAAATATAAGAGTAAACATCCAGAACCTGTCTCCATCATCAAACTTGGACAAGTGTTCTGATGACTAGAAGGAATGAATGAAAATCCACAGGCATACACAGGGAAGGAAGTAACAGAATTTGCAAAACAAGAAAAAAAAACTCTTCTAAGAATTAGATAAAAAAACAAGGAAAAACAAGTGGCAAATGCACAAATACAGTGGAAAATTACTCCAGGAAGCCTTTGTCAATAAAGAATGGACAATTGAATGATTAAGGAGAGGTGAACTCAGGTTATGTGAGTGTTGTGGCCATACAGGGTGCAAGCATGGAAGAAGGCACTGATATCATCACTGGGCTTCCAGGAAGCTCTAAAAGAGTAAGTTACAGATTGCGGCTAGGTGGAGGGGGGGGGGGGGGCACCAGAATAGTCAGTCACACAAGGCATATTTTTAGCTTGGTATGGTCCTAGGTGAACTGAAACCGAGGGATGAGAGGTTGATAGTTGCAGTCCATGACAGCAACTTATGGACGAGATGGTTTACAACAAGCATTAATAAAAGTGGCAAAACAGACATATATTGATTCTGTGGGAAACATCTGGAAACAGAGACACAGTTGAAAGCTGGCTGTGAAGTTCTGATGGCAGAAAGTTTCTATACAGAAAGACACAATAAAGCAACATGTCACATGCTTTGGGAACTCTGTAAACACTACAACATCACTGTGCTTGAAAAGCACTGGGATCATGACCCTAAAAGAATTACAGAGAATGAAGAGGTTATATTCACCTGGGATACTCCCATTCTGACCGATTGAAAGCTGGAGGCGAGGAAGCCAGATATAGCAGTAAGGGAGAAAAACACCACAATGGCATTGATAGAGGTGTCAGTTCCAAATGACTACTCTGTGAATCGCATTGAGAGGGAGAAAATCTTCAAGTACCAAGAAATGCAGTCAGAGATTATGAAAATGTGGCAGAAAGATATCAAGTTATTTCCCATCATGTTGAATGCCACAGGCTTAATTAAGAAGAATTTCCAAGCACACCTTGATAAATTACCCATACACACAACATCTTATGAACTCCAAAGGGAGGCTCTTTGGCATGATGCAAATACTACACCAAGCATTAGTAGTAAATTTGAGACTGAGATCATACCCCATATACCCTAGCTTAGAAGTTAGGTTCATGACTGTCATGGTATGTGCAAAACTCACCCATTTGGAGAAATTGCCCAGAGAGAGACATTTGCATGCTGTCAATGTTGCAACTAACATGGGTGCAACTAAGACCACCTCAATAGGTGAAGTTAGATGCACCTGTGATAACTGTGCCATGCATCCACATGTTAACTGCTGGAGACATGGTAGCCATGCCCACAACAGTTACTTCAGACGCTTTGTACTTAACACATGCTAGTTTTAGTGCTAAACACACATTAAGGGCAAAATCTTAGTGCACTTTAGTAAAAGAGCCCTATTATCTTTAAAATGAAGATTGCGTGCTGACTAAAATAGATATTATTTCACAACTAGAATATGATGCAGGAAGCAAGCAATCAAGCAGAGATAATTTGGATACATTGGGGGGTATGCACAAACACTTTGCATATCATGTCAGGGATAATTTCATAATAGTCCATTTTTTCCTGGCATTTCACATAGATGCACTATTTTATGCCTTTTTTTAAAATAAGGGCAGATATGATCCACTATTATGATATGCTATCAAATCACCCAAAACAAAAACCCACATGTATTTACTTAACCTCAATTCACAGCCAAGTTCAATTCATATACTAAGGGCTCGATATTGAAAGACATTTACATGGTTTACAGACCTGCAAGCCGTGGAAATGCTGCTGAACAGGATATTCAATGGGATATCCTCTACTAATGCTGCTACACACCCCGATGCTAACCGCTTAGCATTGGGGCGTGTCATGGTCTTGTGGGGGCATGTTGTGGGTGGCAGTCACTAATCAATTGCTAACCAGGTATCAGCGATATTGCATCATTCCCCGGTTAGAACCTGCAGGTAAAGCTAGGCACTGCAAAAGCTTTACCCATAGGAGCTAACTGGATGGCAGTGCAATATCACTGCTACCCGGTTAGCTTCTGTGGCTGCGGAGGCTGTGCGGCTACACCGGATATTCACACCGGGACCGTATATGACTCCAGCATTGAATATCTGGGTTTAAGGTTCAGCACCGGCGGCGAGGCATTGTACTCGCGCCTAGCCGCTGGCATTGAATATTGGGCCCTAAGTTTTTAAGGACCTTCATAGAAAAGCAGTCCACGAGCTTCACTGCTATCCTGCTCTTAAGCTCTCATTTAATTTAATCATTGGTCCAACGATTTTATAAATAGGAACAATGCATATTCACTTACCATATTCTTATCAGTTCATTCTTGAATTTTTGATTGCGGCACATCCTAAAATTCTGATTTCATATATGCTGTCAAAAGTTCATAAACATTTGGAGCACTCCCCTATTGTCTCCATTAGGGGATCAGTGCTGGAGCCACTCTCAAAGTTTGTTGACAGTTTTTTGAAATCAAAAGGCTTGTCAAGCATAATCCTATAAGAAATGCCATACTGGGTCAAACCAAAGATCCATCAAGCCCAGGATTCATTCAGTTTCTTAAATTACTGGGGCATCTTCCCAGAATTCATGAGATGTCATGGTTGGTCACATTTGATGTACATTAATTCCTCAATTAGAAGCTGTATTATCCATTCAACAAGAATTACTCAAAGCCACTGGATATCTGTGGCTTTCATTTCTGATTTTGTGAAAGTCACTTAACCCTGTTCTGCCTCAGGTACAAACTTAGATTGAAAGCCCTCTGGGGACAGGGAAATAACTACTGCACTTGAATGTAACTCGCTTTGAACTACTATTGGAAAGATGTGAGCTAAATGCTAATATTATTATGAAGGTTATTTTTTTGCTCAACATCATTGCATCATGATGGAAGCCACTTTAGCATCATCAGTGGCCACCTTATATGTGGTCAGGCTAGAAGAGAAGTACATTTACCCTTCTGAATATTTTAAATCAGTGGTGATTTGGTGCAAATTCCTAGATGACATTTTTATGGTTTGGAATAACACGACACGCTAACTGCCGGGAACATGCTCGTCACACCCCTGACATTTATCACGGAGGCTTTGCACTTAATGCATGTTAGTTTTTGCGCTAAGTGCAGAAAACTAATACACCTTAGTAGAAGGACTCCTTAAGGCTTAATGAACACTGGAGCAGGCTAACCACTCAAATGATTACTTACGATGAGGAGATACGATGAAGGATCATTCATAATGTGAGAGCTTACTGGCATGGAGGGAACTGGGACTGTAAATTGAACTATTGGGAGCAATTTTGGATGCACACATTTCAAAGAGTTCAACCTGGAGGCTTGAACATAGAAGATGAATATATGTCATTACTTTGATTGAAGCTGACTGAAAGTTATTATTGTGATTGGGAAGATTGGCCAAATACAATTTTAATTGACTCTTTATTTAAGATATCACTGCCATTTTGGCTAGTATGGAGAATGAATTTAGCACTTGAGCTGTATGAAAAAAGAAAAAAAAAAGTTATTTCTCAGAACTCTGATGAAGAACCATGGCATTTCGAAACATGAATTCATATGGGGCTATCAATTAAGTTTCATTGTGGTGCTCTCAGTGCCAACCTCATTCTTTGTTTCAGACACATGGTTGTACCATATTATTCAGTTGGAGATTGAGAAATCATTTCTGCTCTTTCATTCACAAAGCTCCGGCACTCTTTTGAGAAAATTGCATCAGTGTTGAGCAAGTCTGTATCACGTGACTCTGATACGTCTTCTAATTTATGCAGCTTGCTGTATTCTGCTTCCTGCTTGATAAGCACACCCTTGCAAAATGACTTCGGTCACCACATCACCAACATGTTTTTCCATATGCCGCACAGTTTCTCTCACTCATTTATATATATTGTCACAGTATTTACATGCAACGCCCTTCTGCCGTCTACACAAGACAAAAAGGCCAATCCCTAAGAAAAGAATAATGGACACAAATCTGACATTAGAAATGACAACATTCAAAAACTAGTAAGAGAACATTTCAGACTTCCAGGTACTCTCTATCTGACCATACTTCTACAAAGGAATTTCAAAGGGACGCTCCAGTATGAAACTGCGGAGTTGGGGCTAATGCATGAGCTTTGATTAGCCTGAACAAGGACAAGGTATTCATGACTCACTACAGGTGTGACTAGACTAAACTATTCTCAGATCATCCTGTCTTTCATTCTCTCTTTCTCCACAGATGTTAGTTACAGTAACTATGCTGCTATTATCACTTCCCTTCCACACCTTGCCAAGTATTTTTCAATGTCTCTCTATACTCTGTATCCTCCCAACCCCCATTCATGTTCATGTGCAGTATATTTACCTGTTTCCTAAATTACCTCATGCATCTGATGAACTGGATGGACTCTTGTGGTCAAAAGCTCATGCCCGGTGGCATACGAAGAGTGGGGCAGTGGGGCAGCCCTTCCTGGGTGCTGGCCGAGAGGAGGGTGCACCCCCACTAGGCCCATTGAGGCAGTTTGGCAAACTTCTGATTATGTTGGGCTGTCCCTCACACTCCCGGGGCTGGCCGCTCTTCTCTCCCAGACAAAGTCTCGTGAATCACTAGGCACTGTGACAACCCACTTAATCATAAATTTGCTTTGCTGCCTCTGTGGTGCTGGCTGGGGGTGGGGGCTGGGGGGTGCACTGGCAGCATTGGGATGCCCACCCTGGATGATGGGGGGGGGGGAGGGGTGGACTATAGGCTGCTGAACCTGAAAAGCTGCAGCATCATAAGAACAGAGGTGCTGTGGGTATTGCAGGAGCCCAGGAATATAGGAGATGGGAAGGGGCCGAGAGACAGACTCAGGGATGAGAGAAGGAAGAAAGTCTGTCATGGGGAGGAAATGGAAAAAGAGGGAGAGAGAGAATCTTGGGTAAAAAGGGAAGTAAAAAAGAGGGTCCAATGGAGGGGGGGGGGGTATAATGAAAGGAGAGTACCTTGACGGGGAAGCGAAGAAAGACCAAAAGAATAGGTATATGGGGGGTAGGGGTAGGGCAGAGAGTGACTGAGCAAGAGAGTATGAATGTTGGAGCCACTATAAATGTTTTGCAGGTGTCTGAAATTATAGAACATTAATTTACACACTCACACAGTGAAACTCATGTTACCTTACTATTCATGATAAAACTAAATTAAACAGTTCAGCATCTTCACAAAGGTCAAACTTTACTGCAATGAGACAGACTAAATTGGATTTTCTTTTTTTTTTACCAATGCCATTCTAAACTACTATTGATCAACTTAGTGCAGAGGCAAAAAAACCTACAGTGGTAGAAGGCATGCAATAACATTGTAACAGGCCAATCGCTTCAGCATGCAAGCGCCTGGTTGCCATTGCCGACTGCTCGGTTTCAGGCCATTTATTGCTCCCAGTGAACGTCTCAACAAATTTCTTGAGGTTTCTCACCTCTCCAGATGACCTGTATTGTAAGCAGATTAGCCACATTTCTAAAGTCCTAGGAAGCGGGATTTGTACTCCCGGCGAATTAGTTCCCATTAACACCCATCCTTCTATTTCTGAGACTGTGTTCCTCTACTCGTAAATTCAGAAACTGCATTATCTGCATTAAGATGGATTATTATTTTTCTCTTGCAGAGGAAGCAATAACAACAATCTTGGTAGGAAATATTGGAAGAAGTTTCCTTCAGCACTCACATGTTAAAACTGAATTCAGCTTCTTAGAACATCATGAATTAATGAAAGATAAATATGTGACCTGCAAACGTCTTACTGCATGAAAATTTGGTTTTGTTGACAGAGAGAGAGAGAGAGGTAAACATATTAGCCTCCATTTAACTCTCGCTCAGATCCCTCTGAATCATGGATGCACCATTGATGTTTGTGAGGGATGTGATGAACCAATTAGTGCTTTTACTACATGTTCATAAAATCATTTTCTTTTGGGCAAGGTTTTTTATAAAATAATTTTATTATAAAAGACAAAGGGACTAATGCATGTGCCGCAGATTCTTAAGTAACCTGAGGAAGGGAGCTATATCACCACACCAGATGAGTATGTGTTTGGGCAGCTAATAGAAGCTGAATGAGCATCAAATATCTTTGTTTAGAGCAAAGCTCCTGCCTGGAAGCCAGGGATCAGGTGACTTTCTTCTACCTTCTCTAGTTACTTTCTCTGGTTCAGGTGATACAGTTCTACCACCTATCCAGATGCAGGCATGATTAAGTTTCAAAAAAAAAAAAAAAAAAGGATATTTGTATTTGTAACTTAAAGGGAAATTGGTCTTTCCAGACCAGGTGGAATGCAAACCGGAAACAAGAGCCATTCAATTACATTTTCCATGCCTTCCAATCCTCATAAAGCATTGTTCCCAGATAGGTTTCTTGTGCACCTGATTCATATCTCTTCAATACCTTCTTAAGTAACAATTCTCTACTTCTTTAGGCTCTTTACAAATGTTAGATTCACTCTTTACATTGACAAGAAGGACTGATTTCCAAATTAATTTTATTTTACATTTCCACCCTAACTATAAACCTCATTATGTGCTCACAATCAATCTTCTGTCCTGACAATATTGGTTTTAAATCAGGCACATAGACGAAGATAATGCCTATATATGTAATATTTCATTTAAAGGAGTTAAGTCCTAAATGTTTAATCAATCATTAATTATGGTTCTCAAAAAAGATGACATTTTCAGTTACCCCTAATTTTCAGGTGAATAAAACCATTTCATCTATTATGAGGCATAGGCAGGAATATTTATGGTCATATTACTATCTTCAATTTGCACTATAGGGCCTATATGCTGATAGAAAGGGACTTAACGTTTTACCAAATTGAGGGTAATTTTATAGTAGACAGCCTAACTTGCGTTCTTTCCTTTTGAAAATGGCCCCATAGAAAGTACTTACATGCATTTCTACCTTCAATATAGTATCCACCAATTTCCCAGCTAATTTATATTCATATCTGCATACTTCATAAAGTATGGGCCTGATATTCAAAAGAAGGTACTTCAGGCCGGAAGGTCAGGGGTTCAAATCCCACTAGAGGACAGCAACCTTGGGCCGGAAGGACTGGGGTTTCTAGTCCCACAGGTGCTCCTTGTGGTCTTGGGCAAGCCACTTAACCCTCCATAGCCCATGTTCCCTGTAAAATAGTTATCTCCAAGTTATAATGCCCTGTTCAATGTAATTTCAGTTTGTTCAATGTAAACCGCACTGATGCAGAATAGCGCGGTATACAAGAGAATATAAATAAATAAATAAATAAAATAAATAAATATTCAAAGGATTTGTGCCCCTAATTTGAGAGCTATGCTTCCAATGTGGCCTCTGAAAATTTATGAGGGTTGAGCGCCTAATTTTTTAAAAAACTTTCACTGAACTTCTAAATTTAAGGTGCATATAAAGTGGGTGACAACAGGGCAGATTTAGGGAAGGAAAAAGAAGTTAGGAGGTTAGCCCAGTTGGTGTCGCTGAATATCCGAGGGTGCCACCACTTGGTGCCCTGAGGCTGACTGATTAGCACCGGGGCGTTCTGGTGCGATGTTCCGTGGGTGCCACTCTGGGATAACTGGTCAGTGGTGATATTCAGCTTCTGCCTGGTTATCTCTTAGCACTGAAAGTTAGGGATAGAAAATGCTGTGCTAACTTTTGCCTCCAAAGCTAACGGGACAGAGGCTGAATATTGCCACTGCCCTGTTAACTTCCCATTTCAGCGGCCGAGCCGGGTTTTCAATGCCGGTGGCTGGATAAGGCCCCGGCATTGAATATCTAGGTTTAGCACTGAGTGGCAATGCTTAACCACTGTAATCACACTAGCTCCTACCGCTGAGTATCGGATCTATAAATTTTAACATCCTAAATTAGGATGAATTTTCAGCTGAAATCTTAGGCTCCTAAGTGTAGTTGAAAACAGGGCACAAATTTAGGACCTAAGTTAGCAGCCTAAATGTGGGAGCTCAGATTTCTTTTGACTATCAGGCTCTGTCTCAATAAATGCTAATCCTTTCCCAACATACAAGTTTACTTGAATATAGTTTAGACAGTTTTACAAGAAGCAATTTCTGCAAATAAAATACTTTCTCCAGGACCAAGCAGGAAGTCGGTCCTCACATATGGGTGTCATCGGCGCCGATGAAGCCCCAGTGGAGCATCTCCCCAGCTTTCCATGAAAGCCTTTGGGAATGCTGGCACGCATGCGTGGTTCCCTTCCTGCCTAAAGGTGCCATCTTACCTCAGTCTCTTTTTTTACGAGAAGCCCATCGGACATGTGTCCTGTTCTCCCGGATAAAAGTGATTTTTTTCTTCGGCGATTTTCGCTATTTTTTCTCCGGTTCGATGCCAGTTCCCCTCCCGCCAGGTTCGGTACACCGGTATCGAGCCCGTTTTCTTCATTTTTCGGTTTTTGCCCTTCGTGGCTGGCGTTCGCGCCCTATTTTCATTTTTCACTGGAAGGCCGGTCTTTTGACCTCGCTGGGGCTATTTTTTCCCCAATGGCTTCCAGTGGTTTTAAAAAGTGTGATCGGTGTAAGAAAATTATGTCTCTCACCGACACACACGACTGTTGCCTTCGGTGCCTCGGCCCTGACCACGACCCAAAGTCGTGTGGACCATGTGGGAAGATGTCTTCCAAGGCACTAAAGAGTCGACAGCATCAAAAGGAAAGGTTTTTCTCGGACTCTGCCTCTGGTCGGGCCCGGACCTTGTCTGAGGCCTCGACATCTTGGGATTCCGATCCCGAGCGCCGTCGAAGCTCCTCGGACAGAGGGTCCCCCGACCGGGAACGTAAGAGGAAGAAGCGGCTCGCAAGGGCGGCATCGGAGGAGGTCCCTGGCCCCTCGAGGGCCAGGTCTAAGACCCCCGACCGCCGTCCCGGGCCCGTGGACCAAGAGAAGCCTGCCAAAGTTCCTCGCGTGGAGCCGGAGTCTGCTGGACACATAAGCCCCATAGTCCTCGTGGACTCTCCTCCCAGAGAGCTGCCGCCGGGGCCCGAGTCGGTGGCTGCTGCATCTCCAGAGCTGCGTCTCAGGATGACAGCCTTGGAGTGCAGACTGTCTGCCTTCATGGAGCAGCAGCGGGCACTGATGGCCAGCCTGTCTGGTGCATCTGCCCTGATCACCAGGACGTCGACTTCAAAGTCAACCCCGGAGACCGAGCCGATACTTGAGACCCTCGTGGCTCGAAGTCATCCTCGGTCGAGGTCTCCCTTGACCTCCTGTTCGGGACCGAGGGTGTCGACGCCAGTGCCCCTGGCGTCGGGGCGGGTGCCTCGGGGCCCCGCGGGGTCGGACCTTGACTCCTCCTCGGACGAGTCCGCCTGGGAGACGGAGGACGAGGAGTCTCCCGATACTTTTAAGACTCGGTACGTCCCGTCGGACTCACCGCAGTCTGATCCCTGGAGTAGATCCCCTCCGGAGGACACTAAATTCTCGGAGTTCGTCCGTGATATGGCCGCTGCCTTGGCTATCCCTGCCGATCCCGAGGAAGAGCCTCGAGTCGAGGAGCTCGATGCTCTACAGTACGACTCTCCTCCGAAGGAGGCCTTTACTGTCCTGGTTCCTCCGATGCTGGAACGGCTCCTCTTCCAAATGTGGGAGGCCCTGGCCTCGGCACCGGTTTAAGTAAGCGAGTCAATTCCATTTATCGACTCCGCAAAAGCCCTGGTTTCCAGAAAGCACAGCAACCACACCATTCCATGGTTGTGGAATCAGCCATGCATCGTCTGAAGAGCCAGAAGATGCACTCTGCGGTGCCCCCCGGCAGGGAGGCCTGCAACCTCGATGGCGTCGGTAGGAAGTGCTTCCAGAGGTCGATGCTTGCTTGCCATGTCCAGTCCTACCAGCTGTACATGGGCATGTACTTGCGGGACCTGGCCAAAGAACTGGCCGGCTTCTCTGCTGGTCTCTTCGGGAAACCCTTGCAGAGATTTCAGACCTTGTCCTCGGGGATTCGGGAATGCTCGAAGTTCATTTCCCATGCCGCCTACGATGGCTTCGAGGCTTCGGCCCGAGTAGAGGCTGCCGGCATCGCGGCTCGACGCCAGGCGTGGCTGCAGTCATCGGACCTCGAGCCATGGGTTCAGGACAAGTTGGTCGATGTCCCCTGCTGAGGTGAGAACCTTTTTGGCAAACCCCTGACCTAGAAGGCCACTCAGCTCGAGACAGAGCACCTTACCAGGACAAGGCTGTCGAGGAAGACCTCTGCCCCTTCACATAAGAAGAAGGGCTCGGGTAAAAGGTCCTTTTACCCGAGGAAGGGCACTGCCTACAAACAGTACCCTCAGTATCAGGCTGCCCAAGCTGCCCCCCAGGGTCAGCAAGCCAAGGGCCAGGGTAATGGGCCCCATAGGCAGAGGACCCCCAAGCCTCAGGCCCCTGCTCCAACTCAGCAGGGTGGGGGTTTTTGACTCCTTGAGCGTAGTCTCTCCTCCACTGCTCTCCCCACCCTGCACAGGAGGTCGCCTCGCCCTCTTTGCCCACCAGTGGCCCCTTATCACCGGGGACAGTTGGGTGCTGGACATAGTCCACAATGGCTATGGCCCTCCATTTTCACCAACTGCCTCCACCATATTTTCCAGGGGAGCCGCCAAGGCCTCCCCTGCACACAGACCTCCTTCTAAAAGAGCTTCATGGTCTGTTGGTGGACAGGGTGGTGGAGCCTGTGCCCCCCCACTTGCAAGGTCACGGATTCTACTCCAGGTATTTCCTGATACCCAAACGAACCGGTGGCCTTCGCCCCATTCTGGACCTCAGAAACCTCAACAAGTTCCTAGAGAAAGAAAAGTTCAAGATGCTTACTCTTGGAACACTTCTGCCCTACCTCCAGCAGGGAGATTGGCTATGCTCCTTAGATCTAAAGGATGGGTACACTCACATCCTCATTCATCCAGACCACAGAAAGTACCTCAGGTTCATTGTGGGAGGGAACCATTATCAGTACAGAGTACTACCTTTTGGCCTATCCTCCACTCCCTGGGTCTTTACCAAGTGCCTGGCAGTGGTTGCGGCCTACCTAAGAAATCAAGGCATCTTTGTCTTTCCCTATCTGGACGACTGGCTCATCAGGGGTCAGACATCCCTGGAGGCCAGACAAGCCACCCTCAACACCATTGCTCTGCTTCAAAAGGTGGGCTTTGTCATAAACTTCGCAAAGTCCACTTTGCTCCCATCCCAGAACTTGGAGTTCATAGGGGCAAGGTTAGATTCTCAACTGGCAAAGGCATTCTTGCTAGAAGACAGGGCTCAAAGGCTGATGGACGTGGCAAAGCAGTTTCTGAGCAAGTCCCTGGTCTCCGCCAGACTCTGCCTCAGGCTTCTGGGTCACATGGCTTCGACAGTACATGTGACTCCCAATGCCAGGCTCCATATGAGGCCTGCACAGTGGTGCCTTCGGACTCAGTGGTCTCAAGCCATAGGCCACTTACGAGACAAGATAAAGGTGTCCAAACCCCTTTTGGCCTCCCTCAGCTGGTGGCTACATCCACCCAATCTCCTCAAAGGCATGCCCTTCCAAATGCCAGACTACTCAGTGGTCCTCACCACTGACGCCTCTCTGAAGGGCTGGGGTGCTCATTGTCAGGACAAGTGCACCCAAGGCCTCTGGTCTCCCTGGGAGGCAGCCCAACAGATCAATCTGCTGGAACTTCGAGCTATCCGCTTGGCTCTCAGAGTTTTTTCTCCAGCCCTGGCTCACCGCTCAGTCTTGATTCAAACAGACAACCAAGTGGCCATGTTTTATGTGAACAAGCAGGGCGGCACTGGGTCCCAGATCCTTTGTCGAGAGACTCAGGGCCTTTGTTCCTTTGCCCTGAAGCACCACATGCTTCTCAAGGCGGTGTACCTCCCAGGCCAGGAGAACTGCCTGGCCGACTGGTTGAGCAGGATTCTGCAGCCCCACGAGTGGCAGCTGCATCCCTTGGTGGTTCAAAAGATCTTCCTGAAGTGGGGTCTCCCTTGGATAGATCTCTTTGCCAGTCCACTAAACAAGCAGCTACCCAAGTTCTGCTCCAGGCAACCACATCCTTTGAGGATCGCACCAGATGCTTTTCTGATGTCCTGGTCTCAGGGCCTCCTGTATGCGTTTCCTCCCACGCACTTGGTGGCCCGAACTCTGTTCAAGATTCTTCGGGACAAGGCCTCGGTCCTGCTGGTAGCTCCCAGATGGCCGAGACAGCCTTGGTTTCCTCTTCTGCTTCAACTGGCGGTGGATCCCCCACTGCCTCTGGGGTTGCAACCCGACCTTCTCTCTCAGGAGCAGGGTTCCTTACTACACCCCAATCTCAAGACTCTCAATTTGATGGCCTGGAGGCTGCAAGGGTAGTCTTGGCTCCCTGGGGCCTGCCTCAGGAAGTTGAGGAGGTTGTCCTAGTCTCTAGAAAACAGTCCACTAGGAAAGCCTATGCTCTCAAATGGAAGAGGTTTTCTGTGTGGTGTCAGCTACGTACAGAGGATCCTTTCTCCTGTACTGTGCCAGTAGTGCTTCAGTACTTACTGCACTTATCAAATCAGGGACTTAAGTCCAATTCTGTTCGGGTCCACCTCTCAGCTTTAGCAGCTCACCACTCACTGGTGGAGGGACATTCTTTGTCAGGTCACCCCTTGGTGTCCCGCTTTCTCAGGGGCTTGCTTTTGCTCAAGCCCCCCATCCGTCTTCCTGCTCCTGAGTGGGAGCTGAATGTGGTCTTGCAGCAACTGACTCGCCCACCCTTTGAGCCGATGGCTACTTGTCCACTGCGCTTCCTCTCCTGGAAGACACTCTTCCTGATAGCCCTTACCTCGGCTAGGCGAGTGAGTGAGCTTCAGGCCCTGGTCTGTGATAGGCCTTACACCAGGATTTATAGGAACAGGGTAGTCCTCAGGACTCATCCCAAGTTCCTCCCTAAGGTTGTCTCCTCTTTCCACCTCAATCAGGAGGTGGTTCTTCCAACATTCTTCCCTAGGCCTCATGCAAGCCAGGCTGAAGCAGTCCTATACCCTGGACTGTAGGAGGGCCTTATCCTTCTACCTTAACCGTATGCAGGGGCATAGAAGGGCTACTCAGCTCTTCGTATCCTTTGACCCCAATAAGTTGGGGTTAGCTGTGTCCAAGCGTACCTTGTCTATCTGGGTAGCTGACTGTATCACCTGGGCTTACAAGGCGGCTGACCTTCCTTTGCAGGGTAGGGTCACTGCCCATCGTGTCAGGGCAATGGCTGCCTCAGTGGCTCATCTCCGCTCTGTGCCCTTGGTAGACATCTGCAGGGCTGCAACTTGGTCTTCAAGCCAGACTTTTGCAGCCCACTACTGTTTGGAAAGGGAGTCCCGTAGGGACAGTGCTTTTGGCCAAGCAGTACTCCGGAACCTCTTTGAGGTCTAGGCAGCTCCTGCCCTCCTGCCCTCTGTTGGGCTACCGGTGGAGGCTGTGTCCTTGAAAAGCCTTTCTTTGCTGCTGGGACTAGAGGGAGTTCTCTTGTTAAGCCTGGGTTACTCGGTAGCCCAGAGCTAGGGAGTCACCCATATGTGAGGACTGACTTCCTGCTTGGTCCTGGAGGGTAGTTACTCACCTGTAACAGGTGTTCTCCAGGAGCAGCAGGAATCAGTCCTCACAACCCTCCCTCCTCCCCTTGGAGTTGCAGTTGTACATAGTTTGTGTTTTTACTTTTTTGTGTGCTCTTCTTAGCTATGTCATTTGACTGAGGTAAGATGGCACCTTTAGGCGGGAAGGGAACTGCGCATGCGTGCCAGCATTCCCAAAGGCTTTCATGGAAAGCTGGGGAGATGCTCCGCTGGGGCTTCATCGGCGCCGATGACACCCATATGTGAGGACTGATTCCTGCTGCTCCTGGAGAACACCTGTTACAGGTGAGTAACTACTCTGTTTCAGCTTTGAAAATGCCTTTTAAAATGACTCCCTAAGAGTAGAGATTGGGTTATACCATTATTTGTTTACTCACCTGCTGTGATAGTGCTTACAGGGTATAGACAGTGCAGCAGCAAATGAAAACATCCTTCAGTGAATTACAGGGCATTGGACGGTGCTGGGCTGTATTTACATCCCAGAGGGCCTGCTATGGTCCAACGTTGGAAACAAACCTTGAGGGATACATTAGATCAGATGATCCCTAAAGAAGACGTTAATGGTTCAAATAGTAAGGCCTGGGTTACCAGGGGCGGCCCAAGGGGGGTGTGAGGCCATGTGCGGAGATTAATTGCGGGGCCTCATTTGCATAGGGAGCCTCATTTGTGTAAATATTTGCATAATCTTAACATGCATTTTTAGTAAATATGCTTCTTAATGAGTGCCTGGATAAAGAAAGACTAACAGATTTCTACGTTACTATATTCCAGTGCTAACCGCCAGGCCCATTAGGAAGTACTATAAACACTGACCATTTAGAACCCATAGCAAATCCACCGTATCATAACAGCACTATCAGGGGCTCACAAAGCACCAAACCCTACCTATCAAAAGGCAACACTGCAAATATTAAACCAATACATCTCAGAGAATACCAATGCATCTCCTACTGGGGAAAGAGAACAAGTGGCACGGTCAAATAGAAACTACATGAACAGAATACCTCAGCTTGGTTAAAATGCAGAACAATGACCGTCACCAAAGAACAAGGGATCACAGTTTAGAAATAGGAAGACAATAATTAAACTGGGAACCCCAAAAGCCAAACTTGGGATGTACAACAACACTGAAGAAATAAAACTATAAATTAATTTCCTCTTGTACTAAACAAACACAAAAGACGTTAACGATGCACATTTCTCAGAGCTGATATATTCCAGTTAATAAATTCAAAATAAAAAAGTATTTTTCTACCTTATGTTGCTTGTGCATTTTCTTTTTCAGTTGCAATTGCTCCAGTCACTTTCTTCTGGTTTCTTCGTGTCTTCTGCGAGCTATCCATTTGTCCTTTCTTCTCTTTTAGATGTTTTTCCAAATTTTTTCTCTATATCTGAACCTTTAAATAATGAATTCTGGCATCTTTAATCTTTTCAACTTTTCTTATCCCATCGCATAGTTTGGTGCAGCCATGAAAATATTTTATTTCCCATAATATTTAGCCTAAACAGTTCCTTCCCTTGATTATGACATTTTTTTCCCCATTGTACACCGAGTGACCAGGAAGAGACTAGCATAGAAGGGAACTACACATTTTTCTGTTCCGAGTGTGACTCACTGGGGAAACGATTACACAGAGAAAGTATTTCAGTTGCTGTAACCACCTAGGAGAATGAATGACACACTGGGGACAAGTTAGCAGAGATCCACAAGCGTGTATTATTCACAATGTCTGCTCTATCCAAAGATGATCTAAACATTCCATTTGATTTTTTTCAAGAAAACCTGTCATTTAAAAACCTGTCATTTTTGGGAACTTGAAGGAGAGAGAGAGAGAGAAAGAGAGAGAAAGTGGAATATTGTATGAAATGTTAATTGAACTTTGTGCTTTCAAAATAAAAAAAGATATATTTTACATGTTAAGATGCATGTGGGAGCTGAGGTGAATGAATGAGAAGGAAAAGGTAGAGGGAGAGCAAGAAATGATTGTGACTTATTCTCAAGTTAGTAAAATTAGGAACCGAACTGCAACTACTGTTCCATGATGTTTCTCGTTTAGCTCAAATATTGACAACGCAAAAGGATCCTACTCTCTGAACTAAAATATGTAAGACAGAGTGTGCACCGGGTTACCAGGATCATTAGATCATTCGGGGATTACAGATAGCATTAAATGAAACATCAGACATATTGCCGTAATAACACATTTTCTTAAACGTTCCTTTGCTTAGTTATGCCAACAATTCTCTTAAAAATATCTGCACTACAGAGAATGGCAAAGATCATTTCATTCCACTGCATGCCATGAAAAATGAAAAACAAGCCAAATGCCTCAGTTTTGCTTTTGACAAAACTCTGTCCTCTTTCATACAGTGTCCATAAGAGGTTTGTATATGAATTGAAGGCTCTTGGGTGCAATATATTACTGAAAAATGTTAAAAACCCCAAAACAAAATAAAACAAAGGGTTTGGGTAACTTTGGGAGGTACCTAGGCATATTTTTAATATGAAAATTGGGGACCACAAAGTGATTAAATTTTGGTTAGTTAAGTTGTTGACCAGCCAAAAGTTAACCTGTTAAATGTGGGAGAAGAGAGAGGTGTGCCTAGGAGTGGTTATCCTTTAATTGGATAGCACTATCAGGTTAAAGCTAACCAGTTAGTTTATCTCTGCAAATACAAGTAATAAAGGCCCTGATATTCAAAAGAGTTTATCTGGTTGGCAGGACCTACTAACTGGATAAACTCTGAGTGATACTAATCGCATAGTCAGTGGTATACCAAGGATGGAGCGGTAGGTGTGGCCCGCCCTGGGTGCCGGCCAGGAGGGGGGTGCTACTTCCAGAGGAGGCACATCTGAAGGATACTTTGCTGCCTTGCTGTGCTGCGTCCTCTCAATGTCTGATGGTTCTTCCCGCCTGGAGAAGTCGTGCGATGCAGTTGTTCTTGCGAGACTTCGTCAGGAGGGAACAGTTGCCAGGCCGGAAGAGGAGATAGTGCGGCAAGCCAGCAAAAGTATGCTTGCCATGCGTGCCTCCTCTGTGAGGGCTCGGCAGGGGGGTGTGAACATTGTCATAAGGGGGCATCATTTGGGGAGGGGGCCATCATCCTAGGGGGGGCATTTGCTCAATATTATTGGAACACCACTGTGCATAGTGCTGCTGAATATGCCCTCTAACCACTATAGCACTGCCAGAAATTTCCAGGGCAGTCCATGGGTGAGGCAAAGGAAGTCCCAGCACTTATCTGGTTTGCTGGATAAATGGCCACACAAAGTTAGGCCATGAAAAAGATGGCCCTAAGTTTATGTGGTTTTTGCCATCTGGATAGCGGCTAAATATTTCCATTTTATCAATAGCAAAGGCAGTCAATAGCAATGACAACCAGATATTTGGCCCCAGAGGATATCGAGATTCCAGCGCCGAATATCTGACTTCATTTTTAAATGCCACAGCTGGTGCTTACAAAACCCCCAACTGCAGAGCTTGAATATTGATGCAAAAGACAGCTGGATTACTTATGGTGGCTGTCTTTATCTGAGTATATTGAGAAATACCAATTAACCAGTTATATTTTCCAATATTTGATTAATTAGTTATGTTGAATATACCCAGATAAAGATAATGGGACAAATTATCTGTTTACTTTTAACTAGACAAAATGCTGCTGAACATTGGCCCCAAAAGGAATGAGGGCAACTTTGAATGCTTTTAATTTGGGTAAACATATCAACACGGGCCTTTGAATCAGTGCTGAGTTCCGGCAACCCAGCAGCTCCTGGGTTTTCTTGGCAGTGTTGCTGGAAGTAGATTGCCAGGCCTTTCTTCCAAGGCAAGGGAAGGTTAAGTGACTTGCCCAAGGCCGAAGGAGTGCTAGTGGGAATTGAATGCTGGTTTCATGGTTACCAAGTCAGTGCTCTAACCACTAGGCTACTCCTCCTCTAAAAGACATAAAATGCTTTATGGAAACATATTCTTTCAGTGTGAGTAAAAAGTCCTCGTGTTGTGAAACAATGTGTTTACTTTATAGATATTTATTATTTGCCTTTCTAGATCTATGTGCAAGGTGGGTTACATATTCTGGTACAGCTGATAGCCTGTGTTGTACCTGAGGCCATGGAGGGTGAAATGATTAGCAGGACTTGAATGGTGGCTTCCCTGGTTTTCACTCTGCTACTTGAACCATAGACTATGCCTCCACTCCACTACTAGGCTATGCATGATAATGTCCCCATGCCTAGTCCCCTTATTGGGGTATCCCCTGGCTGAGACCATCCTGGCAAGACTTCCCCTCAGGCAGGCTCTGCTGGTCCTTGGATACTTGGCTTCTGGTGTCTCCACCTGGAGGAAAGGCTGTTAAAGGGTTGAAAACCAAAAACAAGTGTTACTGTGAACAAGACTGGCTGGCAGTATCTACAAGTTTTACTGACATATAACTTACAGGTTCACAGAAAGTACCAGCAGTGCATTTAAACAGCTGGTGTATTAATCTCTGTGAAGCATAACTATTCAAAGAACAGAACAAATCTCCTATGTATTTCCAAAGGGTATCAGATAGACCCCCCCCCCCCCCATGGTATTAAATCTAGATAGGAAAACAGTCCTGTCTTCCCCTTGTTCCATACCAGCTATCCTCCCACTTTTTCCTTCCCACTGTACCAAGTCTCACCTATGTACAGCAATTGGCTGGTGGATGTTGTGAGTCATGAAGGAATCAGCTGTTCCTGCTTGACCATTTCCTTTGTTCTACTGTTGGGTCCCAAAGCTCCACCTCTGCTGCTAGGTCCGCTCCTCCAGGGAGTGTTGCTTTGCCACTTCTCAGTTGCTGAACCCTGCTCCACCTGGGACTGCCATTTTCCTGCTTCCCAGCTGCTGGGCCTTGGTCCTAAGCCTAGATTCTGCTGCTACACTGAAATTCTGATGCACCTAATCTTTCTGAGAGGGGTTTTTACTAGGAGGGCTTACTGTTCTACTTGGTCCATGCAGGGGCGGATTGAGACCAAAAATCAGTCCAGGTATGAGTCTGTTGTCCCTGACACATCATTTCCTTTCAGTTTCTCTCTCCCTCTGAGAACTGCTCTGGTGATTATTGCTGCAGGCCCCTGCTTCAATTTATGTAAAATTCTAACAGCAGTATGTTCCTTTTTAAAGTTACAGGGACTTATGAGGTGGTCACTGTTCCTATACTGCCAGCCTACAAATCCCGTGTGTCTTTCAGAGGACACACTAAGAGGGAAGGTACTGTTTGTTTACATCAGTGGCCCATCGGGGGATGCCCAATTCCCGATAGGCCAATTCATGGTTTACTAATCTGCTTTTTGATGCTAGCACTCAGTGATTCTATTTTGGAAGAGTGTCCATAAATTAAGGGCAGTCCAACTTCATTCCCGTTTACAGGATTATGTTTTGGGGTATCATTTAAGATCTAGCCAGCAAGGGATTTTAGCTCCTCTATTGTTAAAATGACTTGCTTAATTTCTACTCATTCTCAGATGTTTCTTAAAGTGGGCCAGTTAGCATGGGATCAGTTTCTTGTGGACATCCAGAAGGTATCTGATTTTCTGTCTTTTAGGAAAAAGGTTAAGACATAGAGCCTGATCCCAGAAGGGGCATGTCCGGGCTGTCTGGTTGTCTCCAAACAGGATGGGCCCATTTTTACCCAATTCTGCACTATGAGAGCAAGACATTCCTGCGGGTGCAGCATCGGGCATGGAGACAGCCCGGCATGCTCCTGTAGCCCTGCAGGAGACTTCCTCCCCGCCTCTCCACCAGCCCACCGCAGTGCCGGCCCCATTGCCCCACTGCCAGACTCCTGATGGGGGCAGACAGGGCCAGGATCGGGCAGCAGGGACTCACCTTGCATTCCAGTATTGCTGCTGAGGGGGGCTGGCTGGCCAATCTGGAGGGGCGACCCACGCTTATTCCACCTCTGAGGTGGCATATACTGGCCGTCCTCCCAGTGCTCCCTGGACGTACAGAGTCGTGACCTGAATCAGCCCTATACGTCCGGATTCCAGTCCCACCTATTCTCTGACCCCGTCTCAATCTCCCCACACAGTGGTTCTGTATGCGGGGAAAGTGCCATGCGGAATCTGGGCAGGATGGCTTGCGGGGCTACCGGGACATACAGCCTCGTTAGTCACCTTGCTGAATCAGGCCCTTCTGGGGTTGAGGGGTAGTAATGAGCAAGGTCTTATGTGATTTTAAAATGTTGTATTAAATGAGAGGCATTTTAGATTAGGAGTTAACTCTGATATTGAATTGTATGCCTTGCATGTGATTATATGAGTGTTTTAATTTTAACTTGCCTAGAAGTATTTTGATATCCTAGGAGTGACATTGATGGATTATATTTGCAATGTAAGAAAGGTGGTAGAGGCCTTTTGTAAATTAAGATGCACATTTCACAATGGGAAGTCCAAATGCAATCTGGGATGTCAAAGTCTGAATGTCTGAAAAAAAAGCAGGCACGTGCAAGTTCAGACATGAGTCTGGAAACGTGGATGTGCCCGATGTGGATGTCTATGAAACGTCTATATAGATATCCCTAGCATAGCATTTCAGAACCAAGATGTCTAATTGCATAATAGTTAGATATTGGCTTAAGGGCAGGATAGCTGGAGTTCAAATCCCAGTGTGGACCTTTGTGATCTAAGTCTAGTCATTTAATTCTCCATCTTCTTTATACTCGCTGGATGTTTTAAGGTGAAAACAGGCATTTTCCTGATGTCTATTCATGTCTGGAGGAGGTATAGATATGGACATGCCTGCAGACATTTTTGTGATCAAACGGGGACGTGTAAGTCCAGCACTCCTCCCTTGACACATCTCCGCCATACCCCTTGCCTATTTAAATGTCTTTGTACCTGAAAGATCTGCAAACATCATTTGTGGAAAGGCTATGGAGACATCTCCTTGATTTTGACATCCAAATGATGTCCAAATCATGACCAAACCTTTTAAAATGATCCTCTAAGCAAACTGTTCAGGAAAAGAAATGTGGTCTATATGATTATGTTACAAAAAGTAAAGAAGCATTGCTTGTGGAAATTTGCAAAGAACAGCTCCTTAGAACATCTAAAACACAAATAGAATACAAGAAAGAAATAATTCAGAATAGAAGAAGAAGCCACTACAATATTAGAAATATTGAAGGAAAGGTGAATGAGACCCTAACATGGGAATGGTTAACATCTGGAGCACTGAAAGCAGAAACAGAAGGCTTGATAATAGCAGCCCAAGAGCAGGTTTTACAAACTAATGCCATCAAAACTAAAATTCAATATATTTCAGGTGATAGTCGATGCCGAATGTGTAAATTCAAGGATGAAACTGTGGATCATATAATTAGCAGCTGTAGCAAAATTACACAGACTGACTACAAACAAAGAAGATAGAAGGGCAAAGATCATCCACTGGAATCTATGTAAAAAATATTGTAGTCCTCTTGAAGAAAAAAATTGGAACCATGCTGCAGAGAAGGTTAAAGAAAATGAATTGGTCAAGATGCTGTGGGACTTAAAGAGTACAACCAGACAGTCATTTAGAAGACAAGATGTCTGATATTACTATTATAGAAAAGAAAAAAGTATGATTTACAGATGTGGCAATCTCAGGTGATACCCAAATTGAGGACGAAGAATGAGAAAAATTGACAAAATATAGAGACTTTCAGATTGAAGTTGAAAAGATTTGGAAGGAAAAATCTCCTATAATTCCACTTGTGGTTGGAGCACTTGGGACTATACCTGAGACTCCCTAAATATTTACATATTTTGGACCTACTGGACTTGACGCCACAAATCCTACAAAAGACTACTCTACTTGGAACAGCTTACATCTTGTGCCGATACCTGTATGATTGCTAGGTTCTTGGATAAAACCAGAATCACAGGATTAAACCAGTCCTAGAATGTGTCTTCGAATGAAGAATCCAATAATAATTATAGCAAAAGGGAACTTAAAAATATTTGAGAGAGACAAAAGACCATTTTCAGATTGACAAAAGGATTTTCAAATATTAAAAACTAGAAAGAAAACAAATCTTTTCATGGCTTGGCCCAAGTACCAAAAAGCTTTTGATTCACTTCCTCAGAGCTGGATCACAAAGGGAGTCATTTTAGAAACCTTAGTTACAATTTGGACATCTGAAAATATGTATGCAGACATCCAAATATTTAGTAACATAGTATATGATGGCAGAAAAAGACCAGTATTGGTCCATCTAGTCTGCACAGTTGTTGTTTTTTTAAACTTGATGTACCGCCTTTAGCAAGCCAACTAGGTGGTTTACAAAATAAAGGTTGCGGGAATAGACAGAACAAAAACACAGAATCCAGGTAATAAGTAGACAAGAGGACAAGGAGGAGGGGGAAGGAAGGAGAGCCTAGGTTACAAAGCAGTGGCAAGAGCTACTAACCAGAGGGCACAGAAGGAGGGAGAGGGAAGAGGGGAGACACAGACAGGCCAAATTGGCTGGGGCTGTTCAAAAGGGGGCAAAGAGAGATGAAAGGGGGGTAGCGATCGCCCAGGAGATCAAGAGGGGAGGGCTGCAGGGAAAACTAAGCTGAAAAGATGGGTTTTTAATTGGGACTTGAAACAAATGAAAGTTGAGAGCGGAGGGCAGAGGGAAGAGAGTTCCATAGTGTAGGGGCAACAACCCAAAATGAAAAGGAACATGCCAAGGAAAAGCGAACAATATGTAGACCAGGGACTTCCAGAAGACTTTGGGATGTGGAGCGGAGAGCACGCAGGGAAGTGTAGGTAGATAAGAGCTTCGAGAGGAAAGGGGGATTACCAGAGTGTAGAGCACGGTGTGTAAGTATAAGAACTTGGTATTTGATACAAAAGGATACTGGAAGCCAGTGTCCAGCAAGGAAGAGGGGGATGGCATGGTCAAATTTTCAGGCACAGTGAAGACGTTTTAGGGTAGTATTTTGAAATAATTGTAAACAATGGATTAAAGATTGATCAAGGAGCTTAGAGATGGAATGGATCTGATGCAGGATAGTGAAACAACACTGAACAATGGAGGAGATGTGATGGGAGGAGAGCTGGCAGTCAAAGGAGACACTGAGGATTTTAACCATGTCTTAGAAGGGAAGCAGAGTACTATGGATAGAGGGGGTGGGGGGCAGGAAGGGAGAGGGGAGCAGGAGTACCAAAGAGAAGGCAAGCAGTCTTGGAGGTGTTGAGTTTTAGTCCATGATTGGAAAGCCAATCTGCAATGGAGTTAAGCTGGAGAGAAATTTGGGAGATGACAGCTGGGGAATGTGCGGGAAAACAAAAGAGAAGTTGGATGTCGTTAGCATAAATGAAAATGTAATGTCTAAAGATGCAATGAGAAAAGCTAAGGGGGTAAGAAAATTGTTAAAAAGATTGGGACTGAGAATGGAATCCTGGGGAATGCCACAGTGAAGGATTTGAGGGGCAGAGAGCTGAGAAGACCAAGAAACCCTATAGGAATGGTTAAGCGGGTATTTATTTATTTATTTAACAATTTTTCTAAATCGCCTTCTCATTTAATCAAGGGGGTTTACATTGAAACTCAAAAAACTGTTACATAGAATTAGCATAAGGAAGAACATGATTCAAACCATTACAAAGAACTATCTAAGGAGAACAAGGGGAGGGGGGACATGCAGGAGGTGCAGAATAGCACAACATATATACAGTAGGACAGTTGATTGAATTTGCTTGTGATGTGAGTACATGAGTTCATAGGTTACTGGAGATGTTTGGTGTCTCCACCAAAGTATTCAATGAAAAGGAGTGTCTTGAGCTGCTTCCTGAAGTCCTTTATGTCTGAGGTGGTTCTTAGAACCTCTGGAAGGGAGTTCCAGATGGCGGGGGTGGCAAGTGAAAGAGCCCTCTTTGCAGTGGAGTTGTTGACCTTTGTGAATGAGCTGGGTGTAGGTATGGTATTTATGGTGCTTTGTCTCACTGGTCTCTAAGGAGGATCTTAAAGAGTATGGCATGGTGATATGACTATAGTATGGGTGAGGTTGTAGGAGATGTTATGATGTCCTGATCTATTATGCTTGTTGGAGTGAAGATTAGGTCCAGGGTAGAGCCCGAGCAGTGAGTTGGTTCTGTGAGTATTTGGTTAAATAGAAGGGACTCCATTGCATTGCAGAAAGATGTTTCCTCCTTGCTGGATGCTGAGGTGAGATTCAGGTCAACTAGAACTATGAGAGGTTTGTGATGGGAGTTAGCAGAGCATATTGATTCTAGTATGTTGGATGTGTCCTCTGAGGTATGAATGAAACCAGTCAAGAGCAGAACCTGTGGCACCTTTTTACATATGGTTTTTAAAAGCCTCTCAGGTGCAGGGATGGCCAAGTAGGTGGTGACATCTCTAGGGCAGTGCTATGGATTTAGACATCCCTACTCAATTTCAGAAACATCGCTTGTTTTGACCATAACGCATCAAGAGGTTGTACAGAAAACAGCATTCCACCATCCCCAGTACTTTCCACAATCACAGTGATACTAGCAGTAGGATTTAAACCTGGCTTTCTTGGTCTTAGTCTGCTACTCTAACCATTATCCTATTCCTATTTGTCCCCGGTCTTGAATACTATTCTTGGGAGGTCTGTGTAGACCGCCTTGCAGCCATCCATATTGGGCACGTCCACATTTGTGAAATCGTACCTATGATGTCTTGAATCCTTTAATTGTTTGGATTCCAGAAACTGTGAGCCTTTCAGAGACAAGGGAAAAAAATATATATGCAATACCTGAATATACACTGCTTTGACTGGTAGAAAAGTGGTATATAACCCTAGTTATTGGTCTTAAATATGGGGGTTATACATAAATCAAAGATGGTTATGGTAATGTCATTAGGACCAAAATGTTCAATGAAGACATTTGTTTTTAATAGTTTCTTCAGATCTTGTGGAGATTGTGCAGATCTAATGGCTTCTAATAGCTTGATGATCCTAGTTTAAAGTCCTCTTCAATTGAATAGACAGTTTGTTGTCAAAGACACTTCTCCCCTTCTTCAATAGGTGGATGCAAATTCTGCTCAGTAGCCCATGGAAAATCATGCTATGTTCCAGGAAGCCAAAACACCCTCAATGACACCATCCACACAGACATGAATTCATCTCCAGGATACAAGCCTTTTGGCTGGAGCTCTGACCCTTGATAGGGAGGATTGAAGAGAATACTACCTGTTCATCTAACTTCTTTACCTTCTCTACCAGAGCCACAAAGTCACTTTTGATACACTCAGGTAGGAATCTAGTAGTCTCATTTGTGCCAACATAGATGAGCAGCTTTAGATAACAGTAGATTTGAGGAGCCTCAGAAAACTCTCCATAAAATCTTGGAACTTGGCACCAGGCAGACAGCATACTTTTAGAGACACCTTGTCTAGATGTTAGATGGATGCCTCTGTACCCCTCCAAGGGAATCACCAACAATTGAAGATATTTATATTTAGTTGTTGATCCCACAGCTTTGGGTATTTTGAACTCCGGTACCTGCTCTTCCTGGGATGTTGTTACCACTTTCACTTCCAGGGCTGCAGACCAGTTCCTAAGTTCTAGAGGAGATGGAGTCAGGGTGTCAGCTCTGCAGGCTCTGGTGACCTGTGTCCAGCAGTGTCATCTTCCCCTCTGCAGGAGATCTTAGATGCCTATGGAAGCATTTCATCAATGTACCTATTGTAGTCAAGGATACATCTTAGCCTCACCACCTTCTCTCTCATTTTCTGAATGTGTTTCCTGAGGGATTTAATCTGCAGGCATCTTGCACACTGAACCAGTTCCATGCTCTGGATATGTCTGTCCTTCAAGATGGAAACAGAAGTGGTAACAAGGGTGACAGCTTTGGCACCACAGTATTTTCCAGCCATACCCCAAAAAAGCTTTTCCTAAACTAGAGCATTGTAGTAACTTGTAATGTCTGTCTCAAGTATCATCAAATGTTGAGCGCAAATAAATATTGTTATTGGCAAGCATCCAAGGCTGACCCCAGAGTTGGTTCAAGGTGTTGGCCCCCTAGGCAAACTAAGATTTACACACACACCTTTGGCTGTCAAAATCTATTATTTAGCTTTGAATGCCCTGCTCTTTGTCGCCCTCAAGAAGCTGAGGCCACAGGTGACTGCCTAGTCTGCCTAATGGTTGGATCGGCTCTGTCTATATTTTAAATATACATTTTTTATTAGAAAAAATGGGGCAATACTAAACAAGGCCACCAAGAAGTATGATTTGCATTCTGATTTCTATTTTCCGTTTCCATAAAAAAGAAATAAAATAAATATGAGTCAATGCTGCAATGAATTTGGCTTCCATCATGTTTTATTTTTGTTGTTACTAATAAAAAAATGAACCAAGGACTCCTAAAAGCCAAAACCCCCCAAAAAGAGTCCTCTATTCCAATTCAAAACTATTTACTGTTGCTAACCTTTTAATTTACTTTTTTCTTGTTTAGTTTTTCCTTTTATCTTAAGCTTTTCTTTCCAGGGACACCAAAATAACTTACATACAAAAGAACAAACTTGAATGTCTGCCCATGGGAAGATCCCAGGGCAGACAGAAAGGGTCTTTGCTGTAATCACAGCTGGCAGGTATCAGGCTTCCCATGGGCATCCCATACCCATAGGCGAAAGAAGAGAAGCTGCGTTTGTGGCAAAGACCCTTCCTATTCTTCTCTCAAGGATCTGATATTCCTCTTCCTCTGTTGTCCATGGGGGATGGGATCCCTGCTGGCTGCCTGCTGGCTGCGATTTTTAGTGGGGCCAGAGCCCATGTGGCCCACACCTTTCTGACGACTATGATGCAAGTAAAGTGGCTGCCTGAAAATTGCCGTCTTTCAATCTGGTTACAAGTTTGCTCTTTGCTCCACAAGACCTGGTTGATCTCTGGCTTTCCCTTCACTCCTTTATTCTCCTCTGCCTTCTGGTGGGATAAATCTTTGAGGCTACCTTCGAATCCTGATCCTTTTATTCTTTTGTTTGCCACCAGTGTTTGATATCACCACTTTCCCTTAGTTTTGCCCTGGTCCCCTCTTCGTTGTGCTTGTCTTGAGTAGACTGTAAGCTCTATCGAGCAGGGGTTGTCTCTTCTGTGTATATGTGCAGTGCTGTGTATGCCTTGTAGCGTTATAAAAATGTTAAGTAGTAGTATGTCAGTTGCTGTTCCATATAAGGGACAACCACTATACATTCTTAGCAAAATGTTCTTGTTCATGAACCTTGGAATCACTGTCGTGGGATGAGCATCTAGCGGGGTCCCAGTCCAGTCCAGATAATACCTGGCAAGGAAAGAACAAAACAAGGAAAGAGAGAGACAAAATTTCCAGGCAGATACCTTTTTATATACTGCTAGAGCAGGGTTGGCTCATAGTAAGCTATCAAGGAGTCCAGCACTCACACAGGAAGATACAAGCTGGGTTTTTATACAGTCTTAGCACAGCGGTTTGTCACGTGGGTTAGAGCAGAATAGCAATTTGGAAGAATTCTCTGGGCCCCTTGCTTATCTAGGTGGCATATCTGGAATGTACCTAACAGCTAGGATTCCCTGATTGGTCAGTTGAGGGGTGGCTACCTTATCTCTCCCTGCAGTCTAAGGTACTTGTGGCTAATGCCCTACTCCTTTGTATGTGTGCCTGAGAAGATAACGCTAGCAAAGGCATCTCTCTACCTCCCTCTCCCATTCTTTTGTCAGCTTGGTTGTAAAGATAGTTTATCTGGTTTAGCCTGTGGGTATTCTTGTGCTGCTGCTTCTGTCTTTGTTGCCAGATATTTCAGCCAGCAAGCCATTTTCTTTTAGCATGCTATCCCCTTTCCCATCTCAATCACCATAACAGGAGACTGTGATCTTGGACACAGGCTACTTTAAGGAATAGGCCTTTCTTTAAAAAAAAATGTTTTACATGCTGCTTAAAAGAGGTATTCTAGTCATGTTTGCATCATGTTTTGGCCTCCCTCCCATACCATTAACTGCATCTGTTCCCCCCCCCCACCCTCTCCCCAGAGATATTCATGCCCTTTGCTGACCCCAGGTCTGGAGAGTCCCCTCTTTCAAAGTGTGTCTTCAGTGCCACCAATAGAGCAGTAGGAGTTGCCACTAAAGAGGGGCTGTGAGCTAGTGGATCAGAACCAGAGCTGCATACTACAGCCTGAGTCTTTTTGACTTGCTTGACCCTTTCAGCGTTGAACCTCTTGTCCTTCGTCTTTGCTCTAGCTCTGTAGTTAGCTCTGTTCTCCTAAAGGTTTGTTTTAACTGAGAAAAGGAATGTGCAGTTACAGCACATATCTGAGTCTTTGCCTGCAACATGCAACCTGTGGTAGCAGTGGCATTATTCAAATAAACTTCATTACCACAAGAAATCTCAGAATCAATGATTCAGTGTAGACATTTTCGAGTGAACCACTCATGTTTTTATCCCCTGCTGCCAGACTCTTGTACTTCCTCGTCACCTTTAACAACAGCCAGGATCAAAATTATAAAACACAAATTTGATTATATAGTGAAAGGAAATCTGAAAACCTCACCATGTGCCCTTGCCTATAATCTAGAAACCAATATTTCAGCTAACTGCAATTCACCCATAAATAACCTGACCATCTCTAATTTGGCCACCAATAACCTGACCATGGCTGATTTATCTGCAAAAAAGGCAGGTCTCTCTAATTTGCTAACCAATGACTGCAATTCTGTACTTACTAACCAATAATTCTGCCATCTTTAATTTGCCAATAAATAATTCTGCAGCCTTAAATTTACTAACCGCTAATGTGGACAATTTGCTAACCAATAAGAGAGCCAAATAGCAATACTCTAGCGCCCCTGGAAAAAAGTAATTTGCTGACCAGGGTTTGGATTTGGTTTCTTTAGCAAGGAATCACCTTAGTTTATCTTTCATTTAGCAATAGCCTGCCATAAAATGTATGATTATATCTGTTGATGAATAACTTGGATAGTATTTGCTTTGTGTATGAACATTTTATGTTTCTAGGTTGGAAACTAAAACTGAAGACCACAAAAATGACAAAGGTAAACATCTCCAGTGTCACCTCTTCAAGTCAACTGTAGTGTAAAGTAGGTTGGAATGCAAAAAACAGTATTTGGATAACTATGAAAGAAATAAAGGTTAAAAATAATAAAACATTTAAGGAATGCCTTTTTATTGGAGTAAATACATTTCTCAACAGGCTTTCGGTAGCTAACACCCTCTTCCTCAGGTCAGGGCAGAATTAGCAAAATATGGCAATATTAGAACATAAAGTAAATCCTAAAAAGGCAACTAGAACAGTGATCCTTTTCGAGCAAGAGCATGAATTGTTCTGTTCCAATTCAAAAATAGCCCCCACGTTCTCTTTGAATCTCATTTTCAGGTAAGCTTCACTCCTGAGTGGTGGCAAGAATAAGACTGTACCTGACAACTGGAGGTTGTTGAGGTCCTGTCAGCTCTGAGAACAGCTGCCTGGATAACTTGGGGTCAAAGGCTAGACGTATGCTAGGTGACACAGCTGCACCAATGAGACAGGGTGGCCTGTTATTAGTGTCTGACTGTCACTGAAGTAGAAAGAACTTCATTCAACCTGATTTTAGAGAAAGGAACACCGAGTTATATTGTGTAAAGAGTTTTGTATGAAAGACGTCATGTCGTATTGAAACTGTGAATGCTAATAAAAACCTGGGATGTACATATAACAAAGAAAAATCAAATATATATAAAAGTCATTTACAATGCTTGTGTTTGTCCCTCCTATTACTTTAATGTATGCTACCGGCACCTGGTGGGTACTGCAATCTCTTTGTAGTTGAATCAGGCCATAGTGTCTGAAGGGGTAGAGAACACTGCATAGATGGAGGGGAGGAGGGGTGCTGGCGTCAGCCGGTAGAATAGGAACGAGAATGCTGGGGTTAGTCTGAGGATACAGGAGAGAGTGCTGTAGTAGCTCTGGAAAAGGGAAGGACGAGAATGCTGGAGTCAGGCTGGAAGAGGAGAGAGTGCTGGGGTACTCAAGAGAGCAGTTTTCTAAGGCGGTGCATACTTTAATTGGTAAAACACAAGCCTGCTTTGGCAGTATTTTAGTTATTAATGCAGATATATAGCCACATATGTATGTTTATGACCTCTTATAAAATACCGGCAAGAGTAAAAGTATGTGCATGATGCATACTTTGCCAGTGAGCATGCACATGGACAGAGTTTGTGTGGCACCTAGGTAGAGAACATGAGCACACGTGTAGATTATTAAATGCTTTAGTTTGCATGTGCTCTTGAAAAACACAAACACGGGCCTTTATACCTGTTTTATGGCTGCTGTAAATAGGGCTGGCCCCAGAGTTGGTTCAAGGTGTTGGTGCCCTAGGCAAACCTAAGCCTTATGCCCCCTCTCTCAATGTCAGAATCAATTGTTTTGCTTTGAATGACCAGCTATTTGCCACCCCCAAGAAGCTGCCACCCAAGGCAACCACCTAGTTTCGTGATAGTTGCGCCGGCCCTGGGTGTAAATGTTTGATCCTCAACTTAAGGTGCAATCTCTGCCACTTATACTAGCATTTTATAAAGACAAGTAGGCACCTACTTCTCTTTATAAAATAAGCTTAACATAGGCACCTTAAAAAGTACTTTAACTAGGCCTTTTTTTAAGTGCCATCAGGTCAATGCTGACTCCTGGTGACCCAGAAGCCCCTGGGTTTTCTTGACAAAGTATGACCTGAAGTACATTGCCAGGCCTTTCTTTCAAGGTAATGGAGGGCAAAGTGATTTGCCCAAGGTGTGCCACTGAGCATCAAACCCAGCTTTCCTGGGTGCTAGGCTGTTACTCTAACCACTAGGTCACTCTTCCACATCCTCTAAGAGGGTAATTTTATAAGTCACACCTAGATTAGCGCATGTTCATGTGCCTATTTAAGCCTATTTTAGAAAGTAAAGTATGTGCCTACTTTATTTTGTAAAGTAGGAGTTTAAGTGATCAAAACGCATGTTTATTTAAGGCACAAGCAGTTACATCAGCCCTAGAGCTGATATAATTGCCTGTGCCTAAATTTGTATGGAACACACATAAATTTTAGTATTTTATAATTAATGCTTGTACTTGTGTGCTCTGCTCATACTCCGCCCAAACTTCATCCCTGTATGTGCCCCCAGTGAAAGTACATGCAATTGGCCTCATGCATATACTTTCAGAATAGTGATTGTGTCAAATACATGTGTAAATGCCATTTATGCATATACGAGTGACTTAAATACCTAGATTTATGTGCATTGTTCATGCATTAATCTAGGCAGAGCTTTATAAAATTACCCCCAAGAGTCTACTTTCTGTCTCAGTGGCAAAGAATCACAGGAAAGGACTTAGGGTCCTTACTTTGAAGGGAACATTGAAATGCAGCCTAACGTTCAATCTGTACTGTTCTCCTGTCACAAAGGAGCTACTATTGACCAGACCCACATACAGCTTTGGAAGACATGGACTTCCTCTTTGCTGTGGATTTTCTGCTGTTGTTACTTGGAGTGCAGGATGGAATCAGCACGCCCCCCTGAAACTAGCCCTCCTGGGTATTGCTTTCTTCTACTGATGCACAAAGATATAGAAAGAGTAATGAAGGGGGGCAACACTCAAACAACGGTCACAAAAGAGTTGAACACTACTTAATTAGCCAGAAGTCACCCAATTCATCTAACATCTAAAATACATTTTTTTGTCGGACTATTACTAGCAGACAACACATATGATCATCCATGTGATCAGCTCCGGTCGGTCCATTTTTCTTTAATGTATAAGCAGCAGTAAAGTCTTAAATGAATCAACTTGCCAGTAAAACAGGGATAGGGGTTACTATGTCACCTGTTTAACTGACAAGTCTGTGACTGTTCCTCTACTGATGGCCTTATGACAGTTAATAAATTCTGTAAAACACTGGTCCACAAGTGCTGTAAACTACGTCCCTGTCTATGACTTTTTATAGGATCCCCTATCTGCATCCTTGAGCTATAACTGGTGCTGAAGCTGAATCAGAAAGTTAAAGACCAGGGGCATCCTTCATATTCTCTAACTACTTTCCTTGGCAAGTTCTCTTGGCCCTGTCAGTACCACTTTCCACCTCCCGTGGCTGTTCACCATCTATCATGCTAACAAATAGCTTATCCAAACTGTCCTCAGTTACTGATTCTGGAATATCTCTCACATGATGATTCGTCTGATTCAGTATCTTCCCAAACCTGCTTCATATATTTCTGAGGAGGAAATAGGGTTATCGCCATTACTGCTGCTGCTGCTGCTGATCCCAGGTCTCTATGTTCATTCTTCTGCTTCTCCCGCCATTCCCACGCCTAACCCTAGCAAGCGTTGACTTGATTCAATGAGAGATAAAGTTTCTTTAGGCTGTGTATTATGTAGGGGTTTTACTCTTCATGTACATCATAGTGTGTAGATATGTTATGCTCAGCTTTAGAGCAGAGTTAGAGAGTGGATAGTGGATACTGCAGCAGAGCCAGTCACCTTGTAGCCTGCCTGGACCCACAACATGTGTCAGAGTTTTATAAGTGAAGTGAATCTTATGCATACCAACTCAATTGGTGTGTGCTCTGCTTATTTCAGTGCATCTGTTCTGTCTCTACGGTACTCCAGTACATTAAGTACATGTGCTTTATACCACAGAACATGACTTTTCTCTGACACAAACTCAGTTAGTGCTTATCCCTCCTGTATCCAAGTTCCGTGTGTGCTCTTTGCTTTTCCTCTATCTATAAGCCTGATAATTTTCATCCTCTCTCTGAGGCCTACATAGTAACATAGTAAATGATGGCAGATAAAGACCAGCATGGTCCATCTAGTCTGCCCAGTAAGATGGCAAGAGTAGGTGCACCTTCCTCTCCGTGTAGGCCACCCCTCCCCATGTCTTTGTTTTAGGGGTGAACCTTATTTCTCTCTTTGTCTCTTTTAGCTTTGTCTTGTATTCTACACCTTCATAAATACAAGCTTCCCTTCCTCTTCAATTCGAACGAGAAATGACAAGAAAGTGGTGCTGGGCTCAAATTAATGATGACATCAGCAGCCATAGAATCTGGAAAAAGTGAGACTGGGAGAACTTTGGCTGCTTGTTAATATGGCAGGCCAAGTGGCTCTTGCTTTTTCCTTGTCATTTCAAGTGGTTCCATGCTCTCTGAATGATAGGCTCACAAGGGATTTAACCTATTACTCTCAGGGAGGGGAAACTGGAAACTTACTGCTGAAAGCATAGCACACATTCAAGCAATGCAGAAGCTGGTGAATACTTAGCATCTGGGCGGCAGCAGGAGAGCCAACCCCACCTCCCCTAGGAGGAGTCTATTGGACCAGCATGGAGTGTGACATGGATTAGAGACCAAATGCTGGTCTATTGGAATCCTCCAGAAAAGTCTCTCTTGCTGCCTAGCAAATAACTATTCACTGGTGGCTTCTTCCTTCCCTACAGAGGCCCTCTGCCTGCAAGTTTTTATCCTTTGTGTTCATTTTTAGAGACCAATGATGGTGCTTTTGGGCATCTATTAGTGCTGTTTGCACTGTTGAACACTCTTATTCTCAGGATCCTTTATTATGGGCAGGGATATGTTTTGACCTTCAGCTATAGAGAACCTTTTCTGGCTTTTTTTCGGATCCATGCTTAGTATTGTACAGACTGTTTTCAGAGATGACTAAGGAGTTCTTCTATTGCCATGTATGTGATTCATGGTATGTCATGACAAAGATATCACTTTTTACTTGCTTTTATACTATTTTGGAAAGCACTGAGATTACTTTGCAGTGTTCTGGACATGCAACAGACTAGTATACGAGGTGTGACAAAAAAGAAACGAGACTGGCAGCAATGCCCATTACTCAATGCCAGTTGGCTAACTGCTTATGTCACTGTGTTGTGCAACATCTCGCCACTATTCTGCTATAATATTTTCCATCTCTCTCACTCTGTTTTTCTTTTTCAGGTTTTTTTTGTAGCACACTGCTCCATCACTTTGTCACACAACTGGAGGTGGCAGAAATATGGAGCAAAGAATCAACTTGAAATTTCTGGTTAAGTTGGAGAAGGGCCCAACTGAGTGTCTCCAACTTCCCCAAAAGGCTTATAGAGAAGATGCAATGTCAAGGCTGCGCGTCTTCGAGTGGCACAAACACTTCAAGAGTGGCCACGATGAAGTGAAGGATGACCCCAAGTCAGGACGGCCTTCCATGACAAAGACGACTGAGAATATTGACAGAGTGAACTAGCTGGTGCGGAGTGATCACAGATTGACAGTGCGGATGATAGCTGAGGAGCTCAGCCTGAACAGGGAGTCAGTGTGGACCATCTTGGTGCAGGAGCTGGGGATGCGGAAGGTGGGCACCAAGATGGTGCCCAAGTTTTTATCGGACAACCAGAAGGAGCACTGAGTCAATGTTTGTTGAGACTTGCTAGAGAAGATCGTAGAAGATCCAGAGTTCGTTGGCAGAGTCATCACAGGAGATGAGGCTTGGGTCTTCCAGTATGACTCTGAAAGCAAGAGACAGAGCCTGCAGTGGAAGACTCAACTATCACCCAGACCCAAGAAAGCAAGCATGTCCAAATCAAGGATCAAGGTCATGCTGATCGCATTCTTCGACCAGAAGGGAGTGGTCCATCATGAGTTTGTGCCTGAGGATCAGACAGTCAACCAGCACTTCTACCAGCAGTTTGTTAATCACCTCCATGACTGGGTTCGGCACAGCAGGCAGACTCTGTGGAGAGACAAGTCGTGGCTGCTCCACCACGACAATGCGCCCGCACACACCACACTCAGTGTGAGGCAGTTCTTGGCCAACAAACAGATCACAGCTCTCGACCACCCTCCTTATTCCCCAGATCTCATGCCGTGCAACTTCTGGCTCTTCCCCAGGCTGAAGACTGTGCTCAAAGGAACTCATTTTGCCTCTGTAGAAGAGATCAAGACCACTGTGACGAGGGAGCTGAGGGACCTCAAGGACGAGGACTTTACCGAGTGCTTCCGTACATGGCAGAAGCGAATGCAGAAGTGCATTAATTCTGGGGGGGATTACTTTGAAGGGGACAATGCATAATTTCTTTGTAGATTTTGTATTAAAACATTTATGGGACAGTCTTGTTTCTTTTTTGTCACACCTCGTATATAGTTAAAATTTATGTATCATCAGTCTTCATATGTACTTTGTATCAGCACAACACTGTCAGTAAGAGGAGCAGCTTCGGAGATGCCCATTTACAGAGGAGGCGTGGTCATATGAAAGAGATGGGCAGCATCGGAAATGTCCATCTTTTCAGAGTATGGTGAGCGCGGGGACATCCACGGCCGTTTGCTGCATATACCCGTCTCTTGTATGCCATAGTGGTTTGTTCGTGTTGCGCCAAAAACGTCTATGTCCCCGATTCCGGAACCGCGGGTGCATCTATAACTGCGGGTGTGGAACTAAGTTTAAATAGGGCCCATTTTTGGTTTGGATGCTCCTGCAGGCCAGACATACATGTTATGGAATTGGGCTTTTTTTGTGGTGTGAGGTTTTCATGCTAGTTGATGACTTGTAGTGTTGTTGCCTCTCTGGCAGATGCCTGCCAGCAAGTGTTATGCAAGTTTCATTGAGAATGATGGAAAACTCCACCGCAGGAGTGAAAAATTGTTTGACACATTGACTTTAACGGAAACTAATGATCCTGAATCTGAAAATCAACCAAAAGGGTGATTGATCCAAAAATGAACTTAACAGAACATGTTTCCCATGCACCTGTCTATAGTGCAGCAAGCCAAACATTTACTGCCGCTGTCATGCAATCTTTCCCCATCGAAGCAGAAGGAATTCTCATTTCTTCACTGAGATATGCAATAAACAGTCTATATTTCTTGCACATTGTAATGCCAGTCTTCCTCTTCCTTATTCCAGAAAAAGAAAATCTTTATGCTAATTCACAAAATAAACATGGGAATGGATTATGGAATTTCAAAGATTAAGCAGGAAGCCTTTCTACTACCCATAAAAAATCCCCTGCTTAAATAAAGAAATGTTGTTAAAAGAGAAGAAAGCAGAATCAGCTGCTACCCAGCCTAGTCACAATGCATTATGAGGATGTCCAGGAACTTATCGCTTATGTCCATTAGGCCTTTCAGGGTTAATATTGATGCAGATATTATTTCTATCCACGGTACCATTTATTTGAAATATTATGACTGGGAGTAGCTGCGGCAGTGAATCAAATCAATTGATAGAGCAGTTAGCCCTGCAGTCAAGGCTGCCTTTAACACCGTGCAGCAAGCATGAAATATTATGGAGATTGTTCTTTAAAGTGATCACTTTATCATCATTTGTCTACCGCCTAGGCTATTCCTTCCTGCCTTGCATCCCTGTTGGGTTAAAGCTGTCATAATTCAATCAGTCATATAATGCTGTTCCCAGCATCTCCGCACCAGGTATTGAACGTGTCAAGGGCCACTGAGGGAATTATACTTATCCACGTTGACATCTAGCAACCCTATTCAGATATTTATGTCAATTTATATGTGCATGATATGTATTTCTTTAATGTAATTAGAGGTTGGTGTAGGTGTGATATATTTGAATGGCCCACAGCTGCCTATGATTAAGACATTGATTTCTAACTTTCTGCATTACTTTAGAGGAGAATATGACAAGCTTCATCACCTTACTGCTAAAGCAAACTGCTTTTGTCTATATAAATCATATGCAATTGTCATGTTCACTTATCTATCCAGCTAAGCTAGCTTGAAAACATCTGCTACTGTAGTTTGTTAAAGGACTATGAAATAGACTGCAACCATATGGCAAAAAACCAGAAAATAACTTTCTCCAAGGGGATCAATGCCACTCTCTAGACTGAGAATATGTTTTATGTTCAGTAAGAGAATTAAGAACACAAGTAACATTAGACGATGGCGAGAAAGAGAGAACGAGAATAAGGAATGAGAAGGAATCAAGAGAAAGAAGCAAGAAACAATGGAAAGAAAAGAGAAAAAAAGTGGGGGAAGTGACATCATCCCAACAAGATGGCAGCCTAGTTGATGTGCTCTGACTGGGAATGTAAGAAAAGGTGGATTTTAATAGTGCTCTCCCCTGTCGTGAGCTATAGCATTGAGTGATGTTGTATTGTACACCCTTTGTGCAGCGTGGCATGTCTAATACAAGCAGCCCTGATAACTTACTGCCATCCTTTCAGCTGAACGGTAAAGGTGACGCCCAGGAGTTACATGGAAGCATGGAGAAGGGTTCAGAGCATGCATCAAAATCTGCCTCTGACAATGGTGCTGACGGTGATTGTGAGGATAGTGTGGGCCCTCTTGCCTGTGCCTTGAAGAAACAGATGCTGGCAGAGCTGAAAAAAACAAACAAGAGATTAATACCGTGGCAGAGGAGGCAAAAGGCTCGTTTGCACAGCTTCTGCAAGACTTTGAAGACTTAGGCAGCAGTGTGGAAGAAGCGGAGCAGAAAATGAAGGCATAAGAAGCTGAGTTGGCAGCAGTGAGCTTGAGCAGATGAGCTGAACGGTGCATGGCACGAGTACCTTGAGGACATTGAAAACAGGGCTCAGCACTGCAGTCTGAGAATCTGCGGTATTCCTGAGAAGGGGAGACAGCTCAGCAGGTATTTTGCTGGATTCTGTCCCTTCCCCCTCGGTGAGGGAGGGGGCGATACAGATAGAGGTGCCACACAAGGCCCTAGGGGGCTGCAAAGACTGGGCCTTCCCATGGATATCATTGTGCCTTCTCCGATACCCGATAAAGGAAAATATTTAACAAGAGATAGAAGCCTTATGGATTAGAGCTCGGATAGGCACAAAATAAAAAAACTTATGGAAACTAGTGTGCAATTACCCTACAGAAATGGTGGGATTTTAAGGATGTTTCATCTGTTCTGAAGAAGAATGCAGTGTGTGATCACTGGCTATATCCCTTCTGGATATATTTTACAGTTAACGATGCGGCATATTGTAATAAAACACATTAAGCAGGTGTCTGGATCAGCACTACGGCACTCTTCCCAACCTAAGTGGCAGTGGAGCTCAAGGTAAGTGGCTGAAGCAGCAGTCTCCCGTTTAAGACATTTCTGTGCAGCTGGAGGACCCTGCTGCTGAGATCTGAGGTCGGCTTGCTACCATGGAGTGACTATGTTTGCAGTATTAGGCTGGAAGCTTGTTATAGGACTGTGTTGAATGAAGTTATTATTTAAGGAATGTTGTGTTGTGGATTTGGGAGGGAATCGTGTATGATAAATGTTCTCCCCGAAAATAGTAGGATGTACTTGTGACTAAGGGAGAGTACAGGGGATGCGACTATGTTTTTTTCATTGTATAAATCATGCTTTACTGTGTATTTGGGAAGAGGTTGGGGGAAGGGGAGCATGAAGCAATGGGTTGAGTTGAAATGTTTTATAATAAATATGTGCAGGGCCGGCCCAAGGATTTCTGCTGCCCTACTACTACTATTACTATTAATCATTTAATCTTAGGCGGAAACCCCAGCCGCGCCACCCCACCTCGCGCCAAGCCATAACCTCTGCTGCCGCCACTGCCATTTTGAAGGGGAGGAGGTGGGTGGCGGCAGCGGCAGTATTTCAAAAGGTAGCGGCTTTGTACCGCCGCTTTCTTGCCCGTAGCAGGCTATGTGCTTCAGAATACATAGCCTGCCACTTCTGACCCCCTTCTGACAATAAGTTGCATCGGAGGGCGATCAGAAGTGGCAGGTCATGTGTGCCGAAGCACATGGCCTGCCATAGGCAACAAAGCGGCAGCACAAAGACACCAACCCTAGACAGCTATCTAGCTTGCCTAATGGACGGCTCAGCCCTGAATATGTGTTGCCTTATAGGATGATGCATCTTCCATGTGGTTCATGGACCTATAGGTCTCAGTGATAGATGAAAGTTACAGTTTTATGTTGGGTGGTGGGAATTGGGAGGAAGGTAGGGAAGTGGAGAGGGTAGGGTAATATGTAGAATATAGGGCTAAGAGGAGGGAGGTTGTAAATTTGGATGTCTGTTGGACGAGTTGCTGTGTGATAGATGATATAGGTGTTCATGAAGGTACAGTGAGGTGAGTTTTGAGCAGTACATGGGTTGTGCATGGCTGGCTAAGATGGTGGTGAGAAAGCTCTCTGGTGAAGAGGAAGAAAATGCCGGCTTTCTTGCAGAAGCAACAAGTAATCACTTTTTTGCAAGAAACTGATTTGAGCCCACTGATAACCCAAATGAAATGGGTGGGATATTGTTGTGCAACAAGGAATATCTATTTTGACAAATAGCATAGGTGAAACATCCAGGATCTGGATGTGGAAATCCTTGGGGACATTTGGGGAAAATTTTTAGATTTATTTCAATTTATTTTCCCAGAAGTAGGAATTAATTCTTCTTTACTAAAATTTGGAAGGTACTGGCTGATTTGAAAGAGGCTACAATGAGTCTAGTGGAGGACCTTAATGGAATGGCGGGCCCTGTTATGAATAGAGAACCAGCAGGGAAAGAGAAGCTAACAAGGGAATTCCCTGGTTTTATTGGGTGGAAAACCGCTAGGTCTCTGGAGTATACTCCACACAGGAGAGAAGGAGTTCACCCATATATTGAGGGACTATGATACCCAAAGTGGATTAGATTAATTTTTACTATCTGAGGGTGTGCTTTCATGTATCCAAGGGACTAAGTGGGAATCATTGTGCTCTTGAACCATCTAGAAATTCATCTTGCGATGGTGAAATGTAGGGGTTTTTGAAGAATGCCCAAAGTCTATAAGGACACCCAGAGATAATCGAGTTATCTTAAAGGGCAATGGGAGGAATATGAATGGTTCAATGCAGAGCTTAAGGGCAAACCTAAGCTTCTTTTTGGGAGACAGTTAATGTGGTGATACATGGGGCAATTATTTAAGAACATAAGAAAATAAGATATGCCATACTGGGTCAGACCAAGGTCCATCAAGCCCAGTATTCTGTTTCCAACAGTGGCCAGTCTAGGTCATATGTACCTAGAGGTTTCCCCAAGGGACACAGGTTCCACAATGCTTGTATTGGTTCAAGCATTGATATCTTGGGTCCCTTCTTAATAATGGTTTATGGACCTTTCCTCCAGGAACTTGTCCAAACCTTTTTTAAACCCAGCTACACTAACAGCCTTTACTACATCCTCCGGTAACAAATTCCAGAGTTTGATTACACGTTGAGTGAAAAAATATTTTCTTTTATTAGTCTTAAATAGTTTACCCTGTAGCTTCATTGCATGTCCCCTAGTCTTTCTATATTCTGATAAGGTAAACAATCGATCTACATTTACCCGTTCCACTCCGTTCATTAATTTATAGACTTCTATCATATCTCCCCTCAGCCGTCTCTTTTCCAGGTTAAAGAGCCCTAACCTTTTTAGCCTTTCTTCATAGGAGTATCCTTCCATCCCCTTTACCATTTTGGTGGCTCTTCTCTGAACCTTTTCTAAAATCGCTATATCCTTTTTAAGATACGGCGACCAGAATTGCACACAATATTCAAGGTGCGGTCTCACCATGGAACGATATAGAGGCATTATAATATCTTTTGTTTTATTTTCCATTCCTTTCCTTATCATACCTAGCATTCTATTTGCTCTCTTGGCCGCTGCTGCACACTGAGCCGAGGGTTTTAACATGGTATCCACAATGACGCCTAAATCTTTTTCCTGGGTGGTGGTTCCTAATGTGGAACCTTGCATCGTGTAACCATAGTTTGGGTTGTTCTTCCCTAGGTGCATAACCTTGCACTTGCCCACATTAAATTTCATCTGCCATTTTGATGCCCAGTCTTCCAAGATCCTCTTGCAATTTTCCACAATCCTCTTGGGTTTTAAAAATTTTAAATAGTTTTGTGTCATCTGCAAATTTGATAACTTCACTCGTTATTCCACTTTCCAGGTCATTTATGAATATGTCAAAAAAGCAGCGGACCCAGCACAGATCCTTGGGGTACACCACTATTCACCTTTCTCCATTGGGAAAATTGGCCATTTAGCCCTACCATCTTTTAACTAGTTCCTGATCCACAATAGTACACTGCCTCCTATCCCATGACTCTTTAGTTTTGCCAAAAGTCTCTGATGAGGGACCTTGTCAAAGGCTTTCTGAAAGTCCAGATACACAATATCAACCGACTCACCTTTGTCCACCTGTTTATTCACTCCTTCAAAAAAACATAACAGATTAGTAAGACAAGATCTTCCTTGTCTAAAGCCATGTTGGCTGTCTCCCATTAGGTCATGACTATCTACATGCTGAGTAATTTTATTCTTTATGATGGTTTCTACCATTTTTCCCGGTACTGATGTCAGGCTCACCAGTCTGTAGTTTCCCGGATCACCCCTGGAACCCTTTTTAAAAATTGGTGTTACATTGGCGATCCTCCAATCTTCAGGTATTAGAGATGATTTCAATGATAGTTCACAGATTACTAATAGCAGGTCTGCAATCTCGTATTTCAGTTCTTTCAACACCCTTGGATGTATACCATCCGGCCCAGGTGATTTGCTACTCTTTAGTTTCTTATAGCCACAGGAAGAGGAAGAGATTAAATGTTGAACTGGTCAGGTCGAGTGAGTAGTAAAAGAGGCACAGTGGAAACTGACCAAATAAGGATCTTTTTTTTTGTTGCAAACCTCTATCAGATCCCTGACACATCAGAAGACTTTGATTTCTTTGTTGTATCAAAAGCATAGGCTATTTCACTTTACAAACTGGACTAGGCTGGTTAGCTTAGCGCAAGGTGCTCACTTTATTTTGGTGCTCTATAATGTGGATGCAAACATATGTTCAAACAATTTGCTTGGCAGAAATAATGGAAAAGTTTTATCAGAAACTTTATGAAGGGGAGCGTATTCTCCATTCTGGGCTTCATCATTTCTTTGATGGATTGGCACTGCCTCAGCTTTTCAGAGGAACAGGGCTGAATCCTTGAAGTGCCCTTGACCTGTGAAGAACTAACCCAGCCATTTAAGGTTATGAAGACTTTGAAAGCTCTGAGTCTTGAAAGACTTCAAACAGAATTCTAGAACATATTGCTTGCCCAGATAATTGTACCTTTGAAAGCGATGTATGATCAGGTCATGACTGTGGGGTTGCTATCTAAGAAGGGCATGGATCTTTTGCACCTGGGCTCACATAGGCTTATTTCACTGCTGAATGTTGATGTGAAAATGTATGCTAAGGTATTCGCTGATAGATTAAGCAGCATATTGTCTGACATGGTTGCTAAAGAGCAGGTGGGTTTTATGACAAAAAGAAGTGGCGTGATTAATGTGCACGTGGTATTTTCTGGGACTGAGGCTGTGAGAAACAGGGGTACTAATGAGTTGGTTGTGAGCTTTGATCTAAAGTTTCCTGGGACTATTTGTAGTTGTGTTTTGGGGAAATCTGGGTTGGGGGATGGTTTGATTAATTGTATTAAAACCATATATTGTAGACTGAGAACTTGTTCACTGATCAATGGGTGTGTATCCCAGGAATTTGAATTGGGGGCAAGACACAGCAGGGCTGTCCCCTGCCAGCAGAGTTGCTTCAACTTGTCCCAATGTGCAGCCGCTCCCCTCCTCCTCCACTTTTGATAAGATCAGTGTTAGGTGTGGGAGAGGAGGAGGGCAAGTTGTGAGAGGGATGGAAAAGGTGAGCAGGAGGGCAAGCCGGGGGTGGGTGGGGTGGTGGGGGGGGGGGGTGCTGAGGACAGGGAATGTGTGTGGGTGCATGTGAGGGGGGAGGCCTGACTCAAATTGCTTTTGTCTGGGAAGGTAGGATTCAGGCAAGCAGTGGAAGTCATAGGAAATGGCAGAGGGGCCTTTAAATCCCAACAGCAACACACACTGAGAGGATGGGAGACTGGGAGCCGGTGGAGGCAGGATGCTGTGGAGGAAGTGAGCAGACAGAAGGGCCTGTCTACAAACCTGCCTAATGGTGGTAGCATGTATGGCTCAAGCTGTGGGCATCTGTAGATCCATGCAAGCGCCATCAATGGCAGGTGACCTGAAGGTTCAGCAGCAGTAATTGGCCTGATTGGCAAAGGCCCTAGTCTATACGTGGCCACAGTTGCCTGTAAGTGCAAGAGAGGAATCAAGCTGTCTTGGAGCAGCCAGTTAATACCATGAGGCAGAGGAAGTGCTCCTGTTCAGCGGGGCCTTGTACAAATAATATTCTGGTACAGGTGTAGGGCTGGCTATACTCGTAAGTGGTTCAATGAACAGCTTGAACTACACGTGCTCAGAATTGCTACCGAGCACAGTAGGGTTCAGAGTGATAACTGAACAGCACAGGAGGAAAAGGCCCTGGTAAGTGCCATATATACTCTAATTCACATACTATGTTACTAGTATTGCTGATCGTTCTATATACATCGTTGTTGCATTGTTGCTTGCAAACCGCCTTGACATTTTAAAAGGCAGTATATAAAATGAGTGAAATAAATAAATAAAGTGCTACTGCAAAAAGGAAAAATTTCATGGAAGCACAGGGTTGTCAATGCTGGGAAAGTAGAAGCCTGTATGTCATTAGCAAGACAGACTGACACTGAGCGGCACTTGAGCATTGCGGACTCTCTGGGAGTAGGTCTCTTCCATCTGAAAGGAAGTTCTAGGATGAGCAGACATAGGATGAAAGTGAAATGAGTTGGGCTTAGGAGAATCTGAGGAAATATTTCTTTATGGAAAAAGTGGTGGATGTTTGGAACGACCTCCAAGCAGAGGTGGTGGAGATTCAAGAAATCATGGGGCAAACAAGAAGGATCTCAAAGGGAAAGAAAGGGATTATAGAGCTTAGTAATTGGTATGAATGGGCAGACGTGATGGGCCACTTGGAGTTTATCTGCTATCAATTTCTATATTTCAGAATATACAGTCGTATCCTTTCTGTGCATATCCATCCTCTCTCTTTTCTTGTCTAGGTTTCCAGTTCCATTGCCTTGCTCCCTCAAATTGCTGGATACTTTCCCATTTTCTTCAACCATATGCAGTAAGCTCATTTGCTGCTGCTCCTTTATCCTTCCACAGAGATACTGTTTTGGCTATAATAGCTACAAAGTTTGAGATACAAAAATATTTGTAAACTTTGAAGCAAAGCACATTACTGAAAATTGCCCCTGTAGACATCTGATTCTACTGAAAGGTTTTCTACCAGTCAATTTAGCCATCATGATGGATTGTTTAGTCAACAAGTGGAAGGAAGAGGCCAAGCAAATTGAATGCACATACACAGAAATGCACAATCCTAATATTTCATATTTAGAAGTTATACAATATTTTCACCAACAATTGTTAGCACCATGAAGTGGTGGCTTTGCCTATATCAGGATCTTGATAATCATATGTAAAGATGACTGCAATACCATGCCAACACTAACATAGTAATGTAATAAATGACTGCAGAGAAACACTAATAAACCCATACGAGATTAAAGAGAAAGGTCAGTGTTCAAAAAACAAGAAATGCTTAGACTGATACAATAATGCACACTTACAAGGAAACCTCAACTTAAATTGGGCACCCAAGGCAGTAGCTCTCTGGCGTAAAGCCAGAAACTCCTTCCGCCGTTTTTGGGTGTCTCTAGACAAATCAGGAAATAACATTACCTTTGAGCCCATAAACTGAGAGAATGACATTCTAGTGAAATATAACCTAAGCACGGTATTGCGGTCAGACTCAAAGACAAAGGAGACTAACAAGGTGGCTTTACCGGTAACCACCTCCGGGGAGCTCTCCAGGAAATCCGTTAACTCCAACTGGGCCGGCTCAGAAGCTCCCACATCCCCTCCCTTCGCCCCAGACCCAAAAGGCAAAACATACTGCACTCTAGCAATAGGCGGTAAATTGTCCGATGGCATCAGGAGGACTTCCATAAGGTACTTCCGAACCAGTCCCAGTGGTTCCAATAATGGTGATCTCGGAAAGTTCAAAAACCGCAGCGTATTCCTACGCAACTACTTAAATTTCTACAGGCGAGGGAGGCGGGAGGGGGGAGGTGGGATAATTCCTGTACTGGCTGCCATGTGATATATCTTTGCTCAATTGATTTTACATTTTTTCCTTTATATGATTACTTTGTTTGGAACCCTATAGAGGTGTATCTATTGGGGACTAAGTTAATGGAACTATTCTACTGATTATTGTGAAGAAAGTATATTTTGCTGTATATATCTTTTGCGTGGAATGTTCCTAATTTTTTGTGTTTGTAAAAATGGGAAATTGTTTAAATATTAAATTTAAAAAAAAAAAAAAAGAGAAAGGTCAGAAAAGAATACTACAGGAGATAAAAATTGCTATTGAAAAGTGCTTCAACATCTCGGAATAGGATGCAAGCCATTAATCAGCTGGCAATTCTTGTACTTTCATATAGCCTTTGTACTGAAGACTGGCCTCTTGAAGATCTTGAAAAACTGGATGTACGAACAAGAAAATCTCTCCATGCCCGTAAGTTAATTTATAAAAAACAGTGTATGCCAAGACTGTACATCTCTAGAACTGAAGGAGAACTGGGCCTTATACGAGAAATCAATGATAGTTACAGAGCTCCTATCATATGCCTTAATGCCTATTTAACAGCATCGTCAAAACCAAATACAGAAAAACTGCTGAAATAGGAAAATAAATGCCCACATTCTGTCTTCAGCATTAAACTTGGACAAGCATTCCAAAGAGTAGAAGCGATGGATGAGAATCCACCAACACACATAAGGAAGAGAGCAACAAAATTTGTGAAACAAAAGGAAAATCTCTTCAAAGAATCAGATCAGCAGACAAGGAAAAACAATTGGAGGAAAATATAAAGTGTTACTTCAGGAACTATTTGTTAATCAAAACAGGACAAATGATTGATTAAAGAGAGGAGAACTGAAACCTAAAGATGAGAGATTGATAGTTGTAGCCCAGGATAGTGGACTACAGATGGTTTGCATTGAGTAGAGAACATTGGTAAAACAGACTTATGCAGATTCTGTAAGAAAGAACTGGAAGGGGTTATTCATCTTGAAACTGGTTGCAAAGTTCTGAAGGCAGAAAATTTCTATATAGAAAAGCATAACAAGGTGGCATGCCTCATTTATTGAAAACTTTGCAAACACTATAACATCGCTATACTGGAAAAGCACAGGGATCATGACCCTATGAGAATTACAGAGAATGAAGAAGTTATGATCACTTGGGACATTCCCATCTTATGTGACTGATGAAAAGTTGGATGTGAGGAAACCTGACAGTGGAATTTTAGAAAGGACATCCAAGTGTAATCTGGGATGTCCAGGATGAAACATGCAGAAAAACATTGGGGACGTCTATGTTTCAGCTTAGTTTAAGAAGCATAGACATCCCTGATGTGGACATCTGCAGACCCATCCATATAGATGTCCCAGCTACAGAATAGTGGGGTGGGGATGTTTAGTGCAAGGTTGCATATGGGGATATCCAGTAATGTGGCAAACTGGAAATATGATCCCCCATTCCCTGGCAGAGTTCGTTGTCAACATGGGAAACAAAAACTGAAGAATACCAAATCACCTGGACCGGATGGTATATATATCCAAGGGCATTGAAAGAACTGAAATATGAGATTGCAAACCTACTATTAGTAATCTGTGAACTATCATTAAAATCAACTGTAGTACCTGAAGAGCAAAGAATGGCTAATGTAATGCTGATATTTAAAAAAGGTTCCAGGGTGATCCGGGAAACTACAGACCTGTGAGTCTGACATCAATACCAGGCAAAATGGTAGAAACCATTATAAAGAATAAAATTACTGATCATGTATATAGTCATGATTTCATGGCAGAAAGCCAACATGGATTTAGCCAAGGAGTCTTACTAATCTGTTATATTTTTTTGAAGGTGTGAATAAACAGGTAGACAAAGGTGAACCAGTTGATATAGTGTATAAGGATTTACAGAAAGCCTTTGACAAGGTCCCTCATCAGAGACTCTTGGCAAAATTAAAAGTCATGGGATTGGAGGCAATGTGGTATTATAGATCAGAAACTGGTTAAAAGATAAAAGGCAGAAAGTAGGGCTAAATGGCCAATTTTCTCAATGGAGAAAAGTAAATAGTGGTGCTGGGCCTGCTGCTTTTTAACATATTCATAAATGACCTGGAAATGGGAATAACAAGTCAGGTGATCAAATCTGCAGATGACGCAAAATTATTCAAAGTTGTTAAACCCAAGATGATTGTGAAAAATTGCAAGAGGATCTTAATAAATTGGAAGACTGGGAGTCCAAATGGCACATGAAATTTAATGTTGGCAAGTGCAAAGTTATGCACCTAGGAAAGAACATCCCAAACTTTGGTTACACGATACAAGGTACCACTTTAGAAACCACCACCCAGGAAAACGATTTAGGCATCATCATGGATAATACGTTGAAACTCTCCGCTCAGTGTGCAGCAGCGGCCAAGCAAGCAAATAAAAAATAATTATATATAATTACATTGATAAACTTAATTAAATTAATGATGTTCTTGCTAAATATTTCATACATTATATACAAATTCAGTAACAATAAAGATTTTATAACATAAAATGTCACAGTCTAAGCAATCATCAATTGTCAATCTTACCTTCAAGAGTTATTTTTGCAGTGCTCGCAAGGGAAATGAGGCACCCAGGATTTGTCCTGATCCCCAACAGGCATGCCAAAATATGCATTGTAAGCTTCACACATTTTGGCAGATGCTTCCACAGAATACCTTTTTGCTCTTGTCTTGATAAAATCACCAGTCATAGCAAAATGCGTCTTCCAGATCCTTACAGCCTCTTGATGCCATGTCAGTTCACTTAAGAAGCTAGAATGAAAATAAACTGGTGAGCTTAAGACACATGTTGTTGTTTCTTGCTCCTAGGTTTCTAGTTGGAGGCTGCTGAACGACTGTGCTCACTCCGCATAAATATGTTGTTTATATAGACATGAGGCAGAAGTGACATAACTGTCACCAAAAGGCTTTCATTAAAACTTCTCAAAAGTTATAAAAAGTTCCAAAAGTTTTGCAAAGTTCTGGAAAGCTCTAGAAAGTTCTAGAATTTTCCAAAAGGTATTCCAAATTTACTTTGTACTAAATCTATTTAGAATGTCCTGCAAAATAGGTAATTTTCAAAAATATCACTTTCCTGGTCCCAAAAACAATGTTTATGGGCCATAATTGCCATTTCCTATGGTTCTGAGACAAGACATTGGAAAATAAAACAGAGTTACTTACCTGTAACAGGAGTTCTCCGTGGACAGCAGGATAAATCAGCCACACTTGGTGACGTCATCCGACGGTGCTGAGACGGAAGTACTCTCCATAGCTCAGAAGGGCTTTTCGCCCTTCTGAGCATGGGCAAACTGGTCCCACCCATCTGCCCGCCCCTAGCTAGCCAGTACATCACTAGCTGAGTCTTTTGCCGCTAGGAGACGGGCACCAGGACGAAGGCCGACCCCTTCCCAGGGGAGGTGGGCAGGTATGTGTGGCTGACTTATCCTGCTGTCCCCAGAGAACTCCTGTTACAGGTAAGTAACTCTGTTTTCTCCTTGGACAAGCAGGATGAGTCAGCCACACTTGGTGCCTCCCAAGGTGCCATGCGCTGTGGTGGATGGGAGAAGGCTGAGACAATTCTTTAGGGCTAGCATGCACCCTTGTGGTACAGCATGTTGCAGCAAGAACCTGTAGGCCTGTTGCAACACAAACCTGTAGGTGTTGTGAGGGGTGCAGTTACCAGGCAGCGTACAATGGCCTGCAGTCGCGATGCACGCATGTGCAGAGGGTGTAGTGTAAGGCACACCTGCATGGTAACCAAGATGTAGGCACATCTGGTTTGCAGTCGCGATGTTGTAAAGCATACCTGCGTGGTAACAGAAATAACAGACGCGATGTTGTAAGGCACACTTGTGCGGTAACAGAGATGTAGGCACATCGAGTAGTGCGGGAGTCACCGCAATGAAGAAGCAATGGCATCAAATCGTCAACCAGGAGAGTGGTGCAAACTGGAGACTTAGTATATTACTAATAAGAGAGGCTTCTCGTTTTCATCTTTTTTATTTATTTATTTTCCCTATTTATTTATTTATTTTTGTAAATTCCGGAACTTGTTACCGGAGGATGTTGTAAAAACTGTTAGCGTAGCAGGGACCAGGGAATCGCTGCTTGGCACAATACAAGCATTGGGGAACCTGGGACTTTGGGGAGACGTGACCTAGGTTGGCTACTATTGAAAAGTGACCTAGGTTGGCCACTGTTGGAAACCGAATACTGGACCTCGTTACGACCCAGTATGGCATAACGTCCGGTCTATGTTATCAGGGATGTGATTGCTGTGCGCAGGGATAGCAAGGCAGCATCGGCTTTGCTAAAAGAGTGGTATGGGGTTGATCCTTAAGCCGCAGTGTCCACAGTCCAGATTGTTGGGGCTGTCTGGTCGGACATGGGGTCCACCATGGCTTCTATTCATGAAACTGTGGTATTGTTTGAAGTTAATGTCCCTAACTACAAACAACTAAAGCAGTGCAGGAAAACTTTGTCAGCTCAAGAGCTCAGGGACACGGTTTGTTTGGTCAAATCCATGGCCAAATCCAGAACTCGGGGACATGGTTTGTGTGGTCAATCTAGCATGGGAGACTGGCCGACAACCCTCTCTTTATGTACTGTGTGAGGTGCCCCAATTATTACCGCTGGTGCTACTGGACGGTGTACCGGTGCCCGGGTGATGTGATAGGCCCCGTTGCAAGGTCCCCGTGACCTTGCAAAATGAGTGATTACACCTCTGGGGATGTGTGCACCATGTGCACGCCCCTGGCATGGCTTGTGCTTTTATCCAGGTGGATGGAGATGCAGGCATGGCTTGCGCTTGTATCCAGGCGGATGGAGATGCAGGCGGAGTCCCTAGGGGTGTAGTCTGCTGGGCTTGGTCAGCCACACTCTTGCGCATACAGTAGCGCAGGGCCATGAAGCTTTCCAGAATGAAAACTTCCCTGGAGATCTATCTCAGATCATAATGTCATCGTCGGCAGCGGGCTGTCGAGAGCAATGGCAGTGGCCTCAAGGAAGCTCCCATTCGGCGTTGGGGGCTGTGTGCTTGTGGGAGCCACAGCCGCCCCATTCGGCATAGGGGGGCTGCATGATGGTGGCCACAGCAGCCCCATTCAGCGTTAGGGGGCTGAGTGAAGGTGGGAGCCACAGCAGCCGTTCAGTCCAGGTGCATAAGTAGGTAGAAGACCGAAGGGTCAGGTCTGAATCTCAACCTGTCAACAGGGGAGAAATGCACTGGTACGGGTACCGGGCAATGTCCATACTAATAATTGCACTTCCTGTTCTCCGCGTGGTGAGCAGATCTATTCGTGGTCAGTCCCACTGATGGGTTGAACTCCTACCTGATTCAGAGGGAAGGGACTGCCTGGAGCATCCGTAACTCCCCAATCTGGCTCTCAAGAGCATTTGTAACTCCTCGATATGGCTCTGGTTTTATGGCTCTCAGCCAGATTTTGAACCTGCGACCGCTGGTCAGATGCACTTGCCTTTGTGCATGCTGAGTCAGAATGCTGCCCTTAATTTGATCAGGAGATCCCAGGCTGGCTATGGGCCTGTCACTCTGCCTCCCTGCACTCCGTGACATTAGGTTTAGTGCCACAGACCTTACTGGGGTCGGGTGCTCTCTGCAGGGTGGGGAAGATGACCCACGTCAATAAGATGATGATGACAGTTACAGGGGATGGCCTGTGTTTTGACATGGTTGACCAGAAGGCTCAAGGGTAATAGGCGGCATGGTTTTTTGGATCACAGCATAGGGCTCCAGAAGGCAGAGGTGGGTAGTGGGGGGCTCGTCTACAAGGTGTGAGAAGACCGATACCTTTTGAGAAGACCGATATCCTTCTACCGAGGTGAGCAGCCACCACATGGTTTTGAGGACAGAGTGTGGGCCCATCTGCCCAGATGGAGGCTGGAAGGGTGGGATCCAGGGTGGTGTCCAGAAGGTAGCTGGTCATGAATGGTCATGACTACCAACAATGCGCGATTAGTAATCTCCCAGGCTGAAAGTAGGGCATGCGCTGATTTGAATCTGTGACCTTTGACCTTTAGGTCGAGGACACTGACTTTTTATATCGCACCACCCTGTTGCTGAGGACAGACTGACTATTTATACTGCCCCACCCTGTTGCCGATAAGGTAGCCCTGCACCTGTAGGCACAGTGGATAAGAATGTATGCATCTGGTTTCATGAGGAGCTGGTTGGGTGGATAGCTCTCCGGATTCTCAGGGAATCAGAAGTTAGGGGTCGAATCCCATTCGAGCAGTCTAGACGCCGGAGTTGAACCCTGTATGAGCAGTCTAGACGCCGGACGAGACAGCATTTGAACAGCCATGTAGGCTGGCAGTAAAGGCGGGAGGCCATCAGGCTGCCCTCTTTGAGAGTGCCTCCCCTCTGAGGACCATAGGAGTGCTCCGTGTAGCCTGCCATGCTTTGGAGGTAATGTGGTTTTAGAGGCCAGAGGTCGAACAGCCTGCATGAAATTTATCGCTGCTGGGATTGAAAGCGATGCTCCCTATGAGAGGACAGAGTGCTACCCACGAGGCTGCCTTTCCGTCCTGTACCTGTGAGTTAGTGCTGACAGCCCCTGGGTATACATGCCTGTATGGGTCAAGGCAGAGAATCCCTCATCTGATGGATCGAGGTGCCTCCAAGGTGGCTCCCCGGGAGGTACGCCATGGTGAAGGCAGCGATGCCCTCTGTATCCATTAGAGGTCAATATGATACAGGTATAGAGCAAGGAAAGTAAGATATGCCATCCTGGGTCAGCACAAGGCCCCTTGAGCCCAGTATAATGATGGCAGTTGGCCAATATAGGTCATCAATATCCCTGAGACAGCATTATGCGCCACAACGAGGGGATATCGGATAATGGTGGGATAATAGACCATATGGTCTTTCCCAGTTATCAGGTGAGAGCGTAACTTGCACAAAGTTACGTGGCTCCCCAGGCCAGGTAATTATTCCATTTGTAATGGAGATAACGGTGTGGATTTCCTTTAATTTAAGGCGCCTCCAAAGCACCAGCAGTTCCTGAAGCCCCGTGATGGTATCAGGGCTTCTTACCCAGGACAATTCCTTAAGGGTAAGCTCGATCACTCTCTGGCGGAGCTATAGGTGCGATGGCTTAGATACCCTTGAACTTGTAGGCACATAGGTTACTCCTCCATAGGGTGTAGTCCACTGATGTTAGGCTGTAGCCTTTAAATTGGCTGTTTCTCACTCAGCATCTCTGAGACTGCTCCTGGTCCCAGCAGGTGTAGTAGGACCCTGCCCATGGCGGCTTGGTACCCCGTATGAGACTATTGAAGACGGGTTCCAGCTTGGACTCACCGGAGGGAGTCGGATACTTTACTCAGCCTTGGACTCACGGAAGGGAGTTGGATACTTTATTCAGCCTAGGGAAAAAGCAAGGTTTGAACCTGGCTTTCCTGGCTCTTAGCCTCGTGCTGCAACTTAGACTACCCTTCCAGTATCTAAGACATGTGCAGGGAACCACGTCCCTTCACGCCTCTAGTGCTTAGAAGTGAGGCTAAGGTAGCTTATGCTGTCTCGCTGCCAAGCTGAGACCGGGAGGCATAGCACGCAGCATTGGCGCCCTCATTGATGTCGGCACTGATGGCACCTTCGTTGACGTCGGCGCTGATCGGAGTAATGCTCTCTGATGCCGTCGGCGCCAATCACGCGCTTGGAGCGATGCCCCCGATGGGAGGAGGGGTGACGGGGATCTCCCTCGGTGGCTGTTATGTCAGCCCGGCGCTGCAGCTTAGAGTGAAGCCCCCAACAGCTCTGTGGCCTCTGCTGCGAGCAGCCTTCAGGGTTCTTGGTGCCACCAGGAGATCCCGGCGCCACGAGGAGGGGATCCCCTCGGCAGGTGTTCCATCGGCCCGGCGCTGTGAGGAGGAGTTCCAGCATCGGCGTGGCACTGCCCCAGGGTCCCCCTATTGCTGTGGTGATAGAATGCTCAATCTCAGCCAGTGGAGCCAATGGAGCCAGTCTGCTGAGGAGAGCTTCAACCAATGGCACAGTGTGGGTGGAGTTTGGCATAGCTTCAACCAATGGTGTGGTGGGGTAGAGTTTGGCATCAGCCAATTGTGCGGTGGGGTGGAGTTTGGCATCAGCCAATGGAGCCGTGGGCTGGAGCTTGAATGCTGACCTCACCTCCAGAATAAGGGCAGCATGGTTGGAAAGATGGCCGCCCCCATGGACCACACGTGTGATGATGTCTTCAGAGCTATGGAGGAAGCAGAGGAAGGCTGGCCAGGGATGGAGGCCTTCTTAGGTACATCCTGGGCTGCCGCGAGGGCTACTAGCTGACTGTGAGCTTCCTTTTCAAGCCCCATTTTCCTGGAAACCTTTACTTCTGTCACTGGAGCAGAGGGGACAGGCCCTGCTGGCGGCGGTGTTCCACGAAGGTACGTGAGCCATGTGCCCCCATGCCCCTGGGTCGCATCAGCGATAGAGATTTCCCGCCACCTGCTGAGAGCTTATGGCTGGTCTAGGATAGCTCAGCCCTTTAGACAGATAGGAGCGATCTGAATTGAGAAGCTTTAACAAGGCATTAAAGGAAAGTTTAAAACTGATAATACATACGTTGTAAGATGAGAAATTTTTCCTAAATGATTTTAAAGTTTAGATTTTGGTGGAGAGTAGTAAAGTCTGTCTTGCTGGCAAGGCGGAAGAACTGAAAAACTGGCTAGCTAGGGGCGGGCAGAGGGGTGGGGCCAGTTTGCCCATGGTCAGAAGGGCGAAAAGCAATATGGTTTTCCCCCGATCTACGTTCCTCCCTTACCCACCTACGAAGACTCGAAAAACGCTGGCGCCGCTCACTTTCCATCGATGATCACGCAGCCTACAATCTCCACCTTGCATCGCACTGCGAGGCAATCACAACCATAAAGAAGCAATACCACACTGAAATGCTCAAAAGATCTTTGAACAAACCTCGCGACCTCTTCAATCTTGTCAAATCACTATCAAAGGAACCATCCCCTGAACAAAATGAAGATATTCACCCACAGGAATTTGCTGATTACTTACAATCAAAACTTCTACAAACAGATGAGCTCTCAAAAACCACTGTACAAGAAACAACCTGTCTAATATCCCTGTCTGCACTTACCACACCCTCTGCTAAACATATTGAAGACACAATCGCCTCACTCAACACCACGACTGCACAAACCGACCCGTGCCCAGCCTTTTGGATAAAGGATCTTCGGAGTGCATTTAGCCCTTTCATTGCAAGAATCATTAACCTCTCCTTTACATCTGGCTCCTTCCCATCTGCATTAAAGCTCACATCCATTAGACCTCTGCTAAAAAACGCGAAACTAGACCCCAAACGGCCCGACTCCTACAGGCCTATAGCCAGTATCCCCCTTTTAGCAAAGATCTTTGAGAAAGAGGCACAACGGCAAATCCAAGACCACATAGATTCCGCAGCCCCCCTGGACCATTCCCAACATGGCTTCAGAGAATTCCATGGTGTTGAGACATGCTTACCACCCTATTCAATGATGTTCTCACCACCATAGACAACTTACAACAAGGCGTTGTGCTAATCTTCTTGGATATAGCAGCAGCGTTTGATTCGGTAAACCATGAGATTCTCCTAGGTCGACTGAAAGAAAAAGGCATCCGCAACTCAGCACTTGAATGGTGCAAATCATACCTTGACACCAGAATGCAATATGTAAAATCTGTAACAGGAGAATCCAAACTCTTCCATCAAAAACAAGGCATCCCGCAAGGGTCCTCTCTCTCATCCCTCATGTTCAACATCTATATGCAGCCGATCTGCAATATCATCAGATCATTCAATGTGAAATGTATGGTATACGCAGATGATATCCTACTCTATATGCCATTTTCCACAAAGCAAATGGATTTATTGCCTATAACAAATTGCTTCGATGCAGTCTCAGAATGGCTCCGGTCACAGAACCTCTGCATTCAGCACAAGAAAACTGAGGTTCTCTTTATCTCCAGAGACCCCAACTTCACCCCACCATCACATATAAATGTCAAGGGAGCTGAGCTATGCACTAAGGAAGCAATAAAATACCTTGGAGTCACACTGGACCATCGGCTCGACATGAAACCACACATAAATAATATCGTAAAAGCTGTGTACTTCAAGATACGCATGCTCAAGCACCTACGTTCCCTACTTGACCCAGAGGACTTCAGAACCATTTACCAAGCTCTAATCTTACCACATTTTGATTTCGCCAACTCAATTCTTCAAGGACTCCCACAATCCACCCTGAGCCTATTACAGCTCGCTATGAATACTCCTGCAAGGGTTCTTCAAGGAGCATCCAAGAGTGAACATATCACTCCTCTCCTCAAACAGCTCCATTGGCTCCCCATACACGGAAGGCTGATGTTCAAAACCCTGATTCTCACATTCAAGGCCATCAAGGGTCTATCTTCCAACTCACTTTCTGAGCTCATCCAAACTGTACCACCAAACAGAAATAGAAGACAGGCAGCATTAAACTCCTTATCAATACCAAAGGCCATAACAACATGCAATCTATCAACAGCGAACAGAGCCTTCTTGTTTTGCGCACCAAAATGCTGGAACTCCCTCCCTTCTGCCATCCGTACCATAACCGACTTAGCCCAGTTCAGAAAGGCCCTTAAATTCAACCTATTCACCAAATACTACCCCATATGAGGTTAACATAATAGTCCCACTACATATCCAACCACAGTTTCTTTCCTTGCTCCCAACATCCGTGCTAATTCATGTACATAGTTCGAGCATGTTATCTAGTTAACAGATTGCATATTCCATGTAAATAGTTCTCCCATGTTCTCCAAGTTGATACTCCTGTTATATGTAACACCGAACAGCCTGTTGTTCTGGTTTTGTTGTGTTCTCGGTGAACCGCGCTGATGTCAAAGAGTGCGGTATATAAGAAATTAAAATAAATAAAATAAATAAATATAATAAACTAAATAACATCCTAATGAGGCTTTCTCTGAACATCCAGTCTCTGAGGTTTCCCACATAGCCTGCCAGACAGACCAAGCTATGTGATTACTTACACTTCCATTGGATCTTCTATTATTTCACAACTTGCAGAACCTGAAGTTTGACACTCAGCTGCTTGTTTATAGTAATATAGTAACATAGTAAATGACGGCAGATAAAGACCAGTATGGTCCATCTAGTCTGCCAAGCAATATGACAGGAGTAGGTGCACCCCTTCCCATGTCTTTTAGGGAGTAGGTGCACCCCTACCCATGTCTTTGCTTAGTGGTGCACCTACCAGGAGCAGGTGCACCCCTCCCCATGTCTTCACCCCTCCCCATATCTTTGTTTCTTTGTTTGTTTAGGGGTGAACACACCACTCCTCCCCCCCCATCGCTCCATGTAGGACACCCCTATTTGTTGAGAAATTAGATGGTTCCGTTTATTTTGATTTAATCTTGTTGCTGTAAAGTGATCCACAGTGTCTGTCCCAGGCCACTTTGAATTCCGTCACTGTGTTTGTCCTCAAACAGTAATTTTTCCTGTTGCAGAAATTATGCCAACGATGGTCCTATGTGTTCACTGGTCAATGGCTAATCTGTAATGTGCATCAGAAACCAGATGGAATAATTCCATTTTATGTGATATGGACAAGCAATGCAAATGACTACCAGGATGACTAGACTGGGAAATCTCATTCTAATAATAGCCCTGCTCGTCATTGGTTACCATCAAGGCTTCATCACTGTGATGCCTGAAGAAAAAGCAGATGATAAAGATTTACATGATAATTAAAATATACCTACCCCAAAAGTCAAAAGTTTCTTTTAAAAATCTTTGTTCCAGCATTTCGTAGACTTATTCAGTGCTTGCCATTCCAGATTTATAGATTGCTGTACAAATGTGTAATTTGTGGGAACAGCCTAATAAAAACTTAACAGCAATACTGAGATAATCTGTGGGCCCACAGTGGCTCTGTCAGGGCTAATTGAAATGTTTAAGAGCAGCCCAGCTTCTGGACTCCCTGTAAAACATGTTAAAGACACGGATATAGACCATCCCTTTGTCTTTACTGGACATATATTATCAGTGTATGTCATAGTAATGCTAGCCCAGACTTCTAATTGCAAGAACCTTTAGACATAGGGCACCTAATAATTGCAGCACCATGGCCAAGCTGATAATAAAGATAATTTACAGTTCAAAGCAAATGGTAATTTCTAATATGAATGGCTTTTTGTGTCCCTAAGCTCATTGTAGAAGCTCAAAAATCCACAGCTCTGCCTGCCTTTCCCCTAACACCGGTCAGGACAGTTTCAAGCATGCCAATGCTGCTGGTAAAACTCAGTTCGGATTTTCCACAGAAATTTCTGTGTGTGTCTGTACGCACAGAACTTAATATAATCCCACCATCGAAATCCAAGAGGAAGACTTTCCCAGGTGTCTGGAGGATCACAAAACAACATTTGTGTTTAAGCTAAGCCAAAGTGTAGATTTGCTTACAGATACTGTCAGAGCAGAATTTAGAGTCACGCTTTTAGATGAGATGGGGCATGTTTATTAAACCTTGGTAATGATTAGAGTGGAGTTTAGTACGTGCTGCGGTAACATTACCATGTTCAAATTATGCAGCCATGTTAAGAATCCCCTGCTAACTGTGTAGAGCGGATTGGGGCAGAGACTGCATGGTTCAGAGGTGGAGCATGCAAATTACAATTAGTGCAGGTGTCTTTAATGCACACTAAACATCAATATTGCACATATGATGGGTGCGCTTACTGCCACCTGTGGTATTACGTGGTATTGCGTACTGCCACCTGTGGTATTACGCTTATTACGTTTACTACGCTTATGTGGTATTACGCTTACTGCCACCTGTGGTATTACACTTATTACACTTACGTGGTATTATGCTTACTGCCACCTGTGGTATTACGCTTATTACGCTTACTACGCTTATGTGGTATTACGCTTTACTGCCACCTGTGGTATTACACTTATTACGCTTACGTGGTATTATGCTTACTGCCACCTGTGGTATTACGCTTATTACGCTTACTATGCTTATGTGGTATTACGCTTACTGCCACCTGTGGTATTACACTTATTACGCTTACGTGGTATTATGCTTACTGCCACCTGTGGTATTACGTGCACCTGTGGTAATAGAAGCAAACAATATAGCGCAGGAATGGCGCAGAACTCATGCTAATTACGTGGGGACATGCTGGGCATTTCTCTATTTGTTAGCATGTGTCTGGTGCCGCCCCTGTGTTAAGTTTCAAAGCTTAATGCGCACTGCAATGCCACATTTTACAAAAATGCCCCTTTGTGTGATTGGTTTTGCGTTACATTTTAGAACAGTTACTTCTACACAAAACTTTTTAAATTTAAAAATGGCAAAACTTTAAGGGCGGATCAGTGTAAATGTGAAAATGTAAAGCAAGGTTGACTAGGCTCATCAGCTTGCCAAAGATGGGCACAATATAATACAGTATTTTAATTCATTTTAATATTTTTGTAAATTATATTCTGAGTGTCTTACCCAGTCTTCTAGGCCAATGTTAATTTGTTTTCGAACAAAAGTCTTCTTGCGGGAAATATTTTGCTAATGGATAATGTGGGGGTAACCAAGAGAAAAGACAGAAATGTGTCCAAAAAGGTATCCCACAGCCTACAGCAGCGAGCAGGACTTACAGCCCAGGAAAGCCAAATTACTTGATGCTCCATTTGCTAATGCTGAATTTATTTGTTTTTCTTCCAGGCTGCTGGGGATATTATTGTGTGCATGTTTCCATACGCTGCACCTTTGGCAGAATCCAGCCGTATGCTATTTGTCCTTCCAATAAATTCCTTCAGCCTAAGAACCAGAGAGCCAGTGGACTGAACCGAATGCCATCAACACTGTGGCATTTTCTTTTAGCTTTTGGTGTTTATAGAACATGAAACACATTACACAGAATTCCCTTAGCCTTAGTTATGGCATGCCAAACTTTTAGAAAGACTCGGTTCTGCGCAATAGGTGAGCCCGTCTTCAGCATTTGCTTGTCAAGGACGAAGAGCATGCAGACCTACCGACAAGCCCAATATTCCTGCTTCATTGCTCTTAAAGCAACAGCACCATCATTTACATTCCCCAAAATCTCAGCTTGTCTTTTCTTGTCATTATTTGTGACAGTGTGTGCTCTTCTTCCTAGGTCTCATTTACTGTTTGCCACATGGCATTTCATTTTCTATATTTTTGTTTAGAGTGGAATTTGTAAATGTCTTATGATAACTGTAGCTTCCCTATGCAGCCCAATTAGTCATGCTGGGAGTGAGGGAGAGGAGAATCTATAATCTGCCTGGGAAGTCTGAAGATCTGGTGGTACAGAGCTGCACATTGAATTTTTGAAGAGAAGCTCCAGGGGGAGATTTCCTTCAAAAATTAAAGAATGTAAGTATGGACTTTGGATGTACGTTGCTGCAGGTGCAAAGTCCACATGGGAAAGTACAAGTAGGGATTGGAAAACAAATTCCCAGATAAACTTTCTTTTCCTTGCCTTCAACCCATCCTTTTTGATTGTACTGGAACTACACATACAATAGACACTTAGAGGCATGTTTACTAAACTGTGCTAAGCGTTAGCGCGGTGTTGACCACGTGCCAAGTAAAAATCCCATGCTAATCCCTTAGCTTGTGATGGGGCGGGGACTGGGCAGGTTAGGAGTGGAAAATGGGCAGTTTTGGAATTTCACAGTTAGTGTGATATTGCCCTAAGTGTGGGTGAACTCATCATCTCCTCAAGGGACAGAAGTAAGGTCACCCGTTTGCCTGTGAGCATAGTGTGGCTCTTACAGCACGAGAACATGCCGGTCAAGAGTTAGCATGGGTCTTGTGCTAATTCTGGGTCCCAATCACACACTAATGGCATGTCTGATAGTAAACATGTAGATTGTAAGCTCTTTAGGGCAGGGACTGTCTATTTTTGTCTTTTTTATGTACAGCATTGCGTGCGTCTGGTAGCGCTTTATAAATGCTCAGTAGTAGTAGTAGTAGTAAACATATCTCTTGGTGTGAAATCACATGTGTGTGTGCTTACCTACAGAATAGTGGGCAATTTTTATCTTGGTAGAATTTACCCGTGTTCATAATACACAAGAAAGTGAAACGGGGCATCTCCCACTGATGTGCAGGCTATAAATTAACATTTTTATTCCACATGCAGAAACAATGGATCCAAACTCCTTCTGAACAAGTAACACCACCTTTCTTGATTCCCACCATGCATTTCTTTAAGGGTTTTGTAAAAGTGTATGCCAAAATGGAAAGGCTGATTTTAGACTTGCAAATTGGTAGGGAGTGGCTGCTCCTGTTTTCTTTTAAAGTTGTTTTACTGATTATATCATGGTGGTTTATAAAATATAAAAAAATAGCAGCAACGGAAAAGACAGGAAAGGACTACACACGCAGGGCTGAAGTAGTAAGTTGCACTATCCTATAACATGGTGGTTTAATCTGGATTTTCCTTTTCTAATCTTTCTCCTGATGCAATAAGGATTCTAGCTAAGGAAAGTCTGCAGTAAACCACTGTGCTAAAGGGCAGCATGGTCAGCATGCAAAACGCATAAAAACTACAACCAAGCAAAACTACTATCCAGTTTTTTACTTCCTCTTTAGAACTGAATCTTCATTACAGCCTGTAACTGTACTAAAGGTTGTATCATAGGAACAAAAGAGTCATCTGAGACAAAGTGTGGCACCTCACCTCAGGTGATCCTGCATGAATTATGCCAGCCTTCAGCTGGAATAAAGGCTATTGTGCGTCTTGGAACTAAGGGCCACTCTTAGTAAAGTGTGGCAAGCATTTGCTCTTACCACACCAAAGTGCAAAAGACAAGGAATGGTGTGCAAACCCTGTGCAGTAAATGGAGGGGGGTGGGGGCTGCATGTTACCTACTCAGGCAGAGAACAAGGTCCCAGTGACAAAGCAGTTTGAAGAAATGTCGCAGCACCCCCCACCCCTCTGATCGCATGCTCTTCCCAACCAATAAGCCCCTTGATACAATTCCGCATGTAACAATATAATGACAACCCCACAATCAGTGTACTAAAGAACACTCATTAGCAGTTCAGCATACTTTTGTTTAAGAAATTGTCAAAGCCACATTCCTGGGTAAAGAGGCTGCCTGAAAATAGTCCTTGCTCAGTCTAATAGGCCACATAAGTTTTCATAGCTCATGCTCCTTTAGTCAGGTTGAGGGGAGCCATTCCTGAGAGGGAAGGGTCAATAAATCACATGCATTGATTGCATTTTCAAATCTATATGTTTTACCCATTCAAAAATGGCTGAAAATGTTTGGGGAAACTTTGCTGATGAGGCAATTTTCAAATGAAGAGCGCACATGCATATTCCCTTTGAAAATTAGATTTGGGTGAATAGGTGTTTGTGAGCAGAGTGGAGGATGTAAGCGGAGCATCCTTTTTCTGTATACAATGAATTTCTACTTTCAGGCCATGAAACAGAATGTCTTCTTTTACAGCACATCTCCCAAATATCAGATTTTCCAATGGCTGTGACATGAGGCTTTTTCCACTATTTGGTATTCACAGGGCATATTTTAAAAGTCATTCCTTTGCATAAAACTTGGATTTAAACTGAAGAGCAACGTCAGGAAATATTTTTTCACTGAAAGAGTGGTGGATGCGAGGCAAATACAGTGGCAGAATTCAAAATGGCATGGGACAGACATAGTGGATCCCTTTATAGCAACAGGATAAAATCAAAATAAACTTAACTGTCTCTTATATCTCACCAAATAAGGGTGACCTGAACAGAGTGGTGGGTATTCCCCTAAACAAAGGCATTGCGAGGGGTGACCCGCATAGAGTGGCAGGTGCACTTACTCTTGCCACCTTGCTGGGCAGACTAAATAGGCTATGTTGGTCTTTATCTGCCGTCATATACTATGTTACTATATTAAGCACAGAAATGAGGCTTTTGAAAACTGTCTAACACACACGAGTGTGTAGTGAGTATGTGCATACATGTCTGTGCATATAAGGGGCTTATTTGTTGGGGCGCGAGTGCACTTGCATGTATATTTTTAGATTTTCAAAAGTTGGCGTATGAATTTTCATGCAAAAAAGTGACCTTGCAGACAGTTGGTACAGATATTCCCTTAGTCAATTTTCAAAAATAGCAATAAACTTTCCACATATGTGTTTTGTTTGAAATTTGCTGCCTCAAAGGCCCAAAAGATCTCAGTGGAATCAAGCCCTGAAGTTGTATGAAGGTGCTTTTTTGAAGGAATGTCTTGAATCAATTTAAAACAAAACTCCCTGTAGCAACCATTTGATTTCTTCTTTCCTTGCTTAAAAAGAAGATCCTTGTGCCTTTAACTTTGGAAACCGTTTTCTGATAGCTCAGTGGATGATTATCCAAAGAGGTCATTGCCTCACAAACAGCACCAGGCTTTTATTATAGAACCACATCATTTTTTTTCTTTGCTTTGCTCTAGCTTGTCTCATTTTTAGACTCAGCCCATTCCATAGCCTCAGACCAAGTCAGCCTCTGCTTTGCTGCCACCCACATTGAAAGGACGGGATACCTACAGCTTTGGGCTCGCTTCAAACAAATGTAAGGAAAGACTCTGCAGGCTGAGAAATAAACAGTCACTCTTTTTACTATAGCTCTCTGAACATCAGCTATAAGTGCATGCTTATGTGGCTATAGATTTAAATTGAAACTATTCAGGAAATGAACAAATTATTATTTTTTAATTAAATGATAACACAAGCCAAATTTTATGATTTAGTAATTTGGGGGGTAAGTTTATCACAAGCCTCCTAACTTGTCCAGCATGAACACACAAAAGTTGCATCACTTTCCAAGGAAAAGTATTTGCATATTTTCCTTTTGAGAATTACCCCATGGAAAGTACTTGAGTATATTTACACCCAATACTTAGTATGTACAAATGTCTTGGCTCATTTTACATGCCTATGTGCGTGTTTTATAAAGTAAGTGTGAAAAATATTAACTGCTCCCTGCCCCCCCTCCCCCCCGCCCTCCCTCCCTCCGCCTCTGGAAACTCTCCACTAAGTTCAAATAAACATATGTGCTTACAGTCTGTCTGTGCATCAGCTTATGTGCATATAGCCCAGACAATTATAAAAGAAACCATCTCTGAGTGCAGCCCTCTGTTTTATGTGCATAAATGGTTTTTAAAATTATTTCTATATACCAGTCATCAAAATCCATTCTGATTGGAAACCCTTAAGGGTTTTTTTTAGATGAAGAAAACAAGAGGAAGTCCGTAGGAAAAAATAATGTAATACCACAGTTTAGGATGCATAAACTAAAACATAAAGCAGCTTTGTACCAATACATTTTCAGTGATTATTTTATGGGTCTGCATGCCCAATTTCTTATGCAAACCTATTATCATGTTGCTATTGGCTCTTGTGTATGCAGGATTTATAAGGACATAAATACAAACTGGGCTATTTTTTACCACCGCAAGCCAGTGTGGAATGTGTGCTTACTATTTTCAGCAGTACTCGCAAAAAAGTGAAGCTGAAAATGATAAAGCAGCTATCCTTCAACCTGAGATGTTCCTCATGAAAACACAGGCACACCAGGATGTCAGAATGCAGTCCTAGCTGTCAGAATTTATTCCTAAAATATCGTCAGTATGATGTTAGTATCAAGCTTGGGACATATCATGGGAGGTCCAGTTGGACCTCCCTGGTGGCTAAACATCAAGCTATGAAATGGAGGATACATCCGTGTGCCATTAATATTTCATATTTTCCTAGGTTCAAGCTGCTTTGGCTTTAAAGTAGCAGCAGCCCACAAATTATAGAGCTCATTATACCACTTCAGCCTTAGCAATAAGAGTGGCTTCTCTGTTTAGAATAATCCCTTCCTCAGAGTTTTCTTGTACAGACCTACAAAAAATGCATATATATATATGAATATGTGTTTATTGCTTTGGGATTTGGTTTCTTAACTAAAAATGCAAAACTATTTACATAAAATTAATATGTATGCACATGTATGATATATATATATATATATATATTTACTGTATATATACACACACACATATATACGAGCGTATCATATACACATATACATATTTTTATTGCATGTAAATAATTTTGCATTTTTAGCTAAGAAACCAAATCACAAAGCAATATTATTTGTTTTTGATAATATCTGTTAAAAGAATTACTAGTTTGATCAGAACTGCAATTCATTTGCTTCTCCATTCAGAGACTACATTCACGCAATAAAATCCATTGTTGTAAAAGCAACCCACTTATCGCAGACCTAATGAATATGACCCATAACAGCTCCCCTATGCTAGTCTGGCTCTTTTATGATCGCAGTACATAGTGTATCCCATTTACTTAGAACAATGCATGATGGCATAACATAGGAAAGGGAGGAGAACAACAGATCAGGTAGGGGATTTCTTAGTTGTTCGAGGGAGTTGCTCTTCATGACTCTGGCTTGGTGCCTAAAGACTGCACATTAATTCAGGTGATCATTTACCAGCAGTTACTGGCACTAACACCTTTGAAACTGACAATATGTCACAGGGCTTATTGCATAAAAATGGGCAATGTGACAAAAAAACTGCGTCATCAGCATTAGTGCATGTTAACTGTTGGTAAATGATCACCCTGGTATTTCCAGTCAGAAAAGCAGAGCCATTGTATAAGGAAAGGGTTTCTCAACCCAGTCCTCAGGACTCACCTAGCCAGTCAGGTTTTCAGAATAACCACAATGAATATGCATGAGAGAGATTTGCATAGAATGGAGGCAGTGCATCCGAATATCTCTCATGCATATTCATTGTAGCTATCCTGAAAAACTGACTGGTGGATGAATCCTGAGGACTAGGTTGAGAACCCCTGATATACTGTATGGGAATATTCAGTGACAAAAGGCCAGCACCCTTACAAACTACTTGTCTATCTAAGGGAACCTTTCACTATACTGTGCTAGGTTTTTGCACCTAACTTGCATTTAGTGCTAAAATTAACCCATCTTAAGTGCAATGCCTCCGTAGTAACTGTTGTGGGTGTGGACAGCATGCTCCTGACAGTTAACATACAGAAATGTACTGCAATGCACAGTGCAATTACTGCAAGCGCACCTAACTCCACCTATTGAGGGGGCATTAGGTGTACCCTTCCTACTTGCAACACTGACAGCACATGATATGTTCTCCTACGCCAACTGCAATGTGTTCTCCATGCCCACTCCTCACCCCTAACCCACCCATTCCCTGCCCCAGTGCATGTTTGCAATTAGCACAGGATTTAGCATGCGGCAATTGTCAGGCCTGCATGTCAACTGTTACCCTTGTGCACAGTTACTACGAGCGAAAATGCACTCTACCTCCTTAGCATATGTTAGTAAAAGGGCCCCTGAGATTCTGATTTAATGACTGAGATATTTTGCATGGTTACCATGATGGATACCATGGGTAGAAAAGCAGGTAAACGGGAACATTTTTTGGGAAAACATCTAGAGATTACATAAAGCTAAATACCATAACCTGGGGCATGCCAGATTGGCTTTCGGCCCTTATTCCTTCACTCAACCTCCCCCCCACACCTTTACCCACATGCACAAAACAAAACAATGGCCCAATCTATCATCTGCAACCTGCTTTATTGGTGGATCTTGAAGACTACAGCTTGCGCATACATTAGTCGCTATGCGAACATCCATAATCTTAACCATATCAACATCACTAAACAATAACAATAGGTAACAGCAAATTAGGCTAAACAGTTACAAGGAGGGGTACCACCACCCTGTTGTCGGGTTTGGCGGCCCTGGCCCACACTATGGCCATGGCTGACCTTGCCCCTTTTACCACCTATCACCAGCCGCTCTGTGCTGGTGCCCAGGTGCACCCCTTTGTTCTAGGCTCCTGATAACCGAGGCCAGGCACCCCTGGACCTGGTACCTGACCCCCCATCACTGGACCTAGGCACCCCGGATCAGTACCTGCGACCCTCTTTTTCTTGGTGGTACCCCTCCCCTCCCCCCTTTTTGGTGAGGTCCCGCCACCAGGAGGGCCTGCGGCCCAACTCACCCCATAATGAGTACTGCCAAGGGATGATTTGGGATCAGAAAACCTTTGCCCCAGGAAACACTTGATCGTTGCCCCCCAGGTGGAAGATTATGACATCCAGCAGTTGGCCCTGCTGTTGCAGTCTGGCAAATGCAGACCACAACTGCTCCAAACACATCCCCCTCTTGCCAATCCACTATATGCGCACACTGCCAGAATGAAAGCCAAGCTGCTTGCCGGAATGACTCCCCGCTGCCTTTCTTATTGCCCAGTAGATTTTTGAATGCCCTATAATACAAATTGCTTTGTGACCTAATGGGTAAGTGGGAAAACAGAGTTAGCTAACTTCCTTCCTGCTGAATGTACAGCTTGTATGATTTGAAGCCCAACCCCCGATAGCTTGACTCTGACCTCCACCCAGATTCAGGTTGTGTGCTGTGGTCACTGCCCTATTCTAAAGGAGTATAGCATCAGCCCTGTGAGGTGTCGAACCCCGCCTCCTCTATTGCCCTCAGCTACAATGTCCTGAACTGGTACTGGGAGAGGCAGGATCCGTCTGAATGCCGCAGCAGCAGCAGGACCCCCCCCTCCACTGGCAGAGGCACCTGCAGATATTCGCGCAGGGCCGTGACCGGGCAAAGATCTCGCTGCGGCGTTCAGCCATATCATTCTACCCCTCCTGCACTGATCCATTTTTGACTGAGCCAGAAACAAGCACACCCTGTTCCCACTATTGCAGCGTCCTCCACACGCATGATGGTACCTGCATATCAGACGAGGATCAGGGCAGGACCTCGCTCATGTGGAAGGCCCCAAAGAACATCAGCAGTGCAGTTAGCCTCAACAGTTTTTCCTCGAACCCGTGTCCCTGGTAATTGCCACTGCCTGCAGCATGACCATGATAAGCAGGGGAAGGGTGACCGGCGGGTGACCATCAGGCTTCAGAGTACAATCATCCTCTTGCAATTTTCCATTTTCAAGTACATTCGTAGCAAAAAACCTGTGAGAGAGTCAGTTGGTCCATTAGATGATAGAGGGGTTATAGGGGTACTAAGAGGCGACAAGGCGATAGCGGAGAGACTAAATGAATTCTTTGCTTCGGTCTTTACTGAGGAAGATGTAGGGATGTTACCCATGACTGAAGTGGTATTTAAAGGTGCGGAAGAATTGAAGGAAATATCGATACATCGGGAAGATGTATTACAATTATTAGATAAACTGAAGAGTAGCAAATCACCTGGGCCAGATGGTATACATCCATGGGTGTTGAAAGAACTGAAATATGAGATTGCAGACCTGCTATTAGTAATCTGGAACTATCATTAAAATCATCTCTAATACCTGAAGACTGGAGGATCGCCAATGTAACACCAATTTTTAAAAAGGGTTCCAGGGGTGATGCGGGAAACTACAGACCGATGAGTCTGACGTCAGTACCGGGAAAAATGGTAGAAACCATCATAAAGAATAAAATTACTCAGCATGTAGATAGTCATGGCCTAATGGGAGACAGCCAACATGGCTTTAGACAAGTAAGATTTTGTCTTACTAATCTGTTATGTTTTTTTGAAGGTGTGGATAAACAGGTGGACAAAGGTGAGTTGGTTGATATAGTATATCTGGACTTTCAGAAAGCCTTTGACAAGGTCCCTCATCAGAGACTTTTGGCAAAATTAAAGAGTCATGGGATAGGAGGCAGTATACTACTGTGGATCAGGAACTGGTTAAAAGATAGAAAGCAGAGGGTAGGGCTAAATGTCCAATTTTCCCAATGGAGAAAGGTGAATAGTGGTGTACCCCAGGGATCTGTGCTGGGTCCACTGCTTTTTGACATATTCATAAATGACCTGGACAGTGGAATAACGAGTGAGGTTATCAAATTTGCAGATGAAACAAAACTATTTAAAGTTGTTAAAACCCAAGAGGATTGTGGAAAATTGCAAGAGGATCTTGATAAATTGGAAGATTGGGCATCAAAATGGCAGATGAAATTTAATGTGGACAAGTGCAAAGTTATGCACTAGGGGAAGAACAACCCAAACTATGGTTACACGATGCAAGGTTCCACATTAGGAACCACCACCCAGGAAAAAGATTTAGGCGTCATTGTGGATAACATGTTAAAACCCTTGGCCCAGTGTGCAGCGGCGGTCAAGAGAGCAAATAGAATGCTAGGTATCATAAGGAAAGGAATGGAAAATAAAACAAAAGATATTATAATGCCTCTATATCGTTCCATGGTGAGACCGCACCTTGAATATTGTGTGCAATTCTGGTCGCCGTATCTTAAAAAGGATATAACAATATTAGAAAAGGTTCAGAGAAGAGCTACCAAAATGGTAAAGGGGATGGAAGGATACTCCTATGAAGAAAGGCTAAAAAGGTTAGGGTTCTTTAACCTGGAAAAGAGATGGCTGAGGGGAGATATGATAGAAGTCTATAAATTAATGAATGGAGTGGAACGGGTAAACATAGATCGATTGTTTACCTTATCAGAATATAGAAAGACTAGGGGACATGCAATGAAGCTACAGGGTAAACTATTTAAGACTAATAAAAGAAAATATTTTTTCACTCAACGTGTAATCAAACTCTGGAATTTGTTACCGGAGGATGTAGTAAAGGCTGTTAGTGTAGCTGGGTTTCAAAAATGTTTGGACAAGTTCCTGGAGGAAAGGTCCATAAACCATTATTAAGAAGGGACCCAGGATATCAATGCTTGACTGAGTACAAGCATTGTGGAACCTTTGTCTTTTGGGGAAACTGCTAGGTATGTATGACCTAGATTGGCCACTGTTGGAAACAGGATACTGGGCTTGATGAACCTTGGTCTGACCCAGTATGGCATATCTTATGTTCTTATGAGTGGCCTCCATTACCTTCTTAACTATAAAATCCTTCATCATAAAGGAAAATAACATCAGCCCTGTGAGGTCGAACCCCGCCTCCTCTACTGCCCTCATCTACAATGTCCTGAACTGGTACTGGGAGAGGCAGGATCAGTCTGAATGCCCCCCTCAACTTTAGGAAGAAGGCCACCCCTGCCAGCGTCAGCCTGTCCTGTCGGACCGAGGCTCCTTCCACACAAAGGCACATCAGGAACTTGAGTAAGAGCCCAGCCCTTTGGTCTTTGTAAGAGGGACCCCCAGCTTGGCAGCCTTCCTCTGAAATGTTCTCCACTATGATAAGGAAATCATCCAAGTAATGGATCATGTTTCCCTGACGCAAGTCCTTCTTGACCATCCATTGGATGGCTGAACTGAACTCCTCAAAGTAGTTGCAGGATATGGGGCACCCCATGGGAAGACATTTGTCCACATAGTACTGCCAATCAAAGTGGAGCCCCCATCAGGAGGAAGCTATCTAGATGGATCGGCAGCAACTGAAAGGCAGATTCCACATCTGCCTTTGCTAGCCATGCCCCACCCCCCAAACCCCGGAAAAACTCCAAGGTCTGGTCCACAGAGTCATTCTTCACCGAGCATGATGCTGGGTCCAGGAGGTCATTCCCGAATGTGCCAGTGGGGTATGACAAGTGATGAATGAGCCGGTACTCCACCAGCTTCTTCTTTGGGACAAAGCCCAATGGGGAAACTATCAAGTTAGGGATTGGTCTGCCGGTTGGGAAAGGAAAGGGCAGCCCTTAACCCCTTTCTTTATGCTGACACAGATTTCGCCCCTTCCCCCCACCACCCGCCCTCCACCAATCTCGTGGCTGTGTCTTGCAGTACTCTCCCCCCACTGGCAGCCCTGTTATGGGTCCTGCAGCCTCCCGGTGTCAGCCCACCATTTACAATTTAGGGAGATGCTCTTAGGAGACATCACATTAGGAAAACTTACTTTTCTAAAAATCTTTCAGAAGCAAATCATTATCCTATATTCTAAGTAATTTTCTGTTTTCCTTTTATTATCGTAATTTTTTTTTTTTGGCTGTTACCACTTGGCTTCTACATCATCTCAATTTTCCCTCAGTATTTCTCTCATGTTTATTTAATGACTGGTAGTTGTATCCTGTGTCCTAAAGGGCAACCCTGTTCAGGATCTTAGTCCACTATCAATGCAGATCGGGAAGATGAAAGCCAAACTAATGGATAGTTGGAGAAGATGATTATTGGAATGACCAGAATCTCTTTGTTGAAATGAGAGGTAGCCCACATTTTGAGTAAGACGTCCTACAGGGTTGTTACCACTGTGTCTATGCAAGAAGGGCTAAGTAAATCTGTCCCATTTACATTCTTGGCTTCTGTAGAACAGGTACGCTTTTATAAAGCAATGGTGTCTAGCAAAACTTCAGTACCTACGGTAAGAGAAAGAGATTATGAAAACTATAAATAATGGTTTAAATGCTAACTTAATTAGCTAAAAATTGCTTTAATTTTAAAAATTGTCTTTTTATGCCCAACCAAAGTGGTCAAAACATTAGACCATAATTTTGAAGCTGTGTCAGCACATGAATTAAAGACTTCCATCTATCAAAGTGTGACTTGGGCAAGTGATATGAAGCCCCATTTTGCAAAGTGTGTTGAGGGAGGAATTGGAGTGTGCAGCGCAAGATGCTCACAAGTCTGCCAGTATTTTACAAAAGGTTCTGCTGCACAGTGGGAGTAGTAACCATAACAAAATATTGCATAGTACTAAAAGGCAGAATCACCCAGCAGCTCCCACATATTGCAATTGCAAGTGGAAGAGGCACTTCTACAACTTCCACATATGTGTCACCACTTATATAGAGAGTGACGGCTTCTGGAAACCTACATGTATAAATGGTGCCAATGATTTAGGAAAGCAAAAATAAGAAAGGATGGGGGGGGGGGGGAGATTAAGGGAAGCAACTTCCTGGCCAAAAGAAGCACTTTCCAGAAGTTCAAGACATGTTACATTCAGGTACAAGTAGGCATTTTCCTATCCCTAGAGGGCTCATGATCTAAATTTGTACCTGAGGAAATGGAGGAACCTGTGTGTGCCTCACAGCCAGGGCCGGCCCGTCCAGTGAGCAAGAATGTTATTTGCACAGGGTCCCGCGTTTCAGGGGGCCCCGCGCAAAAAACATTCTTCATCATCCCAAGTTCTCAAAAAATAAAAAAAAAACCAGCTGCTTCTGCCGCGGCAGCATCAAGAGTGCCGCCGCGGGGGCCCCCCCCCTGCCCGGCAGAGCCTCCCTGCATCGTAGGCTAGCTTTGAATCCCCGAACGCGGGCTTCTTTCAGAGCCGCGAGAGTTTCCTTTCTCACGGCTCTGTTAATCCCGCCGGGGCTGATGGGATTTCCCATCAGCCCCGGCGGGATTAACAGAGCCGCAAGAAAGGAAACTCTCGCGGCTCTGAAAGAAGCCCGCGGTGGGGGATTGAACGCTAGCCGACGATGCAGGGAGGCTCTGCCGGGCAGGGGGGGGGGGGGCCCCGCGGCGGCACTCTTGATGCTGCCGCGGCAGAAGCAGCTGGTTTGTTTTATTTTTTAATTTGGGATGATAGGGGGGAAGGGGGTTTAGGACTGGTAATGGGCTATGGAGGGGGGGAGGCTAAGACTGGAAGTGGGCTGATAGGGGAGGGTTAGGACTAGTAATGGGCCATGGGGGGGCTGACTGGAAATGGGCTGATGGGGGGGTTAGGACTGGTAATTGGCTATGGGGGGGGGGCTAAGACTGGAAATGGGCTGATGGGGAGGTTTAGGACTGGTAATGGGTTATGGGGGCGGGGGGCTAAGACTGGAAGTGGGCTGATGGGGGAGGGTTAGGACTTGTAATGGGCCATGGGGGGGGTGCTAAGACTGGAAGTGGGCTGATGGGTGGGTTAGGACTGGTAATGGGCTATGGGTGGGCTAATACTGGAAATGGGCTGATGGGGGGTTAGGACTGGTAATTGGCTATGGGGGGGGCTAAGACTGGAAATGGGCTGATGGGGAGGTTTAGGACTGGTAATGGGTTATGGGGGGGCTAAGACTGGAAATGGGCTGATGGGGGTTAGGACTGGTAATGGGCTATGGGAGGGGTTAGGACTGGTAATGGGCTGATGGGGGATTAGGACTGGTAATGGGCTATGGGGGGTAAGACTGGAAATAGGCTGATGGGGGGGCTAGGACTGGAAATAGGGTGATGGGGGGGTTAGGACGTAATGGGCTGATGGGGAGGTTTAGGACTGGTAATGGGTTATGGGGGGGGGTCTAAGACTGGAAGTGGGCTGATGGGGGAGGGTTAGGACTAGTAATGGGCCATGGGGGGATGCTAAGACTGGAAGTGGGCTGATGGGGAGATTTAGGACTGGTAATGGGTTATGGGGGGAGCTAAGACTGGAAATGGGCTGATGGGGGTAGGATTGGTAATGGGCTATGGGAGGGGTTAGGACTGGTAATGGGCTGATGGGGGATTAGGACTGGTAATGGGCTATGGGGGGCTAAGACTGGAAATAGGCTGATGGGGGGGCTAGGCCTGGAAATAGGGTGATGGGGGGGTTAGGACGTAATGGGCTGATGGGGGGGTTAGGACTAGTAATGGGCTACGGGGGGGCTAGGACTGGAAATGGGCTGATGGGGGGTTAGGACTGGTAATGGGCGGGGGGGCTAAGACTGTTAATGGGCTGGGGGGTTGCTAGGACTGGAAATGGGTTCAGTGGAAGGAGGGCTTGAACTGCAAATAGCTGATGGGGACGGGTGCTTGGAATGGAAATGGGTTATGAGGGGGAGGGAGCTAGGACTGGAAATAGGTGAGTGGAGGGGGGGCTAGGACAGGAAATGGGCTGATGGAGGGGCTAGAATAGGACTGGAAATTGGCTGTTGGGGGCGGTGCTAAGATTGGAAATGGGCTGTGGTGGGGGTTTGGATTGAAATGGACTCATGAAGGGGCTAGAACTGGAAGTAGGCTCATGGGGGGCTTGGATTGGAAATGGGCTGAGTGTAGGGGAGCTAGGATTTGCCATGGGCTGATGGGGGGCTGGGATTGGAAATGAGCTGATGGAGGGACTCGGATGGGACTGGAAATAGATGGGGGAGCTAGGACTGGAAATAAGCTGATGGTGGGTCTAGGATAGGACTGGAAATGGGCTTATGGGGGGCTAGGACTGGAAATGGGCTGATGCGGGGACTAGAAGGGAGCGGATGCTGGGTGGGACTGGAACTAGAATGGAGCTGATGTTGGGGGAGGATTAGAATGGGATGGAGCTGGGAGAGTGAAATGGAGAGGGAAAAAATATTTTGTGTGGGAGGGAAGACAAATCTACAATTGGCCGGATATTGGGAGAGTAAGTGGGGATTGAGAATGGAGGGGTAAAATTTGAGTAGATGAAATAGGAATGAGGAAAGAGCAAAAGGAGAAAGATTAGTATGTTAAAGCAGATGTAGAGAGAGAATGGAAAAAAACTAGAAGAGAGAAGAAAAGACAAATGGACAGCAGACGATGGAGAGTTAGCGGAAGACACAAAGAAACCAGAAGAAAGTGACTGGAGCAATTGCAGCTGAAAAAAAATGCACAAAAGGTAGAAAAATATCTCTTTATTTTGAATTTATTAATTGGAATATGTCAGCTCTGGGAAATGTGCATCATTAACGTCTGCGCTTTGTTTAGTACAAGAGCAAATTAATGTATAGTTTTATTTCTATAGTGTTGTACATTCCAAGTTTGGCTTTTGGGATTCCCAGTTTAATTATTGTCTTCCTGGTTCTAAATTGTGATTCCTTGTTTGGTGATGGTCTATGTTCTGCATGTGTAACTGAGCTGAGGTATTCTGTTTATGTAATTCCTATTTGACATTGCCACTTGTTCTCTTTCCCCAGTAGGTCATGCATTGTTGTTCTCTGAAATGTATTGGTTTAATATTTGCAGCGTTTCCTTTTGATAGTTAGGGTATGGTGCTTTATGAGTCCTGGTAGTGTTCTTAGGATACGGTGGGTTTGCTATGGGTTCTAAATGGGCAGTGTTTGTAGTAGTTCCTAATGTGTCTGGTGGTTGGCACTGGATTATAATAATGTAGAAGTCTTTTAGTCTTTCTTTATTCATACACTCATTAAGAGGCATGTTTACTAAAAGTTAGTGTATGGTAACATTATGCAAATATTTATGCAAATGAGGCCCCTTATACAAATGAGGCCCCTCACCGAGTCTCCGCACATGGCCCCGCACCCCCCTTGGGCCGCCCCTGCTCACAGCTGGTTCAGAATGAACAGAACTGTGTCACATATATGTGAATATCCATTGTAAAATGGGAAATACATACATAAATTTTGGGTTGCCTTAACCAGGCCCAAAACACTCCTTCTTGTACTCTCTGCATCCCGGCGACCTCCACGTCTAAATAGTATTTTGAATTTGCCATTTACTTGTGTAGCCTATGAAGACATGCAAATGTGGACATGCTTTTAAAAAGACCTCCTCAGTATTCTTGTATGTAAGAGGCCCAGTGGGATACAAAACATTTATCCAAATTTGTAGTCTTCACTGAGCCAATTCAGTTATTAAAGCTTAGATATTGAAAACACGGCAACAAAAACAGAGAGAGATTCTAAACTCAGTGAGACATTTAGGAAACATTATATTAAAATTACTCATTTTAATTCCTTATTAAATGCAAAAATTGTTCTGCAAATGCATTTTCGTTTAATCTTTTCCCAAACAGTTTTAGGAAAAATAATTTGCACAACATGGATCATATTATCAGGACTGGAATTCACGAGAATGAGTCACAGGTGCTCTTGGAGGTCTTTTGTCCTTCTAAAGTAAACATTAGAATATCCATCTTTTAACAATTTAATCTACACAGACTTTAATTAAAACAGCCAAGAGATCACTCAAACAGGACTCTGAGAAAGAAAGTTTATCTCCTGAGACATCTCATTCTTATTAAGCCAGACAAACCATAGAAGAGCAGCTGTACAGTTTGGGAAATTAGGGGGTCAATAATCAGTGGTATGATATTTGCTTATTGGCATTTTTACTACGCTGTGCTGTTAATGTGGTAGATCGAGTGCATTATCTAGGCACTTTAACAGCACAGCGATTTTCTATGCTATCTGCACAAAGCATGATAGCTGCGCAAGAGGGCGGGAAATGGACAGAGTAGGCATGTCTGCATCATGTAGTTACCATGTACAGCAACAGCATGTGGTAGCCATCAAATCGCAAACAGCATGGGTGTAGATAACACCACTTCAATGGGATTGCCAGGCCTTTTCTTCTGAAGCAATGAAGAGTAAAGTGACTTGCCCAAGGTCATAAGGCTTGTCAGGGGGAATAAAACGCTGATCTCTTAGGTAGTATGTTGTTCTTCCACTCCTTTTAAGTATAAGGTTGTTCATTTTCATTCCAATAGCAATTTATAAACGTTTCCTCCAAGAACTTGCCCCAACTTTATTTAAACCCGGCATATGCAGAGGAATAACCAGCTGAAAAAAGGAGGTGATAGTGCCTCTGTACAGGGCCGGTGCTAGGGTTTCTAGCTCCCCCTGCAACCCATAAATTGGTGTCCCTCCCTCATTATTATTAATGTTGGCTGCACCCTACCCTCCTTTTTCCCCAAAACTGCTTTGTGAACTCTTTTCAAGCGATATTAGTATTTCTCCTTCAAATCCAGTGACGTAAGAAAATTGCAGCAAAAGAGCACATGCATAACCAAAATAAAAATAATTAGCAGTAAATACTTAGCATCATACAAACAGGCTGTGATAGTCCAAATAAAATCTGATTCTGGTAATCTCACTAACAACATAAACATTCTCCAGTGCCAGGCCTATTGTGAACTAATATTAAACACTGCAAAAGTCACTGAAAATCTACAAAGTGAAATCTACCACATTATACCAGCATACACTTCCAAAACTCATACAATAAGGGGCCTACCCAGAAAAAAACAGCACTACAAATACTGCAATGGGCCCCAAAACCTCCATACACCTATTTGAAAAGCTATACAAATCAAATTACTACAGTACAGATCCCTACATACAAACTCCATGTTAAGAGAACACCTGGCCTTGGTCTCACACTCAGAACACAGACCCTCACCAAGTACAGAATAAGTGACCACAACCTAAAGTAAAAATAAAAATATGTAGATAAAAATTAAACTGAAACCCCAAGAAGCCAGAAAGCGCAAAGTCCAATCACTAAGTTGAAAATAAAATTATTTTTCTACCTTTGTTGTCTGATGATTTTTGATCATGCTGGTCCTGATTTGAGGTTTCTGTTTTCCTCTGTCTTCTCTTAGCTCTTTTTCTATGGTCTATAGTCCATCTGCCATTTCTTGATTCTCCTTTTGCTTTCTTCATTTTCTTCCATCAGTCTTTTTCCAGTCCCAGTAACCCTCCCCAGTATCAGCCTCCTTTATAGCCTCCCCTCCCAGTACCTTCCAGTGACAACCCCTTGCATTCCCAGCACCGTCACTGGTGTCTATTCCCTTTTAGTCCCCCTCCTTCTCCATCGTCCAACCTCTTCTAATCCAAATACCATCCCAGGTATCAGCGAACTTCCAGTCTCAGTGCCCACTACCGTGTCAGTTCCCTTCTAGTCACCCTCTCCTCTGTCCATCTGCCTTCCAGTGCCATCGCTGGGTTTCAGCTCCCTTCAAGCCCCCACCTTCCCTCCAGCCTCCTCCTTCCCCTCTTTTCCTCTCCCTTCCAACCCCCCATGTGAGCTCCCTTCTAGCCCCCTCCTTCCTCCCCATCAGTTCTCTTCCAACTCCCCTCCTAATACCCAGTCACCTTCCAGCCCCATCCCCAAGTTTCTGCTCCCTTCCAGCTCCCCCCTTGTAGCCCCTCCCATGTCTGCTCCCTTTCAGCTCCCCAGTATCTGCTCTCATTCAGTTCCCCCCATATCTGCTACCTTCTAGCTCCTCCCCCGTGCTGATCACTTCCAGCTCCCCCATGCCTGCTTCCTTGTAACCCTCCCCCGTGCCTGCTCCTTTCTAGCTCCCCAGTGTCTGCTCACTTGTAGCCCCAATGTCTGCTCCCTTTCAGCACCCCCCATGTCTGCTCCCTTCCAGCTCCCCAGTATCTGTTCCCTTCCAGCTCCCCCCGGTGTCTTCTCCTTTTAGCCCCCCTTCTCCCCCCTCCCCCGTGTCTGCTCCAATTCGTCCTTCAAAAAAGAAAGCAGCTGCAGGAACATTTCTCTGTTCCCGCAGCTCTGCTAACTTTTAAACTGCTGGGTCGCGGAGTTTCTATAGGCAAGAATTAGCATTTCCTGTTTCTTACGAGGCTAATGTTTATTCTTGCCCTGCCTCTATGTAAGTCTTTAGTGTGACCTCATTTGGAGTACTGTGTGCAATTCTGGAGACTACACCTTCAAAAGGATATAAACAGGTTAGAGTTGGTGCAGAAAGTGGCTACTAAAATGGTTAGTGGTCTTCATTATAAAGCACATGAAGACAGACTTAAGTTCTTAATATGTATACTTTGGAGGAAAGGCGGGATAGAGGAGAGATAATAGACATCTTTAAATATCCCTGTGGCATAAATGCACAGGAGGAGAGCCTTTTTTGATTGAAAGCAAGTTCTTCTATGAGGGGACATAGGATGAGGGTGAAAGGGGATAGACTCAGGAGTAATATGCGGAAATATTTCTTTAAGGAAAGAGTGGTAGATGTGTGGAATACTCTCCCAGTGGAGGTGATAGAGATGAGAACAGTATCTGAATTCAAAAAAGCATGGGAAAAACACAAGAGGATCTCTAACGGGAAAAAAGGGCAATATTGTAGTAGTTGATAAGGAAGGGCAGACTAGATAGGCCACATGGTCTTTTTCTGCCATCATGTTTCTACGTGTCTAATGCTAACAACTTTTATCACATTATCTGGCAATGAATTCCAGAGTTTAATTGTGCAGTAAGTGAAAAATATTTTCTATGATTTGTTTTAAATGTGCTACTTAGTTTCATGGCATGTCCCCCTAGTCTTTGTGCTTTAAGAAAGTATTACTCAGGTTCATGTGTACCAAAATGAAAAAGCATGTGCTAAACAAAACAAAATAGAATGAAAATAAAATTATAAGCAAAATTAAATTTAAAAAAACGCTAAACAAACATTTTCCCCTGTACATCCCAAGAAGTTAGCTTAGAAAACCATCTTACAACCAGTTAATATTTGAACAGGAAAATGGTATTCTTGAAATTATTTTTAATGGGATAAAACTCTTCTACTAGGAACTTAAAGCGCCATTTTCAGCAGTGGCGGCCAGCACACTAAAAGTGTCTGGCTGTCACTGCTTTAATTTTGCCGTGGATTTTCAATGCAAAATATGAACATTTCTCATTCATGCATTGAGTATTTCTCTATAGGTTGCTGCTAGTTCATATCCATGGCTTTCCCACTTGCCACTCCGTCGACAATCATAGCTTCTTCCTGCTTACCACTCTAGTTCAATGGTTCTCAACCTTGTTTGTACCGTGACCCCTTTTAACATTGGTCAACTTGTGGTGACCCCCAATGATAAAATCAAATGTGTCTCTCTTCCTTTACCGTTAACGCATTGTCACTGCAATCATTTGTTGAATTAATATATTATAGGCCTTTACAATATGTTTTTATTTATAAAATTTACTTATTTAAAGCACAATAATTAATCACAATAACAAGTAACAATATTTGATTTCAAAATTATGATGATTTTGTAGTCAAATCACTAATATGAAATAAAATTATTTTTTCTACCTTTGTTGTCTGATCAATTTATTCTCTGATCATGCTGGTCCCGATCTGAGGCTTCTGTTTTACTGTCTTCTCTTAGCTCTCTTTCTGTGGTCTATGGTCCATCTGCCATTTCTTATCTCTTCTTTTGTTTTCTTCACTTCTTTCCATCAGCCTATTTCCAGTCCCAGTAACCCTCCCCAGTATCAGCCCCTTTCCAGTCCTCACTCTCAGACTGGAAGGGAATGGACACCAGTGGCAGTCATGGGAATGCAAGTTGACATTGGAAGGTATGCTGTCTGCCTGGTGCCGAGACTCATCAAGCCCACTGACTATTACCCAATGTTGCTAATCCATGTTGGAACAAATGATACTGCCAGGTATACCTCGGAACGTATCAAAAGTGACTTCATAGATCTGGGACAGAGGGTGAAGCAGTTAGGTGCACAGGTGGTGTTCTCTTCAATCCTCCCTGTTGAGGGTAAAGGCCAAGGCAGAGAGGCTCGCATCCTGGAGATGAATGCATGGCTGCGTGGATGGTGTCATCGAGGGCATTTTGGTTTCCTAGACCATGGGATGCTGTTCCAAGGGTTGCAAAGCAGAGATGGCATCCATCTGTCCAAGAAAGGTCAACGCGTCTTCGGTAGTAGACTGGCTAATCTACTGAAGAGGGCTTTAAACTAGATTCGTTGGGGATAGGTGAAGAAAACCCCCAGGTAAGTGAAAGCCCCCAGGTAGATGATACATTAAATACCTTTATGGAAATGGGTAACAGGGGTAACATATGGAAAGCAGTGTGTATAAATGCCCGTAGCATGGGAAATAAGATCCCTGATGTTGAAGCTTTGGTGGGAGTGGCTGACTTGGATTTAGTGGCAGTTACAGAAACATGGTTCACAGAAAACCATGACTGGGATGTAACTATACCTGGCTACACTTTATTCAGAAAGGACAGGGTAGGAAGAAGGGGAGGAGGAGTGGCACTATATGTAAAAACTGCTATTAAAGCTTTGGAATTACAGAGCTTAAAAGGGAGAGAGGAGGCATTGTGGGTTAAACTAGAAAGAGGGAAAGAGAAATCTATTTGCATTGGTGTGATATACAGACCTCCCTCACAAGAGGAAGAGGTGGACAGAGAGTTAATTGAAGACATATGCAGCATTGCTAGGAAAGGGGAAGTGCTACTGATAGGAGATTTCAATATGCCAGATGTTGATTGGCACATTCCTGCTGCAGTATCATCTAGAAGTAAGGAGATCCTGGATTCTCTACAGGGAGAACTATTCAGGCAATTGGTAACAGACCCCACACGTGAAGGGACCATACTGGACTTGGTGCTTACCAATGGTGAAAGTGTTTGTGATGTTGTAGTGGGAGATCATTTTACATCCAGTGATCACCAGATGGTGTGGTTCAGTATTAGGACTTCGTCTGTTAGAATCCATTCCAAGGTGAGGATCTTAGACTTTAGGAAGACTAACTTTGCGAAGATGGGCCAATACCTCAGGGAGTCGTTAGTGGGATGGGAACAGCTGGGGGATGTAGAAAAACAGTGGGCAAAACTGAAAGGGGATATTTTAAGGGTAACCAACCTTTTTGTTAAAATGGTAAATAAAGGCAAAAGGAAAAGGAGACCGCTATGGTTTTCTAAGGAAGTAGCTGAAAAAGTGAAGAAAAAGAGGGAGGCCTTCATGAAATACAAGAGATCACAGAGAGAGGAAGACAGGCATCTGTATTTGGAAAAACTTAGAGAAGCTAGCAAAGTAGTCAAGAAGGCAAAGATTCAAAAGGAGGAGGAAATAGCCAATGTAATAAAATGGGGGGATAAGACATTTTTCAGATATATTAGTGAGAAGAGGAAGGGCAAGAGTGGTATTGTCAGACTCAAGGGTGCAGGGGGGGAATATGTAGAAACTGATAAGGATAAAGCGGAATTGCTTAACAAATATTTTTGTTCTGTGTTCACAGATGAAGAACCAGGAACAGGACCTCAGAAAACACCCACAAATAGGAACAGAAGCGAGGGACATCTTGAACAATTTTCAGAAGACTGTGTTCGTGAGAAACTAGCTCAACAAAGTAGACAAAGCGATGGGACCGGATGGGATACAACCTAGCATACTGAGGGAACTTGGGGACATTCTAGCAGCTCCACTGACTGACCTTTTCAATGCCTCATTGGAGTCTGGAGTGCTGCCAAAGGACTGGAGAGAGGCTCATGTGGTGCCTTTACACAAAAGCGGAAGTAAGGATGTGGTTGAAAACTACAGGCCGGTTAGTTTAACTTCGGTGGTGAGTAAATTATTGGAAACGCTGCTGAAAGAGAAAATAGTGAGGTTTCTGGAGTCCAGCGGATTACAGGATCCGAGGCAGCATGGATTCACCAGAGGCAGGTCTTGTCAGACAAATCAGATTGATTTCTTTGACTGGGTGACTAGGGAGTTGGACCGAGGGAGAGCTCTAGATGTGGTGTATTTAGATTTCAGTAAAGCCTTTGACACCGTTCCTCACAGGTGACTTATAAACAAACTGAGCACCCTAGGGATGGACCCTAAAGTTACTGCTTGGGTTAGAAATTGGTTGGGTGGGAGGCGACAAAGAGTACAAGTAAATGGAGCTCACTCTGAGGAGAAGGATGTTACCAGTGGTGTGCCCCAGGGATCTGTCCTTGGTCCGATTCTTTTTAACATCTTGTTAGTGATATAGCGGAAGGGCTGTCGGGTAAGGTTTGCCTCTTTGCGGATGATACCAAAATCTGCAATAGAGTAGACACCCAGGAAGGTATAGATAACATGAGGAGGGATCTAGCTAAGCTTGAAGAATGGTCTAGAATTTGGCAGCTGGGATTTAATGTTAAAAAATGTAATATTATGCATTTGGGCTGCAGCAATCCAAGGGAGCAATACAGTATAGGAGGTGAAGTACTTTTGTCCACTAAAGAAAAGCGGGACCTAGTTACCTTAAAGTAGCTAAACAGGTAGAAAAGGCGACGGCAAAAGCTAGAAGGATGCTTGGGTGCATATGGAGAGGAATGGCTAGCAGAAAAAAGGAGGTGATAATGCCTCTGTATAAGTCTTTGGTGAGACCTCATTTGGAATATAGTGTGTAATTCTGGAGACCGCACCTTCAAAAGGATGTGAACAGGATGGAGTCGGTGCAGAGGGTGGCTACTAAAATGATTAGTGGGCTTCATTATAAAGCTTATGAGGACAGACTTAAGGATCTTAATATGTATACCTTAGAGGAAAGGCGGGATAGAGGTGATATGATTGAGATGTTTAAATACCTCCGTGGCATAAATGTTCAGGGAGAGAGCCTCTTTCAATTGAAAGCAAGTTCTGCTACGAGGGGACATGGGATGAGGGGGAAGGGTGATAGATTCAGGAGTGATATGCGGAAATATTTCTTTACGGAAAGAGTAGTGGATCCATGGAATAGTCTCCCAGTGGAGGTGGTAGAGATGAGGACAGTAACTGAATTCAAAAAAGCATGGGACCAACACAGAGGATCTCTAAAGGTAAAAAGTGGACTGTTGTAGTTGTTGATATGGAAGGACAGACTAGATAGGCCATGTGGTCTTTTTCTGTCATCATGTTTCTATGTTTCTATGTAACTGCGTGGTGTCCCATTAATAAAGGGATCTATGTTGTTGGTGCCAAACTTGCAAAGGAGGTGTCATGTGGGTAATGCAATGGGGCTGGCTGGTCCACTAGGCTAACAAGGTTGTTGCCTAGGTTGTGCATTTGTGATGTCTGGTATGACTCCACAGTGACACTGGCAGCACACATACATGCTGCTGCAGTCAAAAAAGGAGTTGCACCACCCCCACAGTCACCATGCTGCATTGCCAGTATTGTGTGAGGGTAGGGGTGGTGGTCACAGTGGCTGCGGCCTGCTGCAGACAAACTGTCTCCTAGCCCTTTATGTCAGGTGCAACATTGCAGTTGCCACTGTCAGTGGAACGGCAAGCATGTCAACAGTAGGTACAGCAGAGCACATGGTAATTTCTCCCTTCCAAGGTCTAAGGCAGCCGCATGTGTGAGGGGGCAGGCATGACATGGTATGACAATCTGCATGTGTGCAACTTCAATAAGGATGCCTGCAGCACTAAAGCGGCAGCTTGCCACAATGGCAGGGTGGAGGGATTGGTGGGCATGCTATCCACCATGATCGGTGGACCCTGGCACCCAGCTAGTTTGCCGAGTGGATGAGCTTGCCTTGGAATCAGGATGATCCCCACTTACAGATATTGAGTGGCTATGTGCATGTGGGGGGAAAAATATGCCACTGAGACAGGAAGACTATGCAAAATGGTAGCAGCCCATGTCACAGGAAAAATGACCATGCTGCCCCCTTACCTACCAAATGATGACCATAATCTGTGCATGAACTGGTGAACCCTCCATAAGTAAGTACTCAGTAGGTTACAACTATCTGAGCCACATATGAATACAAATGAGCTATGGTAGTCTGCAAAATATGAGATTATTCCAAGACTACTCAACAAGCACACACCAGGAAATGGATACATTGGTCATTCTGCTAGGACACCCATGGTCTGGAATGTGTATGTTCATGTATCATGGCCTGCCCCTTTGACTGGATAGATCCCATATGTAAGACATAAATGTCAGGTGAACCAGCAGCATAGCAAGGCAGTGCAACATACAGACCTTGCAAGATGTCCCTCTCCCATATCTGCTGAACATACCTTGTCAGAGAAGTTTGGCAGAGAGCCTGCAGAGATCTAAGCAGACATAGGTATACCCCAACTCATGCCCTCATGCATCCTAACATTGACCACATATATATCCATGGATTGATGAACTCACATGGCTGTTCTGTGGCTCCAAACACATGGCCAGTGTGTGTATGAGAGAAGGGTCATGGGTTCAAGACCAACCTGTGAAACAGGCATGGTATGTCCAGGTGTGTTAACTTTATCCTACATTTCCAGAACTGTATCAGCATGTGTCCACACACTCAGCTGCCACACTGAGAAGCTGCATGACTGGATGGCAGAGCATGCTAATAGTGCCTGAACACTGAGCAGATGTTGACAATGGTGGAGCATCAAAGGAGGCCTAAGGGGCAGGTACTAATATCAACCTGTACCACTTTTGGACAGCAGGGGTGTGTGTGTGTGTGTGTCTCCAGATGAATGTGAGCTGCAGCAATGCATGTGGTGCCCAGGCTTTATGGCTGTGCATTGAACATGCTGCTGGTCAGCTATACAGCAACCCCACATACTGTGTGAGACACCATTTACAAGAAGGAGGTTAGTTTTAAATAAGTAATTGCAACCTGTGGCTGTGATGCTGTAATGCATTTCAGTTATACCATCATCGAGGCCCATCCCTACAGCATTCCCATACACTTACCTCCCAACATGACACTTGTGCAGCTCCCAAATTGCCTGCTGCTTTGACTACAGTGTGCAGGGGAGGGGGGGGGGGTGGTACGTGTGGGTGTTGCAACCCTCACCTCTGACTGAGCCTCCAGGTCCCAGGACACATCCATTTGAACAGGTGAGAGGCCTGATTAATGCCAAATGCCATAACAGCTGTATCAGTGGCAACACTGTCAGCCCACTTGGCACAGCTGCAGTCTATAGGGCACTAGGCTCAATGGGGGGCTGGCTTTTGTGAATGTCCAATTCATTCACTTAGTTGGCGACACTGGCAGGATTCTGTGATTTACCTGCATGCACATTGTTCTTGTCCCATGCTGCAGTTGCAGAGTGCAATCCAGGGGACTCTTTGCTTCATGCAGAGTATGCACATACAGGCAGGTATGTACCAGACACCTGCCTGTATGTGCATACATTGCAAGGAGCAAAGAGTCCCCTGGACTGCAATAAACACCACCTCAACACTGTCTACAAATTATTGGCCAAAGCATCCAGCAGTACATTACCTATTACCCCAAATGAGAGTCCAAATGTATCTGTGTGCCAAATTGTGATAGTGAGACATTGATCTTTGAATGTGTGTGCAATTCCAGCTGCTGAAATGTGGCACAGGATCTCATGTTGGTCTCTGCATCACCTGCCACCATATGGGAAGGAAGTGTCTGGAGGTGAATGTTGGGGTGGGGGTAGGGGTGGGGGAAATAGTACCATACATGTTTAGAATGTGCCCTTTGTATGTGGCATTGCTGGCCAAAGCCTATGTTCACATGGCCAGAACCTATGCGGGCCTATTCAGTGTCCGCATGTGTTACATCAGAGTGTCTGCATGACAGCCTCACTGGATCCCCATGGGCACCGGGTCTGACAGTCACAAGGCTGGTGTTAGAGTACAAAGAGGCAGAAAGTGGTGGCATATATGTCGCCAGCAACTGTTCAAACATCCAATCCCATGTGCAACCTACCATGATTCCACACACTCTTGGGGAGGGGGGGGGGGGATGTTTCCAGCATGGAAGAGTGCATGTGCTACACTGGCTAGTTTTGCAGTTTCCATGGCTAGGGATATGAGATTATATGGGAGTACGAGCATGGCACTAGGTTCACTGCTCACTGCCAAAAGCTGTGTAGGGGAACATCATATTTGGGTATGTGACAGATGTAGGCCACTGTGGGCCTGCATGCACTCATAGCCTGTCTCTGGCCCGCTTTCCACTTTACCTTGCATTTCATAAGCTGTCTCCAAGTCTAAAATAAAAGGGTACATAATGAGGAACAGAGTATTCTGGGTATTGCCTAAGAGCGGTTTGCACAGGATGTATATGAGTCGGAGGTTAGTTCAATGACTGAGTCATCTTAGCATGGGTCTGCCACGGGCATGGCCTAGATGCACACATCTGTTCATGCTGAAAGGCCACTCTCACTCTGACTGAGCTGTGACAGGGTCAAGCTGCAGTGATATGGGTGCTGTTTCTTTTATGGCAGACCACTAACTAGAGAGACTGCTGGTTGTCCATGCTGTGAGTACAAAGCTCATGTGTTCATGGTGGCTATGTATACATGCAGCATGTGGTGACTAGCAGACTGGGCACAGATCGTATGTGAGTGGCTGACACAAGCCAGTGTTGCTCACCATATGCATGCTGCCTGTGACTGATCTAGTTTATTGGAATTCCCATAAAGTGAGGCTAGCAGATGTTCTTGGGTTATTGGTAACCTATGGTTACACGATGCAAGGTTCTACATTAGGAAACACTACCCAGGAAAAAGATTTAGGTGTCATCTTGGATAACCCGTTGAAACCCTCTGCCCAGTGTGCAGCAGCAGTCAAGAAGGCAAATAAAATGCTAGGAATCATAAGGAAAGGAATGGAGAATAAAACAAAGGATATTATAATGCCTCTGTATTGTTCCATGGTGTGACCACACCTTGAATATTGTGTGTGCAATTCTGGCCGCCGTATCTTAAAAAGGATATAACGGAATTAGAGAAGGTACAGAGAAGAGCCACCAAAATGCTAAAGGGGATGGGAGGATATCCCTATGAGGAGAGGCTTAAAAGATTAGGGTTTTTCAACCTGGAAAAGAGATGGCTAAGGGGAGATATGATAGAGGTTTATAAATTAATGAATGGAGTGGTAAATGTAGATAGATTCTTTATGGCATGTAATGACACTACAGTGTAACCCATTTAAGACTAATAAGAGAAAATATTTTTTCACTCAATGCGTAATCAAACTCTGGAATTCGTTACCAGAGGATGTAATAAAAGCTGTTAGTGTAGCTGGGTTTAAAAAAAGTTTGGACAAGTTCCTGGAGAAAAGGTCCATAAACCATTATTAAAGAGGACCCAGATAATCCACTGTTTGCCCCAATACAAGCATTACGGAACCTGTGTGTCTTTTTGGGAAACTGCTAGGTACTTGTGACCTGGATTGGTCACTGTTGGAAACAGAATACTGGGCTTGATGGATCTTGGTCTGACCCAGTATGGCATTTCTTATGTTCTGCTGATGACTATGGTCTTGGCATGCCCTTCTGCTTGGTGTCAGCACCCCCCCCCCCCTTCCTGCCTAGAAAGCACTCTACATTTGGATTCCTTGGCAACCGCTGCCGCAACCTTAGGGAATGACATGAGATTTATAGGAGAGTCCCTGGCCAATAGGAGCAGGACACAAGGTCCAGATAAAACAGGCCATTCAGGCATGCTGCAGTTGTACAGAATACCAAGTGACTAGCATCATACACTGCAGACAATACCTGTAAACACACTGGCAGTGATAAGGATCTGCTCCAGAACCTGGAGAGTCCATCTATTGCAGGGCATGTTCTGGGAACTAGGTGATGTGTGCCCTTCCTCACATTCAGGGTGAATGCTGAAACAGGTCATTTACACATATGGCAGCTGTTATGTACAGGAAGCACACAATGTCCCTGCACATTACAGAACTGATGTGATTTTGTTCATTTATTTAACAGCATTTATTTTTTTATACCACTTTATCCTTGGGTCAAAGCGATTTAAACTGAAACAGAACATTTACAATGAATAGGGAAATCAACTTGGGTTAACTTTGATATATAGTTGTGGGGTAACTATTGTCACCCTCTCGGTGGCCAGTCCAGCGCCTAGGGCGCTGAGAGTTGGTCTGCCTTTGTATTCCTGACTCAGAGAGTATGACCCTGCATTGGTCCTGCAAGGCCCTCTGGGAATGGTAGTCCCTTTTACCCTTTGAGAACAGAAGAGTTGTAGTCGAGTGTTTCAGGCAATGACAAGAATTTATTTTTCCCCTTCCCAACGGATTTCTGTGCAGGTAAATAACTTAGGACAAACTGCCATACAATTGGCTTGAGGGATATGTAGAAGAACTCAGGTAAATTAGCCTTATCAGCTTCAGGCTCACAACGTGCAGTGCTCGGTACAAACAAACAGCAAAAGAGAATGTTCCCCATTCTTTCTGTTGCTTTACCAGCTTTCTCAAACTAGTGTTCAGCACAGAGACTCAACGTGGTCAGCAAAACATAACGTGCAGTCCATCTGGTTATCCACTATTTCACTGCTATCAGAGTCAATCTGCATTTCTTCAGCGTCAGCAATAGCAGGGTGTGTCAGTGAGCTGCTATCCTGAACTTTAAAACAGACGTCTTCACTATCCTCACATGGCTTCTCTCGGTAGCACTCTAAAGGATAGGACTGTGAATTACCGTATATACTGAAGTTTCTTTTTAGAGAGTCTGCTACATTCTGGCAACTGCAGGGAAATACTTTATAACTAGGTTCAAATCTTATCCTTCTTGCCTTTACCAGACGTCACCTGTCTTGTGCTGCTTCTTTCTGGCGTTAGGACTATGGCTCCCTTGGTTCTCACCTCTTGACCTCTTCCTTCTTTCTGCTCCCCTTCTCTAGTCCAGGCTAATGACCACTTTTTATCATCCTGTTTCTCTGGGCTAAACTGTGCCCCTCCCTTAAACAGGTGTATCTCATTATCTCCTGAACTAGGGACTACATCACAGCGTGGGAGTGCCTTTCCAGCTCGTGACTCTCTTTGTTTACATTCTCTCTGAAAACACTGAGCCATGTGCTCAGACTGCCTGTCAGTTTCTGCAGCGGAATCCTCTTCTCTCACCAACTCCATAGGCTCAGAAGGGTCTTCTTCATGACACTATGTATAGTTTTATATAAGGGGTTATGAGGCAGGGGAGGTTTGGGGGTATTTAGGAAGGAAGAATTTCAGGGGAGAGGAGGAAACAGATCAGGGTTATGTCAGAGGGAAGCATTTTCTAAAAATATGAGTTTTAAGAGCTTGCCTGAAGGAAGCTGCATCGGATGTAGTTCTTAGGCTTTCTGGGATACAGTTCTATAGTAGTGGTGCATAGAGAGGGAAAGCTCTTTTAGATGTAGTGGCGTTGGTTCTTGTGAACATCGACAGAATCTATAGCATGTTTCTTGAAATGATAGATTGCTACATTCTCCATATGTGCATCGGTTGCATATATCTGCTCAGATTGTGCGGTGCATCATGGGTAATAGCGGTGTTAATCAATATCAGAGCCCCAATTGCAGCAAGATGGTGACTTTGATTACTGAAGCACTGCCCAGTACCTGCTTGTCTTCTATGATGGTGGGAGACATGTGCATGGATCCCCGAGGAGGGCAGGATGGTCTGTGATGGACCACAGGGGTCATGAATGTGTTTTGAGTTAGGTGTATGTGCAGGTATACCTACCTTACAGTATACAGCAGGTAACAAGGGACTGCATGCCCTGCATATGTGCTGCCTCAGGGGTTAGTGCCACACTGTGGTACAGCAGACGTCTGCGTGCAACTGTTGTTTGGCGTTGGACGTACAGTGGAGGGACAGGCATCTTGACTTCACATGTGACTTAGCCTTTGGACAAGACATGTATTCTGCAGCTGTGTGTCTCTTATGCAGCTACAGTACTGAGTGTCCAATGCACTACATACTGCATGTGTGCTGCTGTAGGTAGGCCCTAGGTGTGGTGTACCACTCTCTAAGGATGCGCCAGCCATGTTGTTTCATGTCCTGGGTTTCAGCCATTACAGGCAGAGACCCACAGTCTCTTTGATTCTAGACATTGCTGTGCAGAAAGGTATGGGGGTATAGAATAATGGTTAGAGCATTGGCTCGGTAAGTGACAAACCAGGGTTTGAATCCCACTTGTTCTCTTTGTGGCTGTGGGAAACTTACTTCAATATACTGCCAGAAGCAGTCTGGAGTCTGCATTGATTGGAAGACATACATTCCTATATTTTGGTATGTGTTACGATAGAACATTGGCCCTGCAAACATGCACATTGCAATCATGCCCATCTGAGAGCATGACTTTGCATTGGGCTACAGCACAGCCAATAAAGGGTCAGACATGTTCACCCTGCAGATGAATGACACATGAGTTGTACATGATTGGAATATTTCATCATAACTGTCACTGAACATTTTTGGCTCTATCACATGTATACAGATCATGCAGGCATATCCCACTCCTGGGATGGCAATGTGCAGGGATCATCCAATGTCCCTACTTTTTCCATATGGCCAATGTGAGAGACACTTGTCCAGTTGTTTTATGCACATGAGTCAGGAAGATTGTATGGTGGTTAGAAAAGCTGAAACAGCTGTCATACCCAAATAGCTAGTATTGGACCTTTTCTGTGGCACAGCTACTAGTTTTTTATACACACTACAACTGCATTTGTGCGGCCACATCAGGTATATCGGGGCAGCAAGGCCATACCACACTCTCATCTTCTGCCATCCATCCTTCAGCCTATCCATCAGCATATGCCTATTATGTACAGCCATATATTCTCCCTTACCTATTCACGGCCCCGGCCTTTATCACATGATAACACTCTTACTGCTGCTGTTATTGCTTGCTACCCAGTATGTCCTTAACAATCTTTAGTAAACATAACCCTTGATGTTTGAGACTGAAAGGTCTAATTCCTCCCCAAAACTCAGTTCTCTTTTGCCCTGCTTCACTCCATCACTAAAAAACTAATGCAACTGCATCTCTGTCTGTCTTCTGCTGCTACCACATCATTGAAGCTTTTCCCTAAAAAGCTAATGGGCCAATATTAAGGTTTTTTTCAGATACTTAGAAAATTATAAAAGAAAATAAGAAAGAAAACCAAATACTGGCAATGAAATATAGCCCACTTCAAAGAAAAAAGACAGGAATGCAAGAAAATACAATACAAAGGAAGTCAAAGAGGTTACCCTCCTACTATAAATGGCTTAACACTGGGCTTCCCAGAGAGGCTGTTGTTTCCAAAAAAGCATCTTTCAGAAAATGGGAAAGGGAGCCGAATGATGAAAACTGGAAACAACATAAGCACTGGCACATTAGATACAAAGCATTGAGATAAGGCAGGCAAAGAGAGAATTTGAGAAGAAACTTGCTGCGGAAGCAAAAACGCATAATAATGAGTTTTTCAAGTACATTCATAGCAAAAAACCTGTTACAGAGTCAGTTGGATCATTAGATAATAGAGGGGTAAAAGGGGCACTAAGAGGGTACAAGGCCATAGTGGAGAGACTGAAAGAATTCTTTGCTTCAGTTTTTACTGAGGAAGATGTAGGGATGTTACTCATGACTGAAATAATATTTAAAGGTGATGCCACAAAAGAATTGAAAGAAATATTAATACAACGGGAAGATGTATTACAACTATTTGATAAACTGAAGAGTAGCAAATCAGACCAGATGGTATACATCCAAGGGTGTTGTAAGAACTGAAATATAAGATTGCAGACCTACTATTAGTAATCTGTGAACTATCATTAAAATCATCTTTAATACCTGAAGATTGGAGGATGGCCAATGTAACGCCAATTTTTAAAACGGGTTCCAAGGGTGATCCGGAAAACTACAGACCAGTGAGCCTGAAGCCAGAACTGGGAAAAATGGTAGAAGCCATTATAAAGAACAAAATTACTGAACATGTAGATAGTCATGGCTTAATGTGAGACAGCCAACATGGCTTTAGTCAAGGAAGGTCTTGTCTTACTAATCTGTTATGTTTTTTTTAAGATGTGAATAGAGTCAGTTGATATAGTGTATCTGGATTTTCAGAAAGCCTTTGACAATGTCCCTCATGAGAGACTCTTGCCCAAATTAAAAAGTCATGGGATAGGAGGCAGTGTACTATTGTGGATCAGGAACTGGTTGAAAGATAGAAAGCAGAGGATAGGGCTAAATGGCCAATTTTCCCAATGGAGAAAGGTGAATATTGGAGTACCCCAGAGATCTGAGTTGCTTTTTAACATATTCGTAAATGACCTGGAAATGGGAATAATGAGTGAGGTAATCAAATTTGTAAATGACACAAAATTATTCAAAGTTGTTAAACCCATGAGGATTGTGAAAAATTGAAAGAGGACTTTGAGCATCCAAATAGCAGATGAAATTTAATGTGGACAGTGCAAAGTTATGCAACTAAGAAAGAAGAATACACACTATGGTTACACAATGCAAGGTTCCACATTAGGAACCACCACACAGGAAAAATATTTAGGCGTAATCGTGGATAACATGTTCAAACACTCCCCCAGTGTACAGCGGCATCCAAGAGAGCAAATAGAATGCTAGGTATCATAAGGAAAGGAATGGAGAATAAAACAAAGGATATTATAATGCCTCAGTATCGTTCCATGGTGTGACCACACCTTAAATATTGTGTGCAATTCTGGTTGCCGTATCTTAAAAAGGATATAGCATTATCAGAAAAGGTACAGAGAAGAGCCACCAAAATAGTAAAGGGGATGGAAGGATACTCCTATGAAGAGAGGCTAAAAAGGTTAGGGCTCTTCAATATGGAAAAGCGATGGATGAGGGGAGATATGATAAAGGTCTATAAATTAATGAATGGAGTAGAAAGGGTGAACGTAGATTGATTGTTTACGTCATCAGAATATAGAAAGACTAGGGGACATGCAATGAAGCTAGGCGGTAGCCTATTTAAGACTAATAAGAGAAATTTTTTTTTTCACTCAAAGTATAATCAAACTCTGGAATTCATTACTGGAGGATGTAGTAAAAAGCTGTTAGCATAGCCGGGTTTAAAAAAGGGTTGGACAAGTTCCTGGAGGAAAGGTCCATAAACCATTATTAAAGGGGACTCGGGATATCCACTGCTTGCCCCATGTGAAACATGTGTCTTTTGGGGAAACTGCTAGGTACTTGTGACCTAGACCGGCCACTGCTGGAAACAGGATGCTGGGCTTGATGGACCTTGGTCTGACCCAGTATGGCAGATCTTAAGTTCTTACTGAAAGTTATTCTGAAATGATCTGAGAGACCAGAAAGAGCAACTGTGAAAGGGAACAGATAAAATTTTGTGTGATACATCTGTGAAGCTTGTGATACACATATCAAATCCCTGGCAACCTATCCTTTATTTTCTTGCCAATACAGTGGAAGTTGGAAAGATTTATGTGAAAGGGGCCGAGAAATTTGTGTCCATCTGGGGGCAACATTATTCTTTGAAAATTAAACTGAGGTGGGGAAAAAGCAGTAAAAAAGATACATTAAGTTTGAAAATAGGTCAGATTGAATTGGAGGTTCCAAAGAAAAGTCCAGATGCAGTTTTATGGAAGGCGTTCCAGCTTATGTAGCATAGAAACTTACATACAGTGAAACCTTGCACCAATGCAATTATTCCTTTTAAACTGTTTCTCTCCTGTTCTCAAGTTTCAATCAACCCCAACTCCCTCACCATTAAATATGGGTTGTGGCCAACTCATTGCAGGCCGACAGTGTGCCATGCTGAGTTGTCCTAGACCCATTACTGGTCACAGATATGAGGTGAAATTGGGAAATGTCAAAAAAGTGCAATAGTAAATGCAATAGTAAAACATCCAAAACCTTTTATTAAGCTATCTGATAATTTCAGATTTGTGAAATGAAATCTGGAACATCCATTTTGACTTTAAGGGCGAACTTTAAAAGACTGCTTCTTCCATCTGGTTCAGAACATGAGTAAGGATTTGGCGTCGATAGGTGCTGTTCCAGAATGTGACACAAACATGGAGTTTGCCCTTAAAGCCAAAATGGTTGTGGTCTTAGCATTTGTGCCTGTCCCAGACTTGGGAGATTATGTTCTGGAAGGACAACTGCCCAAAGAGCTTCATCCTCTGCTCAACTGGTTTGAGAACAGCTACATCAGTCACCCAAATAGGAGAGGAAATGGTAGACGTTCTCCTCTGTTTCCTCCATCTATGTGGAATCTGTTTGATAGAACGCCTAATGCTGAGGATCACAGTAACAACCATTCTGAAGCTGTTCGTCGTCACCTCCGAGCCAAACGTGGAATGTGCCATCCCACGAACTGGAAGTTCATTGATGGCCTCAGAAAGTTTTTGTCAGATTATGGCACAAAATGCCCTATAGAATATTTGTGTGCCATAGCTCATAATTATCAGATAGCTTAATAAAATGTTTTTGAATGTTTTACTATTGCATTTACTATTGCACTGAGTTGGCCCGTGCTGAGTTGTCCCATTCCCATTAAAAACTGCTCTCTACAATTGCCCCTCCTTAAATGCCCTGCAACATGACCAGGCAACCTGCCCCACTCCCATTAATTGCTCCCCACAACTGCCTCACCATCCCATAAAATTCCCCATCCCCAAAAACGAACCCCAAATGCTCCACAAACATCCCCACAACTGTCCCACCACCCCACAAATTGTCCCACCCCAAAAAATTACTTTTCCCACTACTGGCCCCCCCCCCATAAACTACCTACACAGCAATCCAACTACCCTACAAACAATCCAGCCTCTCATAACTGCCCCAACACCCTGCAAAATATCCCCAAAGTACCCCACGACTCCCCACTACCATGCTATCTGCACCCACCACCACACATACATACTCATGCACTCATTAACTCATACACACAACACACAAACACAAAACACATGCAGGGCCTGTACAAGGACTGAAGGTCCCTAGGTGGGCCCTCCATCCTTTCACTCCTGCTGCCCCCCCCATGCCCATTTCTACCACTGGTGCCCCTCTCCAGAGCTAACAATGGCAGCTATTGGCTTTGAAGCCACGATACAGAACTTACCCTCTGTCTACAGGGCTGCATCATGGTTTCATTCTATTCAATCTGCTGCTTTGGTGCCCCCTCCACCGTAGACTTCATATATACAAAGCTGGAAGTCAAGGGCTGAAGTGGCAGATTGAATAGAATGAAACTTCAACGCAATCCTGGAGGCAGAGGGTAAGTGCTGCATTGCGGTTTCTTGGGTAATTGTCACTACTGTTGGCCCTGGAAAGGGGAGCCAGTGGCTGCAATGGGTGCAGGGGGTGGCTCTTAAGGGCCGGTGCTCCAAGCGACCCCCTAGTTTGCCTAATAGTAGCGCTGGCCCTACATGCATGCAATACAGACAAACACACCAGACACACATACACAGAGGGGTTACCAATAATTACATAACTGTGATATATTACATTTTAAGATATGTACATATATATTTTATATTCTTTACTGTTAGGTCCACTGTGAAAGCCAATGGGAAGGCTGTGAGGGCTAGTCACAGGAAGGGCGGAGGTGAGCTAGGGGAAGTTCTGCTGTAGAAATGAATTTTCTATATGTGGCAGGAGATGAAAGAGAAATGAAGCCCCAGTACTCTTATGAGCAAAGCAGTTCAAACAGCTGCAACATACAAACACGTATTTACAGTAACAGAGCGACGATGCAATTGCACCTTTCAAACATCCCCCTCCCTCACAGATACACAAAGGACTAACGCAGATATAGACACACACACATATATACACAGTAACATGCCCATGCACACACACACACACATGCATTCCAGCATTCGCACACACATGCAAACATGTACAGGCACACATAGAAATATGTATGTACTGACACACACAGATGCACGCATGCAAAGATGTGCAGACATAGCAGCCCACACAGATTTACACACATGCAGAAAGAAAATGGAATTACTCATACACACACAAAACATGGTGCACACACAGAAACAAGCCATAGACACAAAACACACACACACACACACACACCCGTGGAGCCCAATTCTAACAGGGGCATGTCTGGGCCATCCAGACGTCAAAAATATGGACAGGCCCAAAGTGTACCCGATTCTGCAACTACGGGAGCCAGACGTTCCTGGGGTTGCAGGATCAGACACTTGGATGGCCCGGCATGCCCCAGAGTCCTCCATGGGAGATGTCCTCCATTCTGCACTGCCAGCCTGCCCTATGCTCCTGGTTGTACGCTGGTGCCATGGCGTCCCATCGCCATGGCACCGGGATGCCCAGCAGGAGCACCGAAAGCCCGACAGTGTTGAAATCCTCTTTTCCCCGCCACCCGACCCTTGGAGGGGCAGCCAAGGCAGGGCACAGGCGGCGGGGGCTCACTCACAGCAGCCCTGTTGTGTTGGGGCAGTGGAAGCCCCGATTGCAAGGCTGCCCGGTGCTTATACCACTTCTAAGGTGGTATACGCTGGGCATCCAGAGTGTGACCACGACCACTACCTGATTTACAGGCCTCTGACCACAATAGGCTCTCTATGTCCAAGTGCTTTGGCCCTCCCCCTCCCACCTCCATACAGCTCTCTCCACACTGACCCTCTGTACATGTGGGGATGGCTGGACTCAGAATAGCATGCTAGTCAAAATGGGGGTTGGATGTCCAACCCTGCTATTCGCGTCTCTGCATCGGGACCAGAGAGGTAGGAAAGAATTCCATGAAACATGCTGTGCATGCTTTCCCCATTTGTTTCTGATTGGACAGCAATTTTCATATGCAGTTCAAACTTCTCCCACTGATCTATAAGTAAACTCATTTTGCTTCTCCTCACTACCTTTTCTCTCTTATAGTAACATAGTAAAATAGTATATGACGGCAGATAAAGACCAGTATGGTCCATCTAGTCTGCCCAGCAAGGAGACGAGAGTAGGTGCACTTGCCACTCAGTGCAGGTCACCGCTCCCCATGCCTTTGTTTAGGGTTGAACCCACCACTCTGTATAGGTCTCCCTTATTTGTTCAGATATAATAGATAGTTGTGCGTATTTTGATTTTATCCTGTTGCTATAAAGGAATCCACTATGTCTGTCCCATGCATTTTGAATTCTGTCACTGAATTTGCCCCCACCACTTCCATCGGGAAGGCATTCCAAGCATCCACCACCAGCGAAAAAGTATTTCCTGACATTGCCTTTCAGTTTACCCACTTGCAGATTCATGTTATACCCTCTAGTTTTACAGCTTTTCTCTCATTACATACCTCTTCCGCTCTTCTGGCAGATATATCCTTGTCCTCAGCTGTTGTGTTGTCTGTCTTGCCTAGATTGTAAGCTCTGATGTGCAGGGCCATCTTTTACCTGTGTCTGTACAGCGCTATACAAATGATAAGTAATAGTGATTTTCCAAAGTATAGTTTTCCCCTCAAAACCCTGTTGTTTGTTAAAGATCATTACTTTGAGCACTATAGATCTCCATCAACCAGTGTTGCCTTCCTTGGAGCAAAGGGTTTCTGCTTCCCTATAAAATTATATTCATACTACAATAAGAGAGTGCTTTGAGTAGACTGAACTCATTTTGGATCTGTGGTTGGGACGGAACATATTTACAATATCGGCCACAGAGTAGGCATTTGTTTGCTCCGGGTAGAAAAGCAGCAATCTACGTGCACGCTCTGGAATATGAAATGCGATTAAAGATACTACAGTACCTGCATCTGGCTCAGATATGATCAACTGGCACACCAGCTGCACGAGGGAGTTTGCAATAGAATACTTTTGTCCAATTCAGCCAGATCATTTTCATAAACAGTTTCTCTGATGCTGTTACATAATAAATCCAAAAGTTTTAAAGGGTTGCATTGTGTGCATGTGTGTTTTTATAAATTTAAACTGATGCATAACATTTTAAATTATGAAAGGGAGGATAAAATGTCTCAAGTTTCAGTAAATTCACTATACTTTTTGGCATTTTCTTTATAAAATATAGCTATTGATATGCAGCTTCCAGGGCAATACTCCAGGCAAACAGCTGGTTTTTGTTTAGAATTGGGGGCTTGACTGAGTTTCAAGTCAAACCAAACCACTGAACCAAACCTTTTTCTTCTTGCCAACATACGCCCACAAACAACTATATTTAGAAGCTGGTAATTGCACTGCCTTTTGATTTCAAGGCAAATTCAGGTAATACAAATGATGCTAAATGATTAAGATTGATTCTCTTTCCATGCTGTTTTCATATGGGAGAGGTTTGTAGCTGTTTTCTTAAATACTAATTTGTTTTGATGACTTCTGATAGTACAGACACCTTACTATTAAGATTTACTACTTTCCTGAGATGTTCAAACCGATATTCAATACACAAATGCAGTTTATGAAACTGAAAATAATACGGAAACATTTACATATCTCAGAAAAGTCTTTTTTTACATTGAAGTGGTCTCAAAAATAAATGTAGAGGAGAACTATGAAGTCCTTAATAAAGCAAATGGGCCTGGTTTTCAGAATACCCACAATGAATATTCATCGTTATTTGCATATCTTTGCTCCAAGAAAGAGCTTAATTTGCATAACTTGGGGCCCTTTTTACTAACACCTAGCTTGAACTCTCTGCCACACAGTTCATAGGAATAAAATGGGCTATGCAGCAGATAGCTTGAGCTAAATGTTAATACAAGGGGCCCTTAGTTACCTGGACACCTAGATCTGTTTGCAGCTCTTAAGAATGAGAGTTATCCACCTTGGATATAGAGATTCTGATCTGAAAGGGTTGAAGGGACATTTCTAAACTAGATAAAGCCTGAACTGCAAAAGTATGGTGAGGAAATGAAAGTTGTTATGCTATTGCGTGGAAGCACAGTTACTAGCTGCATGACTGCATTTCTCATATGCGATGTCTATCCCAGGGTTTCTCAACTTAGTCCTTGGGACACACTCAGCCAGCTGGGTTGTAATTATCCACATTAAATATTCTTAAATTTCCACTCATGCTCTCCCTTGTTTACAAATCTATTTCTTGCGTATTCATTGCAGATTGTGCCCCACTGGTCTATCCAATGTAACTAGCAACAGAGCGTGTGGATAGGATCCAGCCAATGGGAAGGAACACTGGACTGTTGCTCTAGTGACAGGAAAGGAGGAGGCGAGCTGAGGGCAGGGCCGGCCCGTCCATTGAGCAAGAATGTTTTTTGCACAGGGCCCCGCGTTTCAGGGGGCCCCGCGCAAAGAACATTCTGCTTTTCTGAAAATTACATTAAAAAAAAAAAAGCTGGCTCTCTGGCTGCTGCTGCCGCCGCCGCCGCAGCAGAGTGCAGTGTCCCGCGGGGCCCCCTCTGCGCCGGCTGAGCCCTCTGCCCGGCTTTCAGATTCGCGAAGGGAGAGTGTCTCTCCCTCGCGTCTCTGTTAAGCCCACGGGGCTAATGGGAAATTTCCCATCAGCCCCTTTAGACGCGAGGGGTTGATGGGAAATTTCCCATTAGCCCCTGCGGGCTTAACAGAGACGCGAGGGAGAGACACTCTCCCTTCGCGAATCTGTAAGCCGGGCAGAGGGCTCAGCCGGTGCAGAGGGGGCCCCGCGGGACACTGCACTCTGCCGCGGCGGCGGCGGCAGCAGCCAGAGAGCCAGCTTTTGTTTTTTGGACTGCTAATGGGCTGGGGGGGGGCTGTTTGGACTGCTAATGGGCTTGGGGGGGCTGTTTGGACTGCTAATGGGTTGGGGGGGTTGTTAGGACTGCTAATGGGCTGGGGGGGTGGGGGTGGGTTAGGACTGCTAATGGGCTGGGGGGGGTTAGGACTGGTAATGGGCTGTGGACTGATGGGGGGCTGTCTGGAAATGGGGTGATGGGGGGGGTTAGAACTGCTAATGGGCTATGGGGGTGGTTAGGACTGATAATGGGCTATGGGGGGGGGCTAGGACAGGAAATGGGCTGATGGGGAGGGGTTAGGACGAGGTGGGCTGATGTGGTTAGGACTGGTAATGGGCTGTGGGCTGATGGGGGGGGTTAGGACTGGCAATGGGCTGATGGGGTTAAGACTGGAAGTGGGCTGATGGGGGGGTTAGGACTGGTAATGGGTTATAGGGGGGGCTTAAACTGAAAATGGGGTGATGGGGGGTTAGGACTGGAAGTGGGTTGATGGGGGGCTAGGACTGGTAATGGGTTGGGGGGTTGCTATGACTGGAAATGGGCTGAGTGGAAGGGGAGGCTTGAACTGCAAATAGCTGATGGGGAGGGAGCTTGGAATGGAAATGGGCTGTGAGGGAAGGGAGCTAGGACTGAAAATGGGCTGATGGAGCAGCTAGGATAGGACTGGAAATGGGCTGTTGGGGGGAGCTAAGATTGGAAATGGGCTGTGGTGGGGGCTTGAATTGAAATGGACTCATGGAGGGGCTAGAACTGAAAGTAGGCTCATGGGGGGGGGGCTTGGACTGGAATTGGACTGAGTGGAGGGGAGCTATGATTTGACATGGGTTGATGATGGGGCTAGGAAATGACTAGAAGTGGGCTGATGGGGGGGCTAGGCTTGGAAATGAGCTGATGAAGGGACTCAGACTGAAAATGGATGGGGGAGCTAGGACTGGAAATGGGTTGATGGTGGGCTAGGACTGGAAATGGGCTGATGCAGGGACTAGAAGGGAATGGATGCTGGGTGAGACTGGAACTAGAAGGGAGCTGATGTTGGGGGAGGATTAGAATGGGATGGGGCTGGGAGAGTAAAATGGAGAGGGGAAAAATATTTGTGTGGGAGGGATGAAAAATCTACAATTGGCCTGGTATTGGGAGAGTAAGTGGGGATTGAGGATGGAGGGGTAAAATTTGTGTGGATGAAATAGGAATGAGGAAAGAGCAAAAGGAGAAAGATTAGTATGTTAAAGCAGATGTAGAGAGAGAGAATGGAAAAAAAAACTAGAAGAGAGAAGAAAGAACAAATGGACAGCAGACGATGGACAGTTAGCAGAAAACATGAAGAAACCAGAAGAAAGTGGCTGGAGCAATTGCAACTGAAAAAAAATGCACAAAAGGTAGAAATATCTCTTTTTTTTTAAATTTATTAACTGGAATATGAAACCTCTGGGAAATGTGCATCATTAACGTCTGTGCTTTGTTTGGTACAAGAGGAAATTAATTTATAGTTTTATTTCTACAGTGTTGTTGTACATTCCAAGTTTGGCTTTTGGGGTTCCCAGTTTAATTATTGCCTTCCTGTTTCTAAATTGTGATTCCTTGTTTGGTGATGGTCTATGTTCTGCATGTGTAACTGAGCTGAGGTATTCTGTTTATGTAATTCCTATTTGACATTGCCACTTGTTCTCTTTCCCCAGTATTCTCTGAAATGTATTGGTTTAATATTTGCAGTGTTGCCTTTTGATAGTTAGAGTATGGTGCTTTGTGAGTCCTGGTAATGCTGTCAGGATATGACGGGTTTGCTATGGGTTCTAAATGGGCAGCGTTTGTAGTAGTTTCTAATGTGCCTGGCGGTTGGCACTGGATTATAGTAATGTAGAAATCTTTTAGTCTTTCTTTATCCATACACTCATTAAGAGACATGTTTACTAAAAGTTAGTGTATGGTAACATTATGCAAATATTTATGCAAATAAGGCCACTTATGCAAATGAGGCCCCGCACCGAGTCTCCGCACATGGCCCCGCACCCCCCTTGGGCCGCCCCTGGCTGAGGGAAGTTCCTGTGATTTACAAGTTAAGTTTCTGTGTGTGGTGGGAGATGGAAGAGAAATGAGGCCCCCCACTCCCTGAAAAAATTGCCTCAAAAGCTGTTCCAACAGTTGCAGCATACTGATTCACGTCAATGTAGCGATTACGGAATTGCAGCTGTCAAGCAGTCCTTCCTTCTCATCTTCTTTCCCAGTCACAGACAGACAGAAAACACACACACACACACACGCACACATATGTAAGCATGCACAGTTACACATACACATACAGTGACATACCAACACATGCACATTCATACAAACACACACAAGTGTGCCAGCCCACACACACACACACACAAGAGATATACACATACAAAAAACAGATAACATACAAACCAGAGATATGCACATACACATAATGCAATGCAATGTGTGCTGCTAAGTCAATGCTGACTCCTGGCAACCCAGTAGCCCCTAAGTTTTCTTGGCAAGATGTGAGCAGAAGTAGATTACCAGGCCTTTCTTCCAAGGCAATAAAGGGCAAAGTGTATTGCCCACACACACATGGGTTGGAAAGAATTCCAGGAGTCATGCTCTGCATGCTTTCCCCACTTAAGCCACAATGTGCTACAACCAGAAATTATATAATGTGGTTTTAAAAGGAATATTGGTCATGAAATTAGCAGAAATTAGATATAAAATTAAAGTATCAAACTCTTACCCATAAAGAAACATGTATACTGTTCTTTTGAAAGTCAAATTTCTGATGTTTTGTGTTGTATTTGTTATTATATAGTAACATGATAGATTATGGTAGAAAAAGATCAATTGACCCATCAGTCTGTCCGCTTATTCCTGTGCATGCAATTAAGGATATATCCTGGCTGCCCCATGACCATCTGTAGGTCGCCACTCCTAATCCCAGCCAGGTTTTGTTGCCTTCTTCCTTTTTGCTTCACTCTCTTTAATAGATGAGCATTTGAGATGCCCTATTGTGGTTCACAAAGAACAATCTCTCCTCTCATGTCTAATCACAAGGCCCCACAATAGTCTGAAGAGTCGCCAACACCAATGTGACCATTGCTCGATCATCCAGTTTTGTGTGTCCTGAAACAGTCCTGGACCCTTTCTAGATGGTGCCCCATCACCATTCTGATGCATCAACCTAGCCATAGGCTGCCGGCAGACCTGACTACATGAGCAGCTGTGTTTCTGCAAGGACTTCCAGATGTTACTATACTTGTAGCCTGCCAAACAGACACAACTGACAGCTCTATCACTATATATTGGATACTACGGAGGTTTTAAAATCATTTGCTGAACCAACAAATTAAGTTTTTATACACGGATGTTATTGTTCATAAACTTTCAGAACATCTTGGGACCCCTTCCTTTAGATGTCTTTTCAGCAGTAGGGAGGAGTAAATTTTATTTTACTTGTTTCAGGGACAAATACAGCAAAACAGTGTAATGTGCCTGCTGTGCAAAGTTTGCATTGTAGAAACTGGTGATATATGACATAAGGCATCATCTTTTCAGAGAATTGATATTTCAGTTATCTTGATTTTATTGCATATAAAACAGAAACCTTGAATGAATCAAAATCTAGGAACCATGGGCATTATTTCTTCCTCCATCTCAGTGAAAACTAGACCACTCAAATAAGCAAACTGTTCTTTCATACGAAGGGCTATGTAAGGAGCCTCTGTAATAAACCTTGCACTAAAAAAATTTAGCATGGAAACCAGTAAAATTTAGGGACCCACTTTCAGTCCACTAACCGCATAAGAAATCATAGAAATTTAGGCCAAAAAAAGCAGGTCTAACTTTATGTAGTTTGGCTATCTGGATAGCCCACGACAGCCACTGCTGAAACTGGATATTCAGCAGAAGTGGCTACCCAGGCATTTCTGATGAATAACTAGTTTCACTTTTGCCCGCGGTGGTTGGTTTTTATAAAAAGATGAGCAGAGTGAGTTAAATATTGGTCTATTAGTGTGCATGACAAAACTACATTCAGTGCCTCTTTCACTATAGTGCATTAAACCTTTGCAGTTCCCATGTGTAACTGTAACTGAAAAGCCTCGGTGTGCCCAGCATCTTATCATACAATTGACACAAAGACAGTACCCTTAACTGTGAATTATCTGTATTGCAGAAAATGCAGATACACTTGAAGCTACTTACCAAAATAACATTAATCGTTGTGTGTTATATGCTTCAACATGCAGTAGTCCTCCACACATCCAGTGTAAGGTGCAGTCTCTGTCCACCTCTTTTCATGTGTGTCAGTAGATGCTAAAAGGACAATTTCAGATAGGTCATTGAGATGGGAATCACAATGTCAAGGGCAGAACACGCTTAATGCTCACTGTATTTTACAAAATGCTGTGCTGAATATGAAGCCATTTGTAAAATAAACATAGAAATATGATGACAGAAAAAGACCATATGGCCTATTTAGTCTTCCATATCAACTACTATAGTCCCTTTTTTTCCTTTAGAGATCTTCTGTGTTGGTCCCATGCTTTTTTGAATTCAGATACTATCCTTGTCACTACTACCTCCACTGGGAGACTATTCCAAGCATCTACCATTCCTTCCATAAAAGAAATATATCCACATATTACTCCTGAGTCTATCCCCTTCCCCCTTCATCCTATGCCCCCTTGTAGTGGAGCTTGCTTTCAATCAAAAGAGGCTCTCCTCTTGTGCATTTATGCTACGGATGTATTTAAGTGTCTCTATCATACCTCCTCTATCCCGCCTTCCATCTAACATATACATATTAAGATCTTTAAGTCTGTCCTCATATGCTTTATAATGAAGACCACTAACTATCTTGGTAGTCACCCTCTGCACCAGTTCCATCCTGTTTATATCCTTTTAAAGGTGCAATCTCAAAGCCCAAGTGCATGACTCTGCATTTTCTTAGCATTAAATCTCAGCTGCCAAATTCTTGACCAATCCTCAGGCTTAGCTAGATCCCTCCTCATATTATCTACTCTTTCCTGGGTGTCTACTCTATTGCAGATTTTGGTATCATCCGCAAACAGGCAAGCCTTACCTAACAGCCCTTCCGCAATATCACTAACGACGGTATTAATATTGGACCAATTGACTTCTACTGATAACTTCTTTCTTCTCAGAGTGAGCTCCATTTATCTGTACCCTTTGTCACCTCCCACTCAACCAATTTCTAATCCAGTCAGTCACTTTAGGGCCAATCCCTAGGGTGCTCAGTTTATTAATAAGCTGTCTGTGCAGAATGGTGTCAAAGGCTTTACTGAAATCGAAGTACATCACATTTAGGGCTCTCCCTTGGTCACCCAGTCAAAGGAATCAATCAGATTTGTCTGTCAAGACCTTCCTCAGGTAAAACCATGCTTCCTTGGATCCTACAATCCATTGGACTCTAGAAACCTCATTATTCTTTCTTTTAGTAGTGTTTTCAATAATTTACTCACCAGTTAGACTAACTGGCTTGTAGTTTTCAGCCTCATCCTTACTTTCGCTTTTGTGTAAAGGAACCACATGTGCCTTTCTCCAGTTCTCTGGGACCACTCCCCTCATTGCATAGCTTATTTTAAATTGAAAGAGGCTCTCCTCCAGTGCATTATTCCACGGAGGTATTTAAACATATCTATCGTATCTTCATTTTCTCTAAAGTATATAGATTTTTATGTCTGTCCCCATATGGTTTATAACAAAGACCACTGATCATTTTGGTAGCCATCCTGTTTATATCCTTTTGAAGGTGTGGTCTCCAGAATTGCACACAATTATCCAAATGAGGTCTCACCAAACATTTATTCAGAGACACTATCACTTCCTTTTTTCTGCTGGCCATTCGTATCACTAAGCACCCAAGCATCTTTCTGGCTTTTGCCATCACCTTTTCTACCTGCTTAGTCACTCTAAAATCATCAGAAACAATCATGCCCAGGTCCCACTCTTCTTTTGTGGACAGAAGTACTTCATCCCTTACACTATATGGCTCCCTTGGACTTTTAATAATCCAAGTAATGGCCAGGTTTGATGCCACACACTCAACCATGGGTACTTCTTAAGATCTTATGGAAACATTCAGTGGCCTCTGCACAGGGCTAGCACTACCATTAGGTGAACTAAGCAGTTGCCTACAGTGCAAATAGTGCAAGGGCAGTCCATTGCTGTCACTGACACCCCTCTCTGGGACTAGCAGTGGTGGCAACGGGTTTAAACAGCATGGCAGCGTTTACCTAAACCTTCGGTGCTATGGTGCTCCTGCTTCTGCTTCCTCTGAAAAGAGGTGGTGTTCAGCAGCAGTGTCCTGGTGATGTGGTGCATCAGGAAAATTATTATTCTGGATGCCCCATCCTTGCAACTGGTTGAGAACCTGGTCTTTAGAAGCTACTATATCTCTTAGCCCCTAACAGCTTTCAGGGCAATTATTAGTAACCTGTATAATCAGTTGTGTACCTGGATGCAGGCAGTGCTGACCAAGGCAGTGTGTTTTAGCATGCACTTGACAAACAGCCTCTTGACTAGTTAGAATGATGTCTACCTCTCCCTGGTGTCACACCGGTGGTAGCTCGATGAGGCATAGGCAGGTTATAAGTATAGTGGAGGTGCACTAGGAGAGTACAGCTGTGCTGTGCTGCATACCCAGTTGAAGGATGGTAGTTATATCTGGGCACATATCTTAGGAGAAATAAGGAAAACTCTGGAGGGTTGGTAGCTAGGCCAGAGACAGACGACCATGCTATCTGAATATTTTGTAATAAATGGTGGGATGCACATGGTAAAGGCTGTAAGGGGACAGGAGCTTTCATGGTATTAGATACATTATAGGCATACTTGCAGCTCCTGATAGTAAGAAATGCAGAAATCTCAGTAGAGCCTGAAATGACAATAAGAAAGCTTTTGATAGCATACACTCATATTTAATAAATTGCTTTGAAATGTATAAAGTAAACACTGGCTTGATCGAATACATTAAGTTAATCATGAAAATGTGGCAAACTACACTCTTTTTGAAGCACCGCAATGGTCAATTCATCATTCCTAACATCAAGATCCAGCAAGGAATATCTCAGGAAGATTCCCTGTCACCATTTCTTTTTCACATGGAGCTTAATCCACTGAGTTCTCTCATCAACTCTTTAGGATACAGATTTAACCTTAATCCTACAGAAGGTGACAACCCAGAGGTAACATCAAACTTATTATTTGTAGATTATCTGAAGCTCTAGAGTTCCAGTGACCAACAATTAGTAGAACAACTCTGTGTTGTGAAAAGCTTCTCAGATGATAACAACATGATTTTTGGCCTTGACAAATGTGCTAAGGAAACTTTCTTTAAAGGAAAATTCAGCAAAACTAAAAACATCTCTGAGGCATGTGACATCAAAGAACTTGATCAGGAAAGCGTATATAAATACTAGGAGCAGAGGAAGGAACGACAAGATCAGTAAAGAATATTACAGGAGATTAAAATAGTTATTGAGAAGAGATTTAACATCATGGAATAAGATACAAGCCATTAATCAGCTGGCAATTCCTGTACTCTCATACAGTTTTGTAGAAGACGTTTGCAAGGCTAGAAGAAAGACAGAAAGAAGATTATTTTGGAAGCATCACGATATCTAGATAGCCAAAGTACCCTGAGATTACTGCAAGGGGTCATCGATGCCATTTTAAAACCTAGGCCATAGGAGCAGGAGTCAGTGGCCATTTCTTCTGCTCACAGTAGATACCAGGAATCCCCAGTTAGGCCATGGATAAGGATTGGGGGTGGGGGTGAGTGAGCTGTTAAGGGGCTAAGAGGAGGTGTCATTGTTGTCGGGGATAGGGGGCCAGATGAGGGTATTCATGCCAGGTGGGTGTTTGCTTATGGAGGAGATTGGATGTTTTGAGAGGGTTGAGGGGTTGGATATTTTGGTGGCGCAGAGGGGATCAGATGTAGTGGGGAGGTCAGGGAAGGGAACTGATGTGCTGGGCCTTGATTGGGGTTAGGAAGATTGATGTCTGGGGGTCAAAAGGGAGGAGATCAAGGTCAGGGAGTGTGATTGGGGGGAATTGCTGGTGCTGTGGGTGTCTATTCATAGTGAGTAGTGATTTTAAAAAGCTGCACCTGCTCCCAAGAATTATGTGGGGGATATTTTTACTTTTCTTTTTTCTTCTCATGCAGCTTTTTAAAATCTCTGCTCCTGCTTAATGTGGAGAGATATACACATGCAGTCCTGCTCCGTTTTTACAAATACTATGGAAAGTTTCCAAGTCCTTACCCAGATGTGTGAATTCTCCTCTCCATATTCTATCTAAAATCTGCCTTCACATGTGTAAGAGAATGGAAAGATGTGCTTATGGTGACATGGTATATAAAGGAAGGAGACACAATAAGAGACTTAGACCTGGAAATCTGAAGGGTTTCCAGATTTCACAGTTAAGCTTTTTTTAACCACTAGGCTATACCGCCAGCTAATCCTCCCATTACGAAGGTTAACATCTGCCTAATACTGGGATGAATCCAGAAGCATATGATTGCTATTTTAATAAACTGATGTTTGCAAGCAAAATTAAGTACTTTTTAAGTACTGCAATTTAGTGTAATTATGTGAAAGTAAACTATCCTCTCTTAATTAAACATGATTTAGTTTACATTTTTCTCATATATTAGACAATGACTTCAAAGCATCTTCAGTGGAAATGCACATTTGGTTGCTATATTTCTGAGAGCAGGATCAGCTGTTGCATCAAATGAAATAACTCGAACAATATTAGCCTGAAGGAAATTTCATTTTTCCTCCTATCAATTAGGTATAGAAGGATTAATATCATCTTATAGCAACAGCTAACTGCTTTCAGTTATTTAAAGGTTCAAAAGCAAAGTGTAGATTCAAGAAAATGGAAAAGCAATTCTGCAAAGACCATAAGCGATGTAAAGGATTTTGTCAGCTAAAGTTCTAGATCTGGTTTTCCATAGCTGCTGTTAGGAGATTTATTTTAACTTGGATGCCCATTAATTTGGGTGTATTTTATGAGTATTTGTATATTTTCTTTCCAACCCAACAGATATTGGAAAGGATTATACAGAAGGGGCCCTGAGAATGTCTATCTGTCTGAAGCAAAATAACTCCTTGAAAATTAAGTACGTAGAATGGGATGAAACTTGACATGAGTTAAAACTGGTGAAAAGACACATTGAGTTAAAAAAAAACAGGCCAGATCAGACAGGGGATCCAGAGAAATACACTCCCCCCCCTTCAAAAAAATGGCCCAATGCATTTGTGTGGGAGAAGGCGTTCCAGCTTCTGTAGCATAGAAAACTATATACAGTGAAACATTGCACTTAGGGAATTGCTTTTTTCAGACTGCTTCTCTCCCCAAACCCCAAACTCCTTCTGAAAACTACCCACTGCAATTACTCTCACCTCAAATGCCTCCACTTCCAAAAATACCCCTAAAATCCCACCACAACCCTACAAAATGCCCCACTCCCAAAAGTACCTTTGTAATTCCTCCACCACTGTACTAATTGCCCACCACTAAAACATACTGCCCTGCAACACATTCAGACACAGGGATTGCACATAAATTTCCTAACTGTCCTGTACCACATTTTAAGTTATTCAGATATATTTCATTTTATTTGTTATTTATACTATACAATCTACACATATGCACATGCAAAACAGATAAACATATAAAATGGAGATACATACTATACACTTAAACTTACATACACACACACACACACACAGAGGCAATGCAAATGCATATGGGTATATATGCAAAAAAGTTTGGAAATAATTCAATGAGTCATGCTCTGCATGCTTTCACCACTTATAAACTGTATTATTATAGTTGTATATTGTATTCTTTGTCAGCTTAGGTGTATTTGTAGACCACATTGAGTATTCTGCTAAGAGGGTGAGGTGGAATAGAATTTTTTATAAATAAATTTTAAAAAATCAATTGTACAACTGCAGTTTTTAAAAAAGAAAGGGACAAAAGAAGGAGGCCTTCCGCAGATTCACACAACAGGACTGCTTGGCTGCTGCTAGAATCACTGGATTTTTCAGACCCCTGATGAAGGCCTCTGGCCGAAACTTGTAAAGTTGGGTCTTCAATAAAGTTGATTTTACCTATTATCATCTGGTTGGCTGTGGTTTCTTGCCCTCCGCTGTACTCCTATTATTATATTATAATATTATCAACTGCAGTTTTTAGACAAACATATAAGTGATGTGCACGGGAAAAATAATTTGGATTTATTTTTGGTTTGTTTGCTTTAAATACTCAATATTCAGGTGTTTTTTCAGTTTTCAGGTGGTTGTTCAGTTTTTTTAACACATTCATTTTTAACTTTTTCTGTACATGCATTAGAATTTTTTTAACATGTTCAAATCAATTGTACACACATTAATTCATAGGTTTAAGTACGTACAATCAATTTTGCAGGCACTAAAATATTTAAGGCATCCAAATGAACCGAAAGCGAGTTCATGAACGCACATCTCTATGGCTTGTCATTTTATAACGGACTATACTACACCAGGCTCCATCATGTTGTTGAAATTTTTTCTCAATTTGGTGAAGAGTGGAGGAGTAACCTAATGGTCAGAGCACTGGTTGGGAACCAAGAGATCAGGGTTCGATTCCCACCAGCACTCCTTGGGGCCTTGGGCAAGTCACTTAGCCTCCATTGCCTCAGAAAAAAATCCAGGCTTAAATTACAAGGTAAACCATTTTGACTGAAATGATAAAGCGGTATTAAAAAATAAATATTTAACAAAATAATGTGTATTACAACTGGATAGCATAAGGGCTAATGGTGAGTCCATCCTATTTGTAATTAAATCCCATTGAACAACATGGGACCTACTTGCAAATAGCATGGGTAAACCGCTAGTCCGGCTAGGTAAACATACCCCTTAGTTCTACTATGACGAGGAATAGGAGCTCTGGCACATATCCATTGGTAAAGCTGCTTTTATGCAAGTGAAGAAACCTGGTACTGAGCTTGAGGCAGGGAACAGTAACTAATTATCCTGCACGTGGGCAACCAAATTCTCTTTGATCCTCATTGCTGGGAGCAAAGAAAGGTGCACAGTAACTTGAGGGCTGTCCAGCAGTGCAGTAGAACCTGGATACTATGATCTGCATTATCAGAACTTAGAAATGAACTTGTTATTTGTTTATTTGATCTTCACTATCTAGTACTGGGGCCAGTAGTAGAAAAAGAGACTGAGAGTGATTCTAGTGCTGAGCTATGTGAGAGCTCTATTTCTGTTTGAATTCCTGAAGTGCAAGAACTTGTGTACCTGTTCATTTTGAGGATCATTTAGATATCTGACTAGACATCCGAAAACAGGCATTCAGATGAACAAATTTCAAAGATATCCATCCCCAGAGCCATTTTTAAAGCCCAAAGATGCATGTATCCAGCACAATCACATCCAAGTCAGAGGGGGGGGGGGGGTCTGGAGACATGGTCAGAGTGGTTTGAGAAAGATACATGTGCAGACACAATTTCAGACCAGCATTGTATGTCTGAAATCACCATCGAGGACATCCATGGTCATACCTGCTCCAGGACACAAACAGGATTATTAAAGGTGCTTGTTTCTGCAACTCAGTAACAGTAAGATGAAGAGGAAAATGCCCCTTCACTCCTCTGAAACTTTTCTCTCCTTCAATGATACCTGCCAGTAAGAACAAAAAAAGAATTTTTCCAGGATCTACGTTCTCATTTGCAAAATGGCAGGCTGGGAGGTGCAAGGGGGAGAGATCCTCAGGAGGTGCATTCTGTAATAGGACCACATGCATGTCTATGTCCCTTCTTCTAAGGACGAGCATATAAAACATGTGCAACCTTATGAAATCCGGAGACATCCTGCACATGTCTAACCCCTACCTTTGTGTGTCGCTGTTTGCGCTTTTATGCAGTGGACATGTGTATCTTTCAGGGTGGCTGATTTCGAAAGGCACTTACACGTGACTACCTTCTTGGATGCCCCTGCCGCTGTATGCCAGACATTTTGACTTGGACATCCTATTTTGCAGGCAGACATCCTTTCTAAAATGTGCTTTTTTGTGAACTGAAATAAATCCAGCTTGGAACCTGACAACCACAAATGTAGGAAATAAGTAAAAAAAAGCATGAGCCAAATAAAATAAATACAAATTGCAATATAACAAAATAAAGACAACTAGCGCAGAAGGTTGTGGGATTCTGCTATAATAGGTTTACAATCTAATGACAGACAAATGTGACAGACATGAAACCAGGAAATGTGGCTAGGAAGCAGGATAGGCAGTGAAGATTTATAAAGATTGTAGCCAAAAGTGTAAAAGAAGCTATAACTGGTGAGTTAGAAAACACTTTGTAATTGTAATGTGGGAGGCAAAATTTGCTGGAGAAAGAAAGGGTAGGTGAATTGAAGTAAAGCAAGTTCTAGAAGTGGGATATGCAAAGGCAAAACATTTTCAGTTCACTTTCAGGTTTTTGGGGATTTTTGTTTTGTAATTTTTGGGAATTGTTTTGGTTCATTAGAAGTTTTTTACATGCACAAATCAATTATGCATGTATTAATTCTTAGGCTGATGTGCTAGATTTTGCACATATTATATTTTTTAAAGTGCACAAACAAATGAAATGCATGCTGAAAAGTGCACATTCCTATTCAGAGGTAAAGCACAGCCAAGGAGAAGCTTGTGGCAACCAGGAGTGTGCATTTCCATGTCAGTTTCACGTTAGAGCATATGTCAAGGCACGGATAGTACACGGATAGAGGAATTCACACATCCAGGTTATGACATGGAGCATTCCCATAGGGGCATGTTTACTAAACCATAATACTGGGTAGCGTAGGGTTCACCACACATCAAGTGCACTGTGCTGCTTGAGTGATCCTGTGCTAATCAGTTAGCACGCTAGTGGGTGGGGACATGGTGGGTGATGATGGCATGTCACAATTAGCACAGGTCTTATGGGCATATACTAACTATGACTGCTGCTGTTAGCATGGGTGCACTTAACGGCACCTCAATGGGTGGCGTTAAGTGTGCCCACATGCTAGTTAGCAGAGTATGTGCTATTGGCATGGAGGATGGAAGCACATGCCCACAAACATTAGCAATTGCACATTATGAGCACTGTCTTTAGCAAAAATGTCCCATAGTATTTTACAAGAGGCTCCGCCAAACATATAGTCTCTTGTAAAATAGATGGAGGGTTGCATGTGTTTTGTTTATCTCTTCATGTCCAGTGGGAGCAGTGATTTTAAAAAACTGCACATGGGGAAAAACTGTGCAAATACACCCCAATTAAACATATAAGCAGCTTTTTAAAATTGATGCTCCCATTCTGCATAAAGACTTGATCCTGCAGCACCAGTTGCCCCCCCCCCATCACCCCCTCATCCCTCTCTGTTCCTTGCCTTAGGCCTTCTAATCCCCACAACCTCCTGACAGGAAATCCTCGGACCTTTCTAAGCCACTGGACTCCCCTTCCCCTTACATCCAATAATCCTCTGCAAGAATCTCCTATCTTGCCCCCCACCTTTGTGGCAAGATTAACCCCCTATAACACCCACCCCCATTCACTGAGCCCATCCCCAGCCTTACTGGGGGACCCTGGTGCCTAGAGTGAGCAGGAGTGATCACCAGTTACTCCTGCTCACCATGGTCTCAGGTTCAAAATGGCATCCATGAACCATTACTGCTAAGGGTCAGGCTGACAAATAAGGACATCAACTCTAAAAAAAGGCATGGGGAGGGGTGACCTGCACAGAGCGGCAAGTGCACTTACCCTTTCCGCCTTTCTGGGCAGACTAGATGGACTATGTTGGTCTTTATCTGCTGTCATATTCTATGTTACTATGTGTTAATTACCTTATTAACAGTTACAGCACATGCAGCTTAAAGGCACATTTTACAAAGAACATTTTAGTGCAATCTGGGATGTCCAAGTCAGAACATCTGAAAAAAGCAGGCACGACAACGTTCAGGCTCAAATTCACAAACGTGGACGAGCTCGATATGGACATCTATGGAGACATTTATATAGATGTCCCCAGAATAGCAGATCAGAACAGGGATGTCTAATAGCCTAATGATTAAGGTAGTGAGTTAGGAACAGTGTCACTAGGGTTGTGATCACAGTGTGGGCCTTTGTGATTTTAGGTTAGTCACTTAACTCTCCAGCTTCTCTACACTCTTTGGATGTTTTTAGGCCAAAATAAGCACTTTCCTAATGCCTATATGTGCCTGCAGCAGGTCTAAATGTGGACATGCAGGCAGATGTCCACGACATTTCTGAAATCCAAATTGAATGGGGATGTCTAAGTCCAAGTCCATTCCATGTCCCCAGACATGCATCTGCCATACCCCCTGCCTACTTGGATGTCTTTAAAAGCCATTTATAACATGGCTCTGTAGACGCCTCTGTGATTTGAACGTCCGCTTGCACATCTTCAGACATCAAAATCACCAAGATTTTTAAAATAAGCCCCTTAATATGCACTTTCACTTTAAAAGAGACCTAAAATGAAATGACATGAAATAAAAAAAAATAAAAAAAGAAAGAAAATGGAAAACAAAATCCACAATGAAAGAAAACAAAATGAAAAATAAAGAAATAACACGGGAACAAAGCTAAATTAAATGAAAACTTTCTGTCTGCCAACTCTAGTGCTTACTGAAGAAACAAAGGGGTTGAGTGGAATCAGGACTGAGGTAGACATAGAAGGTTGTGGAGGGTTTGTAAAGACGGATGAAAACTGAAATATAAAATTGGGTGGGGGGGGGTGTAGAACTTTGAATTCAAGTGTTTTAGATTTACATTGTACATGGAGAGAAAGGAACAGGCTTTCAAAACTATGCATCTGTAAGGCCACATTTCTTTCTTTGTGATGGCTTTCATGTTTTTCTGTGGCTGGTATAGTTTCTGAAAACAAGCTGTCCATGCCAGTAACCGAGGGAGCGCGGACTCGCAGCTCCTCCTACATATAAACTTTCCTTCTTTCTCCTACATCACTCCTCCCCCCTCCCCCTGCCTCCCTTAACCCCCCCTCCCCCCAAGGAGACCAAAGACAGACACCACTCCATAATTGGTTCAAAACTGGTCGCAGCTTTATTAAGCATTAACGCTTAGAAACATCAACTTGATTAACAAAACCCAACTACAACAGCAGAATAATGCATCACCAGCCATAGTACTAGCAAGGTAATGGCGCCTCCGCTTTTGTATTCTCATCGCCCCCCCTTAGCCCCCGACTTCGCCATGCCATTAGCAAAAACCCAGCCAGGGAGTTGTCCGGGTCGGGGATACCCCACCCCCAGCCCAAGCTTATCCTCAGCATCCGGACCCTGGAAACCTCTGGGATCCCGCCACCGGCGCATACGTCCTATGTTATTGCGCTGCCCCCCCCCACTGCCTAAAGCTGCGACCAGCGGGCATCCCTCAGAGCTACCCACTCTAGCGCTTCCTGCCAATCATTCAATAAAAGATCTAAGCCCACAGGGGACAGATGCACGCCGTCCCTTCCGTACAACCCTGAACAGTTGACATCCACCCAAGAATGCATGATTTGGTATCCACCATGGTGACATACCCACCGACCGATTTGTCTGTTAATCTTTGTAAGGCCCTGCGACCAGCGTCGCTGATCCCGGCAACTCGGCCGTGGAATAATGTCAGACCAAAGCAATATCACCCCCGGGAATAAAAGCAGAACTTCCTATAAGTCTCTGTGGACGGCTCTGATCAGCTGCTTGCAGGTCCACGTTGACAAGTCGTTGCCCCCCAGATGAATTAAGATTGAGCCCGGAGCACTCCGCATACGCGCCTGGTGCCGCAGCAAAGGGAGCAACTGCATCCAAAGCAATCCACGCTCGCCCAGCCATGTGACGGCAACCATCGCAGGATCCAACCCCATGTTCGCCCTGACTGGCCGCACAGCTGCACGCCGGCTCGCTGAATACACGAACGAGTGGCCGACAAGCCAACAGCTCTGTGGAATCAGCCGGCGGTCTGCAAGATAAAAAACACAATTAGCCGCCTGCCACCCCCGTCCCCCCCCGCTTTAGAAACGGACATAGCCCAAGAAGGCCTTAGACCGCCATCTCCCTATGCGCTGCACCACCTGATCAGACAAACCCGCTGCCGCAGCACTGGTTGCTGCGCCAATGCGGAAGGAATGCGCCGAGAAGCTCCCCGGCTCCTCACCGATCCGTTGCAGAACCATGCGCAATACCGCCATCATCTGAAATCTGGTCACGCTGCGCGCATCAGCGTGTATAAAAAACTCACCCTCAACCGCCGAGCAGCGCCCCAGATACTCCTGCACTGCCGCCACAGAACAAGTCGACCCTCCAGGAATTTCCTGCAATAACACCCACAGCCCTCGCCCCTGCTGATCAGTTTTAGACCGCACTAAGAGTACCCGCAGGCTCACGTCTTCCAGCTGGATATGACGGAACAACAGCCCCCCAGACCCACCTACCCTTCGCGATGCAGCAACCAACTCCCCTGCCCGGAATGCCCCAAAGAACGCGAGGCAGAAAATGGCCTTAAACAACACCGTCTCATAACTGGACGAGGCAACCTCAGGGAGCACCGCACACATCCGCACTAACAATTCATGCGTGACTGGCCACCGAAGGTCGCCTCGTCTCGGCTGCACCCGCTCCCACCCCTGTAGCAATTTCCGGGTTAGGAAAGTTCCACTTGGCGGGGACCTACCCACCGTTTTTGCAAAAAAAAAAAAAACGCCAAATGACTCCGCACCGCGGCTTTGGATAAACCTCTCTGTTTAGCTTCCGCTACATACTGCGCCAGCATCCAATCTGAGACAACGTTCAACCGCCAGCTTTGTTCTGCACAATACTCCTCAAGCTTGTCACAGCCTCGCTGATACGCCAACCACGTGGTTCGCGCCACTGAGCTCCACAGCAAACTCAACATTCCGGGAGGCCAATGCGCCACAATCTCTCTGGAACCTTCCGACCGGATGCATCTGTTCCTGGTGCCAGCTTCTGAAACTGCTCCCACTGCAATCGAGAAAGAGAGTCAGCCACCTCATTGGTGCATCCTGGGATGTGCCTTGCTCTGATCTGTACATTCAAACGCAAACAAGCCAAGATCACTTCCCGCATTAACTCCGCTACCAGCACGCACCTCGGTGAATAATGGTTGATGACACTAATGACCGCCGCATTATCACACCACCACAAGACCCTCCTATTCACCAAATGCTGGGGCCACAATTCCAAGGCCACCAGAATGGGAAATAGCTCCAAAAATGCCACATTTTTCACTAAACCTACCTCATGCCAAACCAGCGGCCATTTTTCGGCACACCAGGCGCCCGCAAAGTAAATGCCCAATCCAATTCCTTCGGCTGCATCCGTATACATTTGCACGTCCCCCATGGACCGTTCCTCCTCCAACATGACCGACTTGCCATTAAATTCCTTTAAGAATATGTCCCAAATCCTTAAATCCGCACACAACACCTTTGACACCCGGAAGCGATGATGAGGCTTCCGCAGCCCTGCCGTGGCTCGCGCCAAATGCCGCAGGAACACCCTGCCCATCGGAATGACCTGACAGGCAAAATTCAACGCACCCTGTGCTTCTTTCAAAGTCAACTTACTGGATGCCCTTGCATTAGCCACTAAAACCCGTAACTTAATCACCTTCTCAAGCGGCAGCCGAACTACCATCTCCACGGAGTCCAGCTCTACCCCTAAAAAGGTCAAACACTTTGACGGCCCTTCCGACTTCCCCTCTGCCAGAGGCACGCCTAGCTCTTCCGCCAAACCCAAAAAACCCTTCACCAGGCCCTGGCAATCCCCAGACTGTGCAGATCCCACCAACAAAAAATCATCCAAATAATGGACTACATTCGCACAACCAACCTCCTTCACCAGTGCCCAATGCAAAAAGGTACTAAATTTTTCAAAGTAGGAACAAGACACCGAACAATCCATAGGCAAGAATTTATCAAAATAAAACCCACCCTCAAACTTAAAACCCAACAAAGGAAAGCTATCCGGGTGCACCGGCAGAAGCCTAAACGCCGACTCAATGTCCATTTTCGCCATCCACGCCCCCCGCCCTGCGCTCCGGACCAAGGCCACTGCCCGATCAAAGGACGCGTAACGCACCACACACTTATCCTGCGGGATAAGATCGTTGACCAATTCCCCCTCCGGAAAAGACAGGTTATGAATAAGTCGAAACTTCCCCGCCTCTTTTTTAGGAACAATCCCTAGTGGGGAAACCACCAAATTCGGGAAGGGCATCTCCGAGAATGGCCCCGCAATCTGACCCAGCTCTAATTCGTGCAACAATTTGTCCCGAACAATACCCGCCAATCGCCTTACGGACGGCACATTGCGCGATGCCCTAGCTACTACCTCACCCACAATTGGAATAACAAAACCCTCCCGAAACCCCTTGTCCAAAATTACTCTATCCCGCCGCCGCGGATAATATAACAACCGAGCCTGCAACTCCCGTACCTTTATTGGGGTAGGGGCGAGATGGACGATCTCAGCATTACTTGGGCAATGGCCCGCCTGGTGGGGTGGAAACTTTTTTGCCGCACTTGGCTGCCGAATGCCTTCCCCCACAACTGGAGCAAGCATGTCGAAATTTGTAGTCTGGGAAAGGGTAGAATGCTTTGTTAAATCTCCAGCACACATCCCCAGACCCTGTTCCTCCCACTCTCTGCTGCGCAACGGCTCCTGCATTCCGAAAGGAACGACTCGCAGCCCCTTGTCCCGCCCCCCCAACTTTCCCGCTCCACGAACCCCCCACCCCTACTTTAGACGACATTTGCGTCAGCCACAAATTAATGTCCTGAGCGCCCCATGACAGGCTGCGATTCTCCTCCATCTTATCGTGAAACCTCTCATCGTAGTTTAACCACGACCAGCCTTCATGCATTTGTGCTGCCTCCAGGATTGCGTCCGCGTAAGCCAGCAACATCCCATATTGCTCCAGATGATAGCACCCCCACACGCTCGCTAAATGCAAAAAGGCTCTCGTCCAATTCACTACATTCCGAGACACCTTCCTCACCCTACCTGCCCTCTCATCCTCCTTTCTCTTCCGCTTACTATCCCCTGAGCGTCTGCGTCCTTCCAACAACCGGAAGATGTCAATGTACCTCCGCTTTCGTATCTTACTACGCAATGCTTTTGGGACCCCCTCCCATAATTCCGCATACGCTGCTAAATAAGGAGCCCCACGCGCTGCCCTGGCCCTTCGCCGCCTCCCTCCGCTACCACTAACACGTCCCCTTCACTCGAGGAGGAAGAAGACGACCAGCTGGATGAAGAGGAAGTAGTATCCGAACCACGCCTCCTTCGCCCGCCACGCTTCCGTTTCCGATGGCCTTTCCTTTTTGTACCCAACGATGCCCATTGATGCGCTGAAGCCCCACCGCTGCCCGCTAAAGACTCACCTGCTGCCCCAGCCATTGGACCTTCAGCCGCTGTTACTGATGGCACCCTGCTGTCTTCTGCAACGGGCTGCTGCTGCATGGCAGGCTGCTCACATGCCATCTCCTCTCCCCCGGTCAGCTGGCTGACGCTTTGCCGATCCCCACCGAAGCCGCTGCCAGTCATCAGAGGGCAAGAACTCCTGTCAGGGACCTGTGGAGATAAAAAAGGAGACACAGGGGGGGGGGGCACGCTGCAGGCCAAGCTGACTGCCAAGCCCCAAGCCATTCGGCCCCCGAGGAGCCCTGACCCCCGCTTGCCCAGTGCTCCCAAGCCCCAGAACTTCCTGCCGGCCAGAAAGCCCGTTGCCCCCCCCACCCAGAATAAGGGGTAGGAAAGCCCCTCCCTCTGACCAAATCACCGGCCTGCCCCCTTTGCCCACTGCCCATACTCCCCCTGAAACCATGGGGAAACCCTTCTCCTATGTGTACTTCCCCCACACCTCCCTCAGCTGCTGCACCCCTTAAACTGCCCCTTATGCATCCAACCTCCGTTACTGTTAAACCCCCCCCCCCCCCGCTTTTTGGCCTTACTGGCCCAACCCCGCAACCCCCGGCTTGACCCACCTCTGTTCACCTCCTCCGTGGCTGCCTGACGACCATTCCCAGCCGACCGCGTTCCCCTGGCCCTTCTAAAAACCCTCCCGGATCTGCTACCACACCCACGCACATCCAAACCACCTCGTTCCTGCCCGGTCACCGCGGTTACCTGCTCTGCCCCCAGAACCTCCACCGATTCTGAGAGCGCTGCCCCCCTCTGCAAAGCCACCCCCCTCCCCCACGCCCCCGAATTCTCTGCCTGCCGCGAGCCGGCATTAATATTGCTTGCTACACTGCGACGAAGCAGACCGTCGCACACTTGCCTGCTTGACGCGGATCCTCTGTGCCTTGCGCTCCCGAACTGCCTCAGACCATGCACCTCATCAGCGCTCCTCACGATGCCCGCAGCCGGCAGACCACCGATCGCCGAAATCTTCCAGCACCCTCAAAGATCTGCTGAACGCTGCTCGATCTGGTGAACACTGCTCGCCAAAATCCTCCAACACACCAGCCAACACTCCACGCCCGATCTGACCGGGCTGTTGCCACCTCAGCACTTTGCCAACCCCGCCTCCGCCCAACTTCCAATTCATTGGCTCCCACCCTTCGGCACCAACTGAACCGGGAGCCAATGAATTTAAAGGTCGCACCCGCGGACCTTCTGGCCCCTCCCCACTAATCCTCCCAGCCACCTGGCATCGCCCTCGCCACGCCGCCCGGTTACAGGCGGCCGGCGTGGACGGGCCCCACGGCCTGCATTTCTGTCAACTTAAACAGAGTGTTTAGCTCATTGGGAACAGACTACAAATTTAATTCTTGCAATGTAAGACTTGTGCTTAGCTCTCCACAATGCTGAAGATAATCTAGGTACAGCAAAAACGAATGGCTGGGCATTAGGAAATGAGGATTAATCATATCATCTTGAGTCTAATTATGATTGCTCTGCTTTTAGTGTGAAATACAATGGGTCTTCTTATATACAACCTTCATATATAAACTAAAGTTTGATGACTTTAGACAAGTCAAAGAGAGTAGAAGAGAAATAGGAAGAATGAGCTAATAGTCTTCAAACTAGATCTGTCCCTGTCTGAGAGAGGACTAACTGTGGAAGAGAGTGTCTCGTTTTGACTTTTTGGGAGTCATTTTATAAAAGGGTATCTAGAAAAATTCTCAGAAACATGCTTCATTCATAAAGGCAACCTTGGCACCTATGTGCCATTATAAAATAGGCTCCTTCAATAATCCCCAGTAGTTCAAAAATGTTCTTGCTTGAATTTGCACCTACTTTTCTTGACAGGATATTAAAAGGAATGTCATATGCTAAAATAATAGTAATAATAATATCAGAATCTGACATGGAGTTAGTTGACATCAGGAAAACTGAAATAAGAAACTGAGGGTATCATCATGACAGCTCAAGAACAGGCCCTACAAACGAATTCTACCAAAGCCAAGATTGAACATATTTCCAAAACAGCAACTGTTGATTATGTAAAATCAAGATGAAATTATAGATCATATAATAAGCAGCTGTAGTAAAATTGCACAGACAGTTCAAACAAAGACATTGCAGAGCTGCAAAAATTATCCACTGGAGATTATGCAAAAAATATGGATCCCTGCTAGCAAACACTACTGGGACCATAATACTGAAAAGATAATGGTACATGAAAAGATCAAAATGGATAGGCAGATGCGTGACAAAAGAGAAAAGAAAATGGCATGGTTTATAGTTGTGGCATTACCACAAAATAGTAAAATTAATGAAAAATAATAGGAGAAAAATAACATATTAGGATTTTCAAACTGAGGTTGAAAGTAGGAAGAAAAGTTGATTTTATACCAATAGTGTTTGGAATGCTTGGAACTATACCAAAGGGATTCAGCCAGTATTTGGCAATGTTACACTTACCGGACTTGAGAGACTAATTTTGCAAAAACTACCCTACTGGAACAATTTAGATCTTGCATTGATACCTCCATGATTCCTAGGTTCTTGGTTAGGACCCGAAAACCAGGAGAAAAAACAGTCTAAGGCAATGCCATACAATTGAAAAATGAGATAATAATAATGCACAATTACACATGCCTTATAACGTTTTTAATAACCTCATTTATGGATGGAGATTTTTGGACCTCTAGCATTTAGACACCTTTTCCCAGTGCAGGTAAGTATCTATTGTTGTAATATGAAAAAGAATATACAATCAGAAACATGCCATACTGGGTCAGACCAAGGGTCCATTAAGTCCAGCATCCTGCCTCTAACAGCAGCAAATCCAGGTCACAAATATATGTCAGGTTCCAAAAGAGGTACACAGATTCCATGCTGCTTGCCCCAGGGATAAGCAGTGGATTTCCCTGGCCCTCCTTAATAATGGTTTGTGGACTTTTCCTCCAGGATTTATCCAAACCTCCTTTAAATCCAGCTACACTAACAGCTTTTACTACATCCTCTGATTACGAATTCTAGACTTTGATTCTGCACTGAGTGAAAAAATATTTTCTATGATTAATCTTAAATGTGCTACTTTGTAGCTTCATTGCATGTGCCCCAGACTTTTTGAAGAAGTAAACAACTGATTTACGTTTACCTGTTCCACTCCATTGATTTATAGACCTCTATCATATCCCCCCTCAGCCATCTCTTTTCCAAGTTAAAGAGCCCTAACCTTTTAAGCCTTTCCTCATAGGGGTAGCCTTCCATCCCTTTTATCATTTTGGTGTCTCTTCTCTGTACCTTTTTGTAATTTCCCTGTATCTTTTTTAGGTTATGGTGATCAGAACTGCGCATAAGAAGTGAGACTGTAAATACCACAATGAATTGGTATGCAAATTATAATAATAAAAAAACAGGAGGGGTCTAAAATCTGCATCTAGGATATGGACTATTTGGCAGTTGAGTTAAAAAATGGTACCACAGGAACATATAACAGGCTTCTGTGCATAGGATAGCAATGCAATAACCAACAAGCATGCTACAGTTTGAGCTAGATACTGCTGTTAGAGAGGATAAAAATCACATTTTCATACGGGACACCTGCAGGAAAAGAAAATAGAGCCATTTGATTAGAAGTTCCATTCAACAGCAAAGATCTGCTTTATCCCAGATATTTCCCATATGTAAACAATGATAAATTGATCTGAGTGCAAATCAGCATCAATCCTTTTTTGCAAAAGATAGCATTTTACTCTGCCTTCATTGGTGATAATGGGCATTTTATGGAACCACTTCCTTTCATTTTCAGTTTCTCAGTCTTGTTTTGCCTCCTTCTATGGCTTTTAGCAACTTTTTCTTCAGAATACTATATCATCCCCCTAAGCAATTATGTTTTTAGAGGAGCTTCGGGGTCTATTTGGGGCCCCTTTGTTAAATTATTCCATGAAAACAAAGACTTTCTGATTGAATGGAGCAGAGCTAGTGAGATCTGCTTGATAAGAAATTGGTAACACATGGCTGCCCTTAAATACAAACTGATAATTCCTCTTAGTCTTTTTAAGTTTGTGCATGCCTATGTTACACAGTCTTTTCACATGTCAGTTCTTAAGGTCCCTTAATTGCATCTTCAGACTTTCATTTCTGCCTCTTTTCCTATTTTACTTATGTTATGACCAGCAACTGTCCTCTCACCATGACACAAATCCGATATTGAAACATCAGCCATTTTATCTTGAAGCCTAGTAGAGACTAGACAACCTTTCAAATGCTTTTAGTGAAGAGTGGGGTAATAATCAGTATATAATGTATTTACAGTGCATTTAGTTTTCCACTGGGTTGTTGGGATGAAGCTTTTTCGATATATTGGGCATCACTACCTACATTTCTGCATAATGATTCACATGAAGCTTTCTCACATCAGCTTACCCTTCTATGTTTCAATGCATTTATACACTTATTAAATGAAATTAAAATATAAACTACATTTCAACAAAGCTCAGCTCAGTCCTAGTTTTCAGCAAAATTATGAGTTATGGTGGCCAGAAGAGACAGAGTCCATAACCTAATAACCTACAGACAATTATGAATCCAGTATCCTACAGAAATAAAATTATTTTTTCTTATGCAGTCGTACAATTGCTATATAAGCAACAACACTTAGAAAGAAAAAGCAAGATAGCAAACAAATAAAAAAAGAAAAAGAATAAAAAATAGGAAAAGAAATGTGAGACCTTGAGATTAGTCCAACAATACAGGAATGACCATTTCACTAATGGGGTTATTAAAGGAAAAAGGCCTAGGAGGGGTATGAACCATTACAAACTTGCCAGGGAAAAAGGCTATTAGCTGCATAAGATCAACAAGTTGCAAGGTGCAGACAGTTTTCACATGCAAAAATGTGGTTTAACTGCTTAGCGCACTTTAGTAAAAGGGATCCAAAGTATACCTGTTGCTCCCACTTACAATAATGTAGGCCTAAGGAGCACAGAAATCAAATTAGTAGTAAAATTTGAATGGCTTGGAAATTTTCAGTAATGTCAATATTGTTGTGCAGAAGAAAAAATATACAAAGCATATACAGTACATAAAAATGGAAGAACATTGGCCCCAAATGTAGAACAGCACATGAAAAAGTAGCATTCTGCATGTACATAAGTCCATTAAACCTCAGCACTACTAATCAATATTAACATCATTATATATGTCATAGATCTCAAGAAGCTGTTTTTGCTTCTACTAGTCTACAATATAATGCAATGAATACAGTACAGCTCAGTATTTTTGATGGGAGAAAACTGTGATGCTGCCAACACATCTCTGAAGAACAGGATGCAGCAGACCCTAACCATAACACAGATGCAGTAGGGCAAAGGCAGGAGAATACTGGTAACCATACCAACTAGGTATGGATGCCAGAGATGACCTCAGACACAGGCACTTCATGTGAAGGTTGGTGCTTATTAGCAACACACAAAATATGTACAGCATACCGACCCATCCTCCATCCCTTCCACTTCCATGTCCTTCTTGCCCATAGCACCAGCCCTATGCTAACCTTCCCCCACAGCCTAGTGGCAATACCACCAACCCCCTCCCCATTCCAACATGTTCATCATCTACGCTTCGTTTATCCTCACCCATGAGGCATCCCTCTGACCTTACCCAACCACCACCCCAGAAACAGCCCTCTCTCAACCCTCTAAGGCTACTGATAGGAAAATAAGGTTATTTCTCCTCCCTAACCTCTGCCCTTTAGCACTTTATTATGACCTTTCCAGACCCTGACTATACTGGCATGAGGATATGCTAGATAATATTTCACTGACCTCTGAGGAGCTGTTGGAGATATTGTCCAGTGCATCAGACTATTGGGAGGCCTCATGGATGAGAGGAAATGGAGTGGTTCCCTACTTCTATAAAGCATTTGTGAAGAAGAAGGCATTGGTCAGACAGATGATGATGCCAATGTGCCAGAGAAGATGGTGATAATTGTGGACAGTAGAGACACCCTCCTCTTTGCTGTTTATGCAAATAGAGACATTGGGTCATAAATTGCTGCAAGTCTCAGTGCAGCCCATGGACTCATTGAGGGTCTTTGTTGCTTGCAGCTATCTCTCCTGTAGGTGTTTCAGAGGCTGAGTTACTGCCTCAGCAGCTCAGTGTTCTCAACTTGCTGTAGCTGATTTATTTATTTATTTATCAGGTTTTATATACCGCACTATCCTTTAATCAGAGCGGTTTACATGTAAAAAGAGGAAGGCGATGGCAGGGGGGGTGTACTATCGACTGCCTGGCCATAATGAACAAATGGATGATGAAATGCTCAAAGAAATCAAGGAAGCTAACAAATCTTACAGTGCAGTAATAATAATGGGTGATTTCAATTACCCCGGTATCAACTGGGTCAGCGTCATGGCAGGACATGCTAGGGAGATAAAGTTCCTAGATGAAATAAATGACTGCTTCTTGGAGCAGCTGGTTCATGAACCGACAAGAGGGGAAGCCATATTGGACCTAGTCCTTAGTGGAACACCAGATCTAGTGCAAGAGATAAGGGTGTTGGGGCCACTTGGCAATAGTGATCATAGCATTATCGCGTTTGATTTAATTAGTGGAGGAGGGATAGTAAGGAAATCCACAGTACTACCTTTTAACTTTTGAAAGGGAGACTATGATAAAATGAGGAAAATAGTTAAGAAAAAACTAAAAGGAGCAGTTGCAAAGGTTAAAGACTTACATCAAGCTTGGGTGTTGTTGAAAAATACTATCTTGGAAGCCCAGATCAGCTGTATTCCACGCTTTAAGAAAAGTGGAAGGAAGTTCAAAAAACTGCCAGCATGATTAAAGGTGACGTCAGAGAGGATGTTGTTGCCAAAAAGCATATTTCAGGAAATGGAAAAAAAGAGCCAAAAGACGAAACCTGGAAACATCACAAGCACTGGCAAGTCAAATGCAAGGCATTGATAAGGCAGGCAAAGGGAGAATTTGAGAAGAAGCTTTCTGCAGAAGCAAAAACGCGAAATAAAGACTTTTTCAAGTACATTCGTAGCAAAAAACCTGTGAGTCAGTTGGTCCATTAGATGATAGAGGGGTTAAAGGGGCACTAAGAGGCGACAAGGCGATAGCGGAGAGACTGAATGAATTCTTTGCTTCGGTCTTTACTGACGAAGATGTAGGAATGTTACCCATGACTGAAGTGGTATTTAAAGGTGCGGAAGAATTGAAGGAAATATTGATACATCGGGAAGATGTATTACAACTATTAGATAAACTGAAGAGTAGCAAACCACCTGGGCCGGATGGTATACATCCAAGGGTGTTGAAAGAACTGAAATATGAGATTGCAGACCTGCTATTAGTAATCTGTGAATTTTCATTAAAATCATCTGTAATACCTGAAGATTGGAGGATCGCCAATGTAACGCCAATTTTTAAAAAGGGTTCCAGGGGTGATCCGAGAAACTACAGACTGGTGAGCCTGACGTCACTACCGGGAAAAATGGTAGAAACCATCATAAAGAACAAAATTACTCAGCATCACTGTTCCCTCTAAGCTGTGCGCATGTGTGCGCGTACACACCTCGCCGAGCGAGCACACATAACTTACAAATGAGCGCACAAAAATTACAGAGGGAAACAGTTGCTGCTGCAGCAACTGTTTCCCCTCCGTAATGCGCTCTGACCACTCCTTGGGATTTTTACCAAGATCTAGTGTTTTTCGAGGGCATGTTGGGTTCATGGGATTTCAAATTAAAACCTTGGGTTTTTTAAGGCTGCGGCCATGCCGCCGATCTACTGACATTTTTCTGTAATTTCCAGGCAATTCCAGGACTCGTGACGTCACTTCCGAATCTCTTCTCTCTGCTCTGAGTCCTCACTCCTCTCACATGTGACTGATGATTGACGAATCTGACGATCAGTGACTGAGATAACATGACACAGGCTAAACAGAGAAATAAAAGGGAGGGGCAGCCAGCTAGCCAGCCTCTCTCTGCTGCTCTGCTCTTGTGCCTGCCTGCCAGCCACGCACCTCCTTTGATCCCTCCCTCAGCCAGCCTCCAGTGCCATGTGCCGCCTTGAATGCAGAGAAGGGAGAGCAACACAATTTTATCAGTAGGTGAATGTATGCTTAATGTGCTTATTTATTCTCTTTAGTTTTATTTTAATACATTTTTGTAGGCAGCGCTCTTGCTAATGGTGTCATGATATGCAAATTCAAACTCTTTCTTTAGAGGCGAAAGATCGGGCGATCCCCATGGCTTTTGTTGCTCTTACAGTTCATTTAGATGTCGGCTGGTAAGGTTTTCTGCACTAGTTTCTTTTTCCCTTGGTCTTTTTACAGAGTACTGTATTGTAGCGCTTTTAACATACAAGAATTCTTTTTATTGTAACCCCTTTGTTTTTTGATGCATCTGGCATTTTTTTGGTTGGTCTAACACCCTAATTTCTGACACATTTGTTCAGCGTTGTTTTATACTTTTAAATATGTTTCATAAACTTTAGTATTATTTGATTCACTTGCATTTTTGACTTTTTCTGCCTTTTTTGCCTTTCTGCTTTACAAATGATTATTTTATCTAAATTTAGCGAAATTGATGGATATTGGTGGAACATTTTTGGCTTCTAGTGCAGATTGTGAGCGTGGTTTCAGCTTGATGAACAGTTTAAAAAATGAAATAAGGAATTGCTTACATTTAGAACATTTGGAAATGCTAATGCGTGTTAAGAGTCATCTTCAAGATGGCGGATCAGTAGACCTTGATAAAATTTATTCAGACTGGGTAAATTTGAAAGATCGAAGAAAACAATTTTGAGAATGAACTCTTCTTCCATACATAAATTATTTACATGAAATAATGTAACCCAGGGGTTAAATTTGGCGCTTGCGCTGGGGTGGGTAACTGGTTTGAATGGTTGTTAATTGTGCTTGATGGTTTGGAATCCTGAGTGAATATTGATGTGCAGGTTGTTTAAATTGGACAAAGTTATAGGTAATTTTCTGGAGGAAAATGTATAGCGTCTAAAGTAATGTATTAATTGGAAATTGGAAATAGTGGGATAAGTTAGTTAGATAAGCTAAGTGGAATTATAGGTTTTGAATTAGTTTGGAAAGATTTTGGTGTGTAAACCTTTCAAATTAAGGTCGTGCCATTCAGTTTATTGAGGAATTACAGTTGGAAATAAAACTGATTTTTCTTTGCAAAAGATAGAACATGCTTTAATGACTGATTTACATATTCCTAGAGCATGCTTATGATTGGCTAGTGGCTCTAGTGTGGAAATTAGTATTGTCAAAAGAGTCACTGTAACCGTGACAACAAGAAAGTATAATTTGCATATTCTTAAAGCCTGTTTGTAATTGGTTAGCAGCTCTAGTATGGAAATTGGTGATGTAAAAAGAGTCATGGTAACCTTGACAACCAAAAATGTTTGTTGTTGAAAAAGAGAGGAGAGCTTAAACTGTAACGGAAAAGCAGAAGTGAGTTGTGCTATGCTAGAAAGATGAGCTGTTTATTCCAGTAAAGAGGTACAAATAGATGAAGAATTGTTTCCAGAGAGAAATTGTTGCTGAAACTTTAGGAAGTCAGGCAAAGTGAATGACAGCCCTGATTTTTCTGTGGCACTGGACTATACTTATGGAGAAGTATTGTCAGATAATAAAATAAGTGACACTGTTTATAAATTCCAGGAGAGTTCTCTTGAATAGGGAGGCTGAGAGGAAGTAGCAGTGTCTATGAAGTGCCTTGCTATTTAGTAGCTTACAGTATGTGGTGCTGGAAATTCTTAAGTAATAAGATACTTGCACAGTGAGTGACTGATGTCACTGTAGCAGAAGAGAAATGCCTGGAGCCATAGAAGGTAATTGATGAAGGAAGGCATTATTTAGAAAAAGGGAATTCATAAGTAAAGCTCTGGGTGTAGTTAGGGAATAACCACAGGAGCGCGGACTCTCTGCTCCTCAAATTCCCCACTTGGCCATTCACTTATCCCCTTCCGCTTGGGACCTTACCCCCACCCCTCCAATCCCTCTCCCCCACAGGTAGGAAAGATAAAGACAAACTGGCAATTTTGGTCAACAAACTGGTCGCAGCTTTATTAAGTTTAATGCATAAATTATAACATCACATAGTCAAAACCGAGCGGACTAATCCCATCACCAGCCATATCACTAGCAAGGTGATAGAGCCTCCGCTTTTCCCAACTTTCCACCCCCTTAGCCCCCGGCTTCGCCATATCATTAGCAAAAGCCCAGCCAGGGGATTATCCGGGTCGGGGGTACTAACCCCCGTCCCAAGCTTATCCTAATCGTCCGGACCCTGGAAACCTCCGGGATCCAGCCTGCCCCCAAATCCCCCTCCAACTGCGACACCCCCCCCAACACCCAACATAACCATTCAACCGTAAAAAAGGGCGGGAGGGTGGGACAAAATTCCGTCGCTGCTCTCCTCGCCCAAGGCCCCAGACTCAACTGCCTTCGAGCTTTCCCTCGCACCTCTCATTGGCTCCCCGTGTCCCCGTGGTATAGGAGCCAATGAGTTCAGAGGATGCAGGCTCGTTTCCCCGGCAACACCCTCCCCCCCCTGCACGCTTTCGTCACGCGCCACGCCGCGCAGTTATCCGCGACCGTCATGGACTCCACCACGCGGCCTTTATTTAACTGCAGGAGCGCGGACTCTCCGCTCCTCAAATTCCCCACTTGGCTATTCACTTATCCCCTTCCACTTGGGACCTTACCCCCACCCCTCCAGCCCCTCTCCCCCACAGGTAGAAAAGATAACGACAAACTGGCAATTTTGGTCAACAAACTGGTCGCAGCTTTATTAAGTTTAATGCATAAATTATAACATCACATAGCCAAAACCGAGCGGACTAATCCCATCACCAGCCATATCACTAGCAAGGTGATAGTGCCTCCGCTTTTCCCAACTTTCCACCCCCTTAGCCCCCGGCTTCGCCATGTCATTAGCAAAAGCCCAGCCAGGGGGTTGTCCGGGTCGGGGGTACCAACCCCCGTCCCAAGCTTATCCTAATCGTCCGGACCCCGGAAACCTCCGGGATCCCGCCACCGGCGCCGACGTCCTGCACGTCACTGCGCCACCCCCCCAGGACAAAGCTGCGACCAGCGAGCATCCCGCAAAACAACCCACTCTATAGCCTCCTGCCAGTCATTCAATAATAAATCTAACCCCACCGGGGATAAATGTACCCTATCCCTTCCATACAACCCCTCACAACTGACCTCCACCCATGGATGCAAAATTTGGTATCCCCCATGTTCACAAACCCAACGACCGATTTGCCGGTTGATCTTCGTGAGGCCCTGCGACCACCGCAGCTGGTCCCGACAAATTGGCCGAGGGATAATGTTCGACCACAATGGGTGCACCGGCAATAGTCTGAAAGCCGACTCTATGTCAACCTTCGCCAACCACGCCCCGCATCCCGCGCGCCGCACCAATAGCACCGCTCTATCAAAAGACGCATAACGCACCGCACACTTATCCCATGGTATTTGATCATTCACCGACTCTCCAACAGGGAAGGACAGATTATGGATTAGTCTAAACTTCCCAGGTTCCTTCTTTGGAACAATCCCCAAAGGAGACACCACTAGATTCGGGAAAGGCTGCTCGAGGAAGGGACCAGCTACGCGCCCCAACTCTAACTCCACTCTCAACTTATCCCCCACAATTTCCGTTAAACGTCTTACAGACAGGGCATTGCGCGACAACCTGCTGCTCACTTCCACGACCACCGGAATGACAAAACCCTCCCGAAACCCTTTGTCTAAAATAACCCTGTCTCCCCTCTTCGGATAACCAGCCAACCTACACCGCAACTCCGGTAACTTAATAGGGGTAGGAGCCAAACTGCGTAATTCCTTATTTGGACACCGTCCCTCCCGGGGGGTGAGGGTCTTCTTGCCGCACTTTGCAGCCGGATGTCCCCCCCCACAACCGGAGCAAGCGTGTCGAAATTTGCAGTTGGGAAAGGGACATGAGGCTTTGTTAAATCTCGAGCACACATCCCCGGAGCCCCCAGCCACCCCTTTCTGTTACGACCCGGCTCCAGAAGTCCGAAAGGAATGCCCCCCACCCCCTGGAGCAGCACCCCCTACCCTGCCGCCCACTGGTCCCCCTTCACCGACATCTGAGTTAACCATAAATTAATGTCCTGGGCTCCCCAGGACAGAAATCGATTCTCCTCCATCTTATCTCTAAACCGCTCATCGTAGTTCAACCACGACCAGCCCTCATGCGTTTGTGCAGCCTCTAAAATAGCATCCGCGTATGCCAGCAGCATACCGTATTGCTCCGGGTGATAGTGTCCGCACACACTCGCCAGATGCAAAAAAGAGCGCGTCCAATTCACCACATTTCGGGAGACCTTCTTCACTCTGCCAGCCTTTTCATCCTCCTTCCTCTTCCTCTTACTATCCCCCGAACGCCTCCTCCCCTCCAATAGTCGGAAAATGTCAATATATCGACGTTTCCTAATCTTCCTACGTAATGTTTTGGGAACCCCCTCCCATAATTCCGCATAGGCCGCCAAAGAAGGGGACCCCCTACCCGCGTATCCAGTACCCCACCGCTGCCCACTACCACCGGCCCCGAGTCAACTGCACTCAAAGAAGAGGACGATGACGAGCTGGAAGAGGACGAGGACGAATCCGATCCACGACGCCGCTTTCCTCCCCGCTTATGTTTTCTACGCCACTGTCCTTTACGTTTTGATGACCTCTCTCGTGCCCCCGAGGCAATCTCTCGCGCTGCGGAGGACTCACCTGGGTCAACATGCCTGGCCACACCCACCTCTGCCTCGGCCGCCAGAATGCTGCTCTCCCCCGCTGTCCTCTGCTGCTCAGGAGGTTGCGAGCTTGCTCCCGCTGCACACTGCTCCGGATAAGCCGCAGCTTGGCCTACATCTCTGCAGCCCGTTGATCCCAGCACTGCAGAGCTTGTTCCCGGCGCCTGCATCTGCGAAGACAAAGCAGGAAAAACAGGGGGGGGGGGGACCAGCGCAGGCCACGCTGGCCGCCAAGTCCTGAGCCACTCAGAGCCTGAGGACCCCTGCCCCCCCCTCGCCCAATGATCCCAAGCACCGAAGCCCCCCGCGGGCCATACTCCCCCCTGCTCCCCGTATCCCGCATATGGCATGTGTGGACCAACCCCCACCCCACTGGCATAACTGGCACCTGGGAGACCCCCACTCCCCTGTCCCCCAGCGCCCATAGGAACCCCCCCCCACCCCTGTCTCCCCTCCACTCTCCAGGACCAGCTTCGACCCCCCTCACACCGCCCCTCTGTGCCCTCGGAGCCTTACCACCCCGCCCCCCCCCCGCTTCTTCACCCGCGAACGGGACCCTCTTTCAGATTCACCCACCCTCTCATCCACTGTCGCTGTTAAAACCCCTCCCCCAGTCACAGAAGAGGCAGGAACCCCTCCGGGCCCAAGCCGCCCCGCCCGGGAAGCTCTGGAGCTCCGTCCCACTCTGCCACCTCTCGCCCGCACCCCAAGCTCCCCCACCGCAGACCCTCTCTCCCGGGCAATCCTTCCCCCACCGCCCTTACACCCATAGCCCCCCTCCCTGATTGCCTCACCTGCCTCCCAGACAAGCCTCGAAACCTCCCAGGCCCTTTGCCTTGCTGTGACCCTCGAGCCGGCATTGCAGCCGCTGCCGTCCGCCCGCCTGCCACAGCACCTGTAAGCACACTTGCCTGCACGCCTTGCCACCGAACACGAGGAGACCACACGCTGCACCCTGCAGCCACCCGCAAGCCTGCTCTTGAAGCTGCCGTGACACAAAGGAAGTCCTGCACCCGCAAGCCAAGGTCCCGACGACGCTCAAGAACCTCCAGAGACAAACGATCCCGGCACCGCTCCGAATCCTGCAACACCGTCTCGCCGCTCTCCTCACAAATTCAGTCGCCGCTCTCCGCCACAAAATTCCGTCGCCGCTCTCCTTGCCCAAGGCTCCAGACTCAACTGCCTTCGAGCTTTCCCTAGCACCTCTCATTGGCTCCCTGTGTCCCCGTGGTATAGGAGCCAATGAGTTCGGAGGATGCAGGCTCGTTCCCCCGGCAACACCCTCCCCCCCTGCACGCTTTCATCGCGTGCCACGCCGCGCGGTTATCCGCAGCCGTCATGGACTCCACCACGCGGCCTTTATTATACAGTAAAGATTAGACTTTTCTATTCAGGGACTTGAATTATATTTTGATTTACTTAGACAGTTAGGGATTTATATGGAATAATTTCACAGTGTTTGCTCGATAGTTGATAAGTTAGATAGGGTTTTGTATTTTTGATTTGTTTAAAGTTAGGTAGTAGGTTGGAGATTAAGAAGACTACCGTCAGCTGAGCAGCAGTAATATTTCCACTAACAGGAGCTCCCAACAAAAGAATTCCAAAATCATCAAACGACATAAGACAATTCTACAACCACAGATGCCAAACAACTGCTGAAACTACAAAGAGCTAAGTGTTCATAAAGACTGTGTTTAGAGAGAACAAGGACAATTGATACTTACCTGAGAAAAGAAACTGATAAAAGTGATGTTCTGAACTTTTCTCTAGAGATAAAAGTGATACAAATGTTCAAGTTGTAAGAAACCAAACTAGAAAATTGTTATATAGAAATTAGGAAGAAGGAAAGAAAAGGAATACTACTACTTATCGGATGTGTTATTCAGAAATGTTAACCTTCGATAGACGAATATTACACTTGATTTTTGTTTTTCCTCTTTTGCATTTAATGGAGAAATGTTCTATAATAAAATGTACAATGAGTAGTAAAAAGTAAGATGTTGAATACAAAGTAATTTAAATCTATTATTAATCTAACCATCTATAATAAAAAATAAAATTGATATATTTACCACTTGGAACCCGAGTTCTAAGAATTCTTTTAGTTTAATTCCTTCACTTAGATTTGAGCAAAGTGAACGAGGTTAGTTTTATTTTTGTGCCTCATTGTCTGAGTTTACTCCACCTCTTGGCCACGACTACTACCATCATATTTAGGGGTGGAGGTGGGCTTAGACGCAGCGGGGTCACAATAACAATGGCTTTCAATAAAAGTTAACTTAAATGATACTGCATTCGTGAATGCAATTACTAGAAATTTTCCGCTTCATTTAGTAATCGTCTATTTTCATTTAATTTGATTAAAATCAATGTGGTGTACATACTGTATTCTGACGTCTAGTCAAATTTTAAAGTATATAACTCCGAGTGTCGTTATGTGGCGCACAAAAAATTTAACTGTTTCCCCTCCATAATATTTGTGCGCTCCTTTGTAAGTTATGTGCGCTCGCTCGGCGAGGTGTGTGCATGCGCACATGCGCACAGCTTAGAGGGAACAGTGGTCTGACCTATGCACATATAGTAGAATGGTGGAGAGGTTACCAGTGCAGCAGCCTGCAAATGTGGCATTCCAGCCTCAGAGAATAGGAATGACCTAACTACATATCTATATTACACCATTAGTGACTATGACCCAGGTCTCTCTCACTGCATGCACCCTGTCAGGGAATGAGGCACATATTTCCACAACAATTGCTGTTGAGGAGGTGATGGTGATAGGTGTATGCCTATCCATACATTGCACCTAGGTGGAGAGAATGTAGCAACAAGAGGTGGCAGAGCACATAGAGAAAGAGAGGACATTTATATATTTATTTATAAATTTAGGCTTGTATTCCACCTTATCCTACAATCAAAGTGGTTACATCACATTACAATTGGGGTTACATTTAACATGTGGGTGCTTTACAACATTTTAACATGAGGGTATTTAACAACATTAAGACAGCACAATTTGAGGGTTACATTTATCATGAGGGTGTTGTGAGTCTAGTTGGGTTGATTGGGTATTGAGTTTGTGGGGGAATTTACATTGCAATACCGCTCAGGTGGGGACTGTTGTCTATCTGCTCTTGAGTTGGCGGGGGTAGTTGCAACACCTCTCGGGTGGGGACTGTTATCTATCTGCTCGTAGGTTTCTGTAAAGAGCAGGGTTTTAAGGGCCTTGCGGAAGTCTATGATGTCCTCTAATGCCCTTAGGCTCGTTGGGAGGGAGTTCCATAGTGTGGATGCCAGTAGCGATGGAGCTCTTCTTGACGCATTTTGTTTAGTCTTGTGATATCCTGAAGGTGTGCTGATCATGTTGTCATTATTGTTCCTTCTTGGTCTATTACTGATGTTCCTTGTTATGATTTCTTGTAATGCATCTGTCAAAAGATGGTGGATGATTTTGAAGATGACCAAGATTATTTTAAATTTTGCTCTGGCCACCATTGGGAGCCAGTGTAGTTGCTGTAAGATGGGGGTGATGTGTTCTGTTCTTGGAGTGTCGGTGATGATGCGTGCTGTAGTGTTTTGCACCATTTGGAGTGGGTGTAAGGTCTGCTGGGGGAGGCCTTGATATAATGAATTTCCGTAATCAAGCAGAGGTGTGATGAGTGCTTGGCACACTGTGCGGAGGTGTCCTGGCAGAGTATTGGCTTGATCTTTCTGATGGTCCTCAAACGTTGATAGGCCTTGTTTGTGGTCTTGGTGATATGGGATTTCAGTTTCAGAGCTCTGTCCATTGTGATGCCAAGGTACTTAACTTCATCTTTGACTACTATGAGTTTGTTTAGAATGCTGATATTCTGTGGTGGAATGAAGGTGGGGTTCCTGGTGACGAACATTGCCTCAGTTTTATCATAGTTGACCGTCAGGTAATTATTGTCTGTGAGCCAGACATTCATGTCTTCAAGGCATTTGGTTATTGTTGTGGTGTTAGGTACTAGTAGGTTGATTGGAGCATACACCATGATGTCATCAGCATATATGTGATAGTGGAGTTTGTGTCGTCTGATGATGTTGCATATGGGTTGGATGTAAATATTGAAGAGCATTGATGACAGGGCAGATCCCTGAGGTATTCCTTGCATTGCGGGGAACTGCAATGATTTCTTTTGGGCGCATTTGACTTGCTGTGTTCGATCTTCCAGGTATGAGGTGAACCATTTCAGAGAGTTCTTGCGCAATCCTATCTGTTGCAGGCGCTGCAGTAGTCTGGTGTGGGACACTGTGTTAAAGGCTGCCGAGATGTCTATGAACACTAGTAGGAATCCATTTTTTATATTATCTATACCTCTTATGAGGTTGTCAAAGAGTGATGTGAGTAGCGTTTCCACACCTTGCCGGGGTTTAAAGCCGTGCTGATGGATGTCCAGTGGGGCATTCGTGTCATTGTGGTCCTGAAGTTTTTTTGCACTGTCTTTTCAACTATTTTCGCAAGGAACGGTAAACTGGAGATGGGACGGTATGATTTTGGTTCAGATGGGCTTAGGTTATTACTTTTAAGTATCGGTTGTATCATGGCATGTTTGAGGGACTGCGGCATGTGTCCTTGTTGGAGTGAATCTTTGACAATTTTGTGAATGTGCTGGGATAGCTGGCTTCTTGTAACTTTTATCCAAGCCACTGGGCAAGGGTCTGACGGTGAAGTTGTTGTGTTGAACCCATGTATTATGTTCTCTACTTGATGTTTTGATGGTATGCTGAAATCCTCCCAGGTATGATGTTTCTCTTTCATTTCATGGTCATCCATTTGTAGTGCGGTGGAGCATGTCTGGGTAGTGTTTTTCACTCTCATGTAGTCAGCAAATTCCTGTGGGTCAAGATAATGGGTACAATGCTGCGTGGTGTCCCTAGTGAGCTTTTGGACAATGCTAAAGAATTCTCTTGGTTTGTTGACAGATTTCATGATTAGGTTGGTGTGGTGATGCTGTTTGCACTCATTTATCAGATTGTTTTATTCCACTAGCTTGACTCTATATAGAGTCAGGGAGTTATGCGATTTGCACTGCCTCCATTTTCTCTCCAGTCTTCAGAGATTGAGCTTTGCATCTCTGATATCATTTGAGTACCATGGGGCGTTGAGACTCCTACGTGCTTGTGTTTTTTTTTTAAATTCTTTATTTATCAAGTTATACAAAATGATACATCCAAAAAGTACATTGAATGAAAAAGAAAATGGGTATTACAAACAAATAACCAATAAGAAAGAAATTAGATGATAACAACTCATCTTCAAGAAAATATACACCCATTTAAATTTAGACCACAAAATAAGGAAATTGAGGAAGCACTAGGAAATTAAAATAAAACAGAAAGTAACGACCACAATGGTCCTATACTATACTATCTAACCATAACATATAATGCAAACAGGTGGAGACTTAGGTGTCAGCCGTATGAGAAGGTCCAGCTACTTCCACTACCACAACCTCCTTAGCCTCCAAGAACTCTTGAAGTTGTCTAGGATCAAAAAACATATACATTTTTTGTTGAAAATGCACACAACACTTTACAGGAAATTTAAGCTGAAAAGTTGCCCCCAGAGGTAAAACCCTAGGGCGAAGAGCTAAAAAGTCCTTCCTTCTCAGCTGCGTCACATGAGATATTTCAGGAAATATGCGCACATTAGAGCCTAGAAACATTTCATTGAGATTCTTGAAATATAATTTAAGAATATAAAACTTATCCGACTCCGGTGCCAGGGTTACAAGGAGAGTAGCCTTATCAGTAATGACCTCCAGGGAAGATTTCAAAAACCCTGTGAGGTTACCCAGTCCAGGAGATGGAGCAGAAAAAATGGTGTAGCCACGTTCCCGCTGCCAAATACTGGGCCCATACCAGGGGTGGGAATTGCTCTGGGGGGATCTTCAAAATTTCCCCAAAGTACTTCCTCACCATCTCCATTGATAATAGAGGAGAACGTGGGAAATTCAGGAACCGTAGGTTACACCGGTGGACCTGATTCTCCAGCTATTCCATTTTTCTGGCAGAAACCTCTCTGTCCTTAACCTGGGCAGCCACCAAGTCCCGGAGCTGCCCAATGTCCTGCTCCAACCTAGAAAGTCTCAACCTGACCATCCTGAACAGCAGAGAGGGTGGCACAAGTTAACTTCACCTCAGTTATCTCTGTATTCACATTACCCAAAAAGGTTTTCAGGGAGGTGTTTAAAGCAGCCAGTCCGTCCCATAGTGCTTCCAATGTAATCACCACCGGTCTTTCCAACATAGATACTCCCGGGAGGTCCTTAAGTCGGCCAGGCAGGACTGCAGCTTGCCCCTCCGATGTAGCAACCTTCTCTGCTGCCATCTGGTGTACCATGGCTCCCTCCGAGGAAAAGTCCCCCCGAAGAGCCTCCTAACTCTGCTTTCACCGGCGTGCTCACAGACAGGCCGGCAGGCAGAGCCACTCCGATAGGGGAAACACTTCCGGGATGTGGTGAGGGGGCGCGCTCCTCCGGCGAAAGCCAAACCCCCATGCTTGTGGTTTTATACTTGTAGGGGCTGAAGCTGCATTAGATATTATGGAGTTCCATTTCTCTATGCTTATGTCAAGGGTGTCACATTCTTTCTGGAGTTGTGGGATGATTTCATCTATGAATGAGTCTTTATTGAAGGCTCTATATCGCTTGGTAATACTCTCATCTTCTATGTGTTGGGTGGAGTTGTTTAGGGTCAGGGTGAATTCTATCATGTGATGATCTGACCAAGGGACTGGTGTGATTGTTGGTGTTGTGGTCTTGCTCTGTTCCACCAAGTGCATTGGAATGAAGACCATATCCAGTATTGTGCCATGCTGGTTCGTTGGGGCGTTGATTGTCTGGTTATATTTTAATGACTCCATGGCATTTAAGAATGTTGCTGCTTCCTTGCTGGGTGCGGAGGTCAGATTGTAATCTCCTAGTACAGAGGGGTTTATGTTTTGTGTTATGTGCACATATTGCTTTCAAGTACCATGGAGAGATGTTCAGTTGTGGCTCCAGGAGGCCTGTAGGTGAGGGAGAAGCTTAAGTACTTGTTAGCTATGGTGATTCAATTGTATTAGTGCTAGAGATTGTTTTAAATCTGTATTCCTTTCTGGCCAGTATTAGCACACCTCCTCCTCTCTTTTGTTCTCTGATGCAATTGAATGCTGAGTAGTTTGTAGGGGTTACTTGGTTTAGTATTACCTGGTCTGAGGCATCTAACCAGGTCTTGGTGATGCAGATTATATCCAGTTTTTTTATCGAGGATGAGGTCTAGGTTAGTGTTTGGTTTATTCCTGATTGATCTTGAGTTTATTAAAGCGCACCTAATTTTAGCTGTTAAGATTGGGTTGGTATGTACACTATTTGTGGGGTTAGTGGGTGTAATACTTGTGGCATTATGCAGTTTGTGAGTTGTAGGCTTAGTATGCTTATGTTCTTTAGGGCAGGATGAGCCTATTGTCCATGCAGTTTGGTTGGTGTATAGGTGGGGCAAGGGGAATTGCTGGTTGGGTCCGATGCCCCGTGAGAAGGTTGCGAATGCGAGGAGGAGTGTAAGATAGGCAATGAGGTAGTAGGGAATGGAGTGCATTTTTGTGAATTACTGATTTGGGGTCTGCTTGAATTGTGGTGAAGTAGAGGTAGGTGTTTGACCCTTATCTTGTATCTTTAAACTTGCCTGTTTTCTTTGGTCAGTGTCTCCTCCTCCCATGTGGCTCAAGACTGATGATAGATTATGTATGCTGTAAAATATGTTATTATACAGGTAGTGAGGTAGTAAACAAACATACAAGCAATGGAGTAAGGTAGCAATGGAGTCAAAAGGCTACTTAGCATACATTATCCACCAAGTGGTGAGTTATTAGGACATGTGTAGTAATGTGTGTTATAGATACCTACTGTGTCCCTGGGAAAACCTAAATATATCCAGATCACCCACTTCCCTCACTATCTCCTCATCCATTGTCTGGAGCACCAAATTGATAAGGGACTGAGGCTGGTCATCCAGTCTTTTCTTCATGGCCTTCTTCTTGATCTTCCTTTTTACCTCCCTCCACTTTTGTTTCAGGTCATCTGTATCTTGGTTGCAATGGTAGATAGCATTCAGGTGCTGACAGATGCTCAGCTATAATTTTATTAATGATAGACACTCATATAGATACCTTAAAGGCCCAGGAACATTCTCTGGTACTTGAGGACCTCCCACAAAATGAGTTTCATCTCACTCTGTCAGAAGTTGGCCTTTGTAATGAGCAACTACATTTGGGTGCCATGACTTAGTCAGAGACAGCACTAATCACAGTGTTTCTTTTTCTTTCAAGTTCAATTTATTTAAACATAAACAAGATTACCATAAAACTATTACAATAATCAAAAACAAAGCAAACCTAAGCAGAGTATCCAGAAGCACAGCATTGATTAGACAAGATGGGGAGTATACATATGACCCAAAGGGTCCAAAATGTTTTCTTTTTTATGAACTGTTCCATTCTTTTCAGCTACATAACACTCAAATGCACTGTGTTCCATCAAAATATATATTTGACTCAGTCAAAATAAACTTGATTACTAGGAAGAAAAGTATACCAAACAGAGCTTTAGTGAGAGGAATGAAAAATCATAACCTGGGGCATGCTCTATGGGTCGCCGGTGTCTTCCCCCCCCCCCCCCCCCCGCCCAACATAGTTACCACTCTACTACTTGTTGTTTATACCAGGTGCTTTATTCATGAGATTAATAGCCCACAGCTTGTGGACCACCCCTTTTAATTGCAACAATATTATTAATACATCAACACAGCAACAACACATTCAAAATGCCTGCACCAACAGTATTCCCTGTTACCACGTTAACCCTCTTAACAGCATTACAATATTAATATTGTTAACATTGTCAGTATTGTTAACAATATCCACTATAGCATCATCTTAACCCTAGCCCCCCCAGATGGGCAGGGCCCCCATCGTGGGAGGTACCACACCACTGTTTATTGTAATGCTCTGGCTCGCGCTGTGGAGAATCTTCTTCCCTCCCCACCACCAACTGCTCCATGTTGGCGCCAGGTGGGCACCCAATGCCTAGCATGTATCTTGTAGCTGAGGCTAGGCACCCCCCGGGGCCAGGAAGGCCCTGGTATCTGGCCCCCCTGTTACTAGGCCCAGGCACACCCAATCAGCACCTGTGCCCCCTTTCTCCTCTTCTCAGCCTGTGGTACCCTCCCTCACCTTCATGGTGAAGTCCCCCTATCAGGAAGGGCCGCAGCCCAACTCCCCCAACTGTGAGCACTGAACCAACAGTCCACCACAGATCTGCCAAGAAAACATCTAACCTGATATTGTTTAGATGCACTCCATCCCCTTTAGACACTGCTGCACCCCCCACCACTATGCCTCATGCCTGAGCACCCTATCCCACAAGGCCCGCACAACGTTCTCCACTTCCATGTTCAATTTCTTCCTGCTCTTCTCAATCCCCCAACCTGATGGGGCAGGATCTGGGACCAAATGATGCCTGCTCCCAGCTCAGCATAATTTGATCCCTCTTGATTTTAATAATCAGGTCTCTGAGGTGTGGCACAATGAAGTCCAGAGGGTGGCTCTCCATCACCAGTTGTCGAGCATAGACCCCAGCTGGTCCCATTGCATTTCCCTTTTCCCCATGCACTGTACCTGCATTACCTGAGGGGGATAGCCAAGTTGCTTGCCAAAATGGCTGCCTAGAGCTCTTCTCCTGGCCCAGGAGATATAAGAGTGCCGCACTATTCAAACAGAAATTGGAATACCTATCGGAATGAAATGATATTGGTAAACCTGGGTACCCACCCTCCATCTATCATACATACAGCTTGTACCTGTTTGAGTGCACCTATCAATGGCCAGGATCTGGCCTGCCCCCAGTTGCAGGTCGTGTGCTGCCTTGGACGCTCCTATCTGAAACAAATGGAGGGTGAGCCCTTCCCTCCCAAATCCTGTACTATCTATTGCTCTAAGCCACATCACCCTGAACTGGAACTGTGACAAGCAGGAGCCATCATGGTATCGCAGGAGCACCCTGCCCACCGGCAGGTGCATCTTCAGGTACTCCTGCATGGCGATCACCTGGCAAAGGTCCCGGACCCTGATGGTGTGTAACCACACTATTCTCCCCTTCCCATACTGATCCATCTTGGACCTCCTCAAGAATAGCCTGACCTTGCCCTTCCCAACTCTGAAGTCCTCCTCCCTCAGGCAGAGTCTGTCTGAGACAGGAGTATGGCCTCTCCCATCCTGAAGGCACCGAAGAACATAATCAAGAGGGTAACCTTGAAGAGCTGTTCTTCGAAACCATCCCTAGCCACTTCCAGGGCCATCTGGATTGTCCCCCATAGCATGGACAGGGTGATGAATCTTCGCCCATCCGGACCCGGTATGGCCTCTTTTCCCAGCCATCTATTAGCTTCTTCACTAAGAAGTCTTTTGTTATGTCCCTTCTGCCTCTGAGCTTCAGGAAGAATGCCACCTATACTAGCATCAGCTTAGTGTGCCTGAGTGAGACTCTCTCCATCTTCAGTTCTGTCACAACTTCTAGGAGTTAATCCATGGTCAGGCCCTGGTCCAAGCTGAAGCCCCACTGCTCAGCGAAGCTGCGCAGATGAACCCAGGTGCTCCAATATGACTTCCATGTAGTGGGTGACAGGGATTCCATCAACATTCCTGTGGTGCTCAGCATCCATGGCTCCACATCTTTACTGTCATTGGGATCAGTCAGGGGGCTGCCTCCGGGGCAAGCCATCTGAAGCAGCCAAACCGAAAATGAGAAAGAGCATCAGCTACTTTGATAACTTGACTGACAGCTTCAACACCCTCCACACTCTGGCTGACTGCCTGTTTATGGCATACACCATGATGGCATTGTCTGATCTAAAGATTATTCTCTTGTTCTTGAACTGAGGTTTCCACAGAACCACTGCTACCATGATTGTATGAACTTCAGGAATGTGATGTTCCAAGTTATGCCCTGGCTGTGTCACTCTTGTAGCCATTTCTTGTGGCACCACAGCCCCTTGAAGTAAATCCCGAAACCAACGCCACCCACTGCATCCGTAAACAGCTCCATCTGGCTGTTGTTGGTAGGGGGTTCCCTCCATATGTTCAGACCATTATACCTCGTGAAGAATTCCTTCCATGCTACCAGGTCCTCACAAACCTCTGCACTGACTCTGATAAAGTGGTGGCTCCTCCAAATGACCCTAGTATTCTCCTCCAGGTGCCTTGTAAATACCCAGCCCATCTGCATCACCCTGCATGCAAAATTCAGCAGCCCGATTAAGGATTGTATTTTCTTCAATGTGACTTTTCTGGCTGCCGCTGTTGATTGTATGGCCTTCCTCAGGGTCTGCCTGGGAGTCTGGTGACCATTGCTAACGTGCCAATTTCATTTCCTAGAAAGGACACACACTGGGATGGATCTTCCATTTTACTGCTTGTCTGCAGGCTCCCCCGTTCCACAGCCTTGGCCTGGAAGCTTTCAAGGTTCTGCTGGAAGGCTGGCTGATCGCTTGCCATCAGCAGAAAGTCATACAGATGATCCTACCAGAGCTGATCACCTGCTCCACCTTACAAAGCATGGCCGAACTGAACTCCTTGAAATACATGCAGAACACAGAACAACCCATGAGGAGGCACTTGTCAAAGTAGTAGCAGCCACTGAAGCGGGAACTGAGCAAGTGGAAGCTATCTAGGTTTATTGGCAGGAGCATGAAGGCTGCCTCCATGTCTGACTTTGCCAACCATATCCCTTTTCCCTGTGCCCTCACCAACTCCAGGGCCTGGTCCACTGTGGCATATTTAACAGAGAATATCTCAGGCTCCAGATGGTCATTGACTGAACCATTGTCTGGGTAGGATAGGTGGTTAATTAGCCGGTACTCCCCTGGTTCCTTCTTTAGGACCAGGCCCAGCAGAAAGATTATCAAATTAGGCATGGGCCGGTTCCTGAAGGGGCCCGCTATCCTCCCCAATGCCCACTCCTGGTCAACCTTCTTCTGCTCCGCATCCTTTATTCTGGGGCCGCCTTTAGGTTACCTGCCCCCCATGGCCCCTGTAGGACACTTTAGGGGATACTGAAGCCAAACAAAAATCCATTAATTAACCAAGCTGCCTTGCGTTTATCATAACCCACAAAGTTACTCTGCAACACGTGAATCTGAATGGGCATGGCAGCCCGACTGAAGAGGATCGGCTCATTGCACCTGCTGTGGGTTCCCTCCCTGCCCCTTGCTGCAACAGGTTTGCGGGTGCCCTTTGCCACATACTGCACACACATGCCTGTACTTACAAACACTGCTGAAAGTACAAGATCCCCTTTTGGACATCCCACATATCACCGCCGAGCAGCTGGGGCGGGCAGTGGGGTATTACTGCTCTCCCAGCCTCCCAAGCTGTGCTCGGTCTGAAAGAGTTGCTGTCCAGCGGACCTACTGGGCCATTGAGGGCAGCCCCTCCGCTGGCCTTGGGTCATCAGCTTAATCCACAAATCTATATTCTAGATCCACATCTGAGCCCACATGCCCTCGCCATTTTCCACCTGAACTGCTTATCATAATCTAACTAAACAGAGCCACCATAGATTCTGTTGGCCTTGCAGATGCTATCCTGGTACTTGAACAGTCCTCTACATTGTTCGGGGTGCTTTTCACCCACGATACTGGCCAAGATCTGGAAAGCGGCGAACCAGTTTGTGATTGTCCGTGGTATGCTATCCACCTTTTATTGATCAGTTTGCACTTGGCATAGTAATCTGTACAATCACAGTTATTATCAGGCCACCACAGTAGCAGGGAGAATATATCCACATATTCGCCTTTCCATATCTTTTCCTTCTGCGCCAGCGGTACATGGCTATCTAAGATGCAAGTGAGGCACAGGTACGCCACCTGCTTTGCCTCGCTTCTCATTTGCCCGTTGCTATCCTGTGTGTCCGTCTCCAAATTAGCGACTGTATTTATGGCCCCTTTACCAGGGCACTGAGTGTTGCACCGCCCTCCTTGCCTGTCCCAGGGGACATGCCGGTGCCGCCAGGCAAGCCTGACTCCACCTGATCTCTGCCCTGTGATGCACTGCCCCCTGCTACCATGTGGACCAGCCTCTGCAACCATCCTAGGATGTCTTGCTGCACCACCCCCTGTCCCCCTTGCTGCTCTAACCCTTTCCGTCTCTGCCAACATATCACCCCCAGGCTCCTCTAGCACCGAGGATTTTTCTCCAGGGCCATATGTCCATGAGGGGAGGGTTAGGACAGCTGTTATAGTTTGTGATTTGCTCATTATTTATTTTATTTTTTATTTAACAATCACTTATATACCGCACTTTCCCAATGATCAGGTGCGGTTTACAAAAAACAAGTTAAGGGACAAATCAAAGATCTGTGTTTTTACATGGAACATCAGAGAACTATGTACAATCGGCCTGAACCTTAAACAAAACATATTTAGTTACAGTTCAAACTGAGATCAAAGTACAATAACAAAAAACTAAACAACAATAAACTATATAACAACTATATAAAGAATATAGGGTTTATGCTATGTAAAATTGCCTAGTGTTTGATGGGCTAATTGAGATAAGTTAGGATGGTAAATTGCAGAGGGGGTAAAGAATGTCGGAATAACAGGGGGTGGGATAGTTTAAGTTACAGCTATTTTATGTCTTTCTTGGTAGGGCCTTCGTTGTCATTTGTCATTTGTTATTCGTTATTCGTTTTAGTGTCTTTCAGAGTTAGGGATCTGAATTGTTGTTAGATTATCCGTTTTCATTGTGGGAGAAAGAGTGTGTTATAGGATCAAAGTGTGATGTGAAAAGGTGGGTTTTTAGTTTCTTTCTGAGATCCTTAATTTCTGTTACTGCTCTGATTTCCTCAGGAATGGAGTTCCATAGGATGGGTGCTGCATGGGAGAATGCCTTTTTGTTGGTTATCTTTTTAGCTTTTGTGAAGTCTTTCAGGGTTATAATTTTGTTTGTATAGCCTTTCCTGTGTACTATTTTATTAGTGTCTTTAGTAATAAGCTTGCTTAGTGTTGGTGGAACCATGTTATTTAATGCCTTGAAGGTAGTTATAATAGTCTTATAGTTTATCCTGCTTTGTAGTGGTAGCCAGTGTAAGTTAGCTAGTATAGGTGTTATGTGTTTGAATATTTGAGACTTCATTATGATTCTAGCTGATGCATTTTGTGCTAGTTGGAGTCTCTTAATGTTTTGTTTTGATATGCCTAGAAGAATTAAATTGGCAAAGTCAAAATGAGGTGTGATGATTGCCTGAATTATGCTCAAAAGGTCTTGTATATGGACAAGTGGGCAGAGTTGCTTTAGTATTCTGAGCTTGAAAAAGATTTTTTTTGTTGTGTTTCTAATATGTGAGTCCAAACTGAGATGCATATCAAGGATGACGTCTAGATATATCACTTCAGTTTTTACTTTAATGTCTTGGTTTTGAAGTGTGATGTGTGATGGGGGGGATGTATGATTGGTCTTTCGTTACAATTAATATGTCAGTTTTTGAGTGGTTTATATGGAGGTTATAGTCTTTTAGCCATGTTGTTATTTCATTGAAGCATTCATTTAACAGTTGTATTGGTAGACTAGGGATCGTGAATGGAATGTACATCATTATGTCTTCCGCATATAGATGATAGTGGACATTACATTTTTTAAAGATATTACAAACTGGTTGAATATATATATTAAAAAGGGGGGCTGAGAGGACTGATCCTTGTGGGAGACCGATTTCCTGGTTGAATGTGTTTGATGTTTGGGTGCTGATTCGTACAGTTTGTGTTCTGTTGGTTAGGTATTATCATTAGGCATGTAGATAGCTGGTTGGCTGGTAGATGTGAGTATTACCTGGTATGTGCCTGCCTGGTGTGAAGGTAGCTGACCTCACGCATCTCCTAGACAAGGTGTTAGATAGCGCTGGAGAGGAGTCTGTTGTCTTGCTACATGTTGGTATCAATGACATAGGAAAGTGTGGTAGGGAGGTTCTGGAGGCCAAATTTAGGTTTTTAGGTAAGAAGTTGAAATCCATATCTTTCAGGGTAGCATTCTCAGAAATGCTTCCTGTGCCACATGCAGAACTTAGAAGGCAGGCAGAGCTCAATGCGTGGATGAGACGATGGTGCAAAGTAGAGGGTTTTGGATTTGTTAGGAACTGGAGAATATTCTGGGGAAAGGAGGAGCTTTTTCAAAGGGATGGACTCCACCTTAACTGGGATGGAACCAGGTTGCTGGCATTAACCTTTAAAAAGGAGATAGAGCAGCTTTTAAACTAAATAATAGGGTAAAGTCGACAATCGCCCAAGAGTGCATGCTTCAGGATGATTTATCCGTGAAGGATACTAGCAAAAGACTGAAGTTAGGGCATATCAAGAGAGAGGCTCCAATAAAAACAAAAGTAACCCAAATGCCCTTAAGCAGAGAGCAGACAGAGCTTAAATATTCCAAATTACCACTGTCAACCAATAAGCAGATTAGTATGAATAAAATACAACTTCTAAAATGCTTGTATGCAAATGCTAGAAGTCTAAAAAAATAAGAGGGGAGAGTTAGAATATATAGCACTAAATGAGAAATTAGATATCGTTGGTATCTCAGAGACCTGGTGGAAGGAGGACAACCAGTGGGACACTGTGATATCTGGGTACAAATTTTATTGCAATGATAGATGATAGAGTAGATCAAATTGGTGGAGGGGTGGTGCTCTATGTTAGAGGGCATTGAGTCACACAGGATTAAAGTGTTGCAGGAAACAAAATAAAAGGTAGAATCTCTATGGATTAAAATTCCATATAAAAAAGGGAAAGGCAAAGGCAGTGGGGGTGTACTACCAACCACTTGCCAAGAATGAACAAAAGGATGATGCAATGCTGAAAGAAATCAGAGAAGCTAACAAAAGTTACAATACAGTAATAGTAATGGGTGATTTCAATTGCCCCAGTATCGACTGGGTCAGGATCATTACAGGACATGGTAGGGAGGTAAAGTTTCTAGATGAAATAAATGACTGCTTCTTGGAGCAGTTGGTTCATGGTTCACTCAGAGGGACCACATCTAACTCAAGACTACCTCTACTTCAGAAAGCAGGTGAAAGCCTGGCTCTTCTCCCAAGCTTTTAATAGTTATGGTGGCTGATTTTCCATTTCCTCTTACTGCTTCAGGTCTAGCTTGCTGCATACCCTGAAACAGTGACCAGATCCACATATCTTATTCTTCTGTATATATAGTCTGCATTCAATATGGTTACCCATTTTTATTCAGCCCTATGCCTGTGTCTTTGGCCTTCTTGACTGTTTGCATGTCCCAGCTGCCCTTGTTTTCCTCTTCTACCTATTGGGATGTTTTTTTGTAGGATGCTAATATTGTGGGTATCCTATCTATGTTCAACTGTACAGGAAAGAGTGGTAGATGTGTGGAATAGTCTCCCAGTGGAGGTAGTAGAAACGAGGACGATATCTGAATTCAAAAAAGCATGGGACAAACACAGAAGATCTCTTAAGGAAAAAAGGGAACTATTGTAGTTGATACGGAAGGGCAGACTAGATAGGCCATGTGGTCTTTTTCTACCGTCATGTTTCTATGTCTATGAACTGACAAGAGGGGAAGCCATTTTGTACCTAGTCCTTAGTGGTATGCAAGATATAGTGCAAGAGATAAGGGTGTTGGGGCCACTTGGCAATAGTGATCATAGCATGATCACATTTGATTTCATAAATGAAAGAAGGATGGCAAGGAAATCCACAGTATTACCTTTTAACTTTCAAAAGGAAGAATATGATAAAATGAAGAAAACTGTTAAGAAAAAACTAAAAGGTTAAAGATTTACTTCAAGCATGAACGTTATTTAAAAATACTATCTTGAAAGCACAGACCAGCTGTATTCTATGCTTTACGAAAGGTGGAAGGAAATCCAAAAAATTCTCAGCATGGTTTAAAGGTGAGGTCAGAGAGGCTGCTGTTGCCAAAAAAAGCATCTTTCAAGAAATGGAAAAAGGAGCCAAATGATGAAAACAGGAAACAACATAAGCACTGGCAAGTTAGATGCAAGGCATTGATAAGGCAAGCAAAGAGTGAATTTGAGAAGAAGCTTACTGTGGAAGCAAAAATGCATAATAAAGATTTTTTCAAGTACATTCATAGTAAAAAAAAACCTGTAAGTTGGACCATAGAGGGTTAAAAGCGGCACTAAGAGGGGACAAGGCCATAGCAGAGAGACTGAATAAATTTTTTGCTCTGGTCTTTACTGAAGATGATGTAGGGAAGTTAGCCATGGCTGAAATGGTATTTAAAGCTGATGCATTGGAAGAACTGAAAGAAATATTGATAAACTGGGAAGATATAATACAACTATTTGATAAACTAAACTGTAGCAAATCACCTGCACTTGATGGCATCCATCCAAGGGTGTTGAAAGAACTGAAATATAAGATGGCAGACCTACTATTAGTAATCTGTGTCCTAGCTGGCCTTCCTAATGTTCACCTCCGTCGCCTCCAACTTATACAGAATACCGCAGCCCGTTTACTCTCTCACTCCTCCATCCGCGATCACGTCACACCTCTCCTTATCCATCTGCACTGGTTACCCATCAAATTCCGTATCCACTATAAAACCCTGGTACTCCTTCACCGCGTTATTCACACTCGCACACCTCAGTACTTGTCTAATCTTGTACGCCTACATGCCCCCGCTCGCTCTTTCCGTTCTTTCCACCTCAACCGCCTCTACCTCCCCTCATCCTCTGCTGCTCGGCTCCAGTCCACCCGCTCCTCTGCATTTTTCTTCCTGGCCCCCGCTCTGTGGAATTCTCTGCCTTCCTCCATCCGACTTGAATCTGAACACCCTACTTTTAAGAAACACCTCAAGACTCACCTCTTCGCCAGTGCCTTCGACCTACCCGACCCTTTTGTGTGACCCCCTTTCTCTGTCCCCCATCCCCTCCCCATCCAGTCTTGTTGTATGACTCTGCCTGTTTGCTTTCCTGTCTCATATTGTAATTTTCTTTCCTTTCTGAGCCTGTTCTTACTATGTAAACCGCTGTGATGTATTTTCCTCAGCGGTATATCAAGTTCAATAAACCTAAACCTAAACATAAACTATCTGTAGTACCTGAAGATTGGCGAATGGCCAAAGTAATGCCAATTTTTAAAAAGGGTTCCAGTGAGTCTGACATTAGCACCATGCAAAATGGTAGAAACCATTATAAAAAACAAAATTACTGAACATGTAGATAGTCATGGTTTCATGGGAGAAAGCCAACGTGGCTTTAGCCAAGGAAGGTCTTGTTTTCCTAATCTATTATATTTTTTGAAGGTGTGAATAAACAGGTAGACAAAGGTGAGCTGGTCAATATAGTGCACCTGGATTTTCAGAAAGCCTTTGACAAGGTCCCTCATGAGAGACTTTTGGTGAAGTTAAAAAATTATGGGATAGGAGGCAGTGTACTGTTGTGGATCAGAAACTGGTTAAAAGACAGAAAGCAGAGTGTAGGACTAAATGGCTAATTTTCTCAATAGAGAAAGCTGAATAGTGGAGTACCCCAGGGATCTGTGCCGGGTCCGCTGCTTTTTAACATATTCCTAAATGACGATGCAGGGTTCAATATTAGGAAACACCACCCAGAAAAAAGGTTTAGGTGTCATCGTGGATAACAGGTTGAAACCCTCCGCCCAGTGTGCAGCAGCAGCCAAGAAGGCAAATAAAATGCTAGGAATCATAAGGAAAGGAATGGAGAATAAGTCGAAGGATATTATAATGCCTCTGTATTGTTCTATGGTGCGTCCATACCTTGAATATTGTATGTAATTCTGGTTGCCGAATCTTAAAAAAGGATATATCGGAATTAGAACAAGTACAGAGAACAGCCACCAAAATGGTAAAGGGGATGGAAGGATACCCCTAGGAGGAGAAGCTTAAAAGGTTAGGGCTTTTCAACCTGGAAGAGATAGCTGAGGGAAGATATGATAGAAGTCTATAAATTAATGGATGGAGTGGAACGAGTAAACGTAGATCGATTGTTTATGCCATCAAAAAGTAGAAAGACTAGTGGACATGAAATGAAGCTACAGTGTAACCCATTTAAGACTAATACAGAGAAAATATTTTTTCACTCAACATGTAATCAAACTCTGAAATTCATTACCGGAGGATTTAGCAAAGGCTATTAGTGTAGCTGGGTTTAAAAAAGGTTTGAACAAGTTCCTGGAGGAAAGATCCATAAACCATTATTAAAGAAGACCCAGGTAATGCACTGCTTGCCCCATTACAAGCATTATGGAACCTGTGTGTCTTTTTGGGAAACTGCTAAGTACTTGTGACCTGTATTGGCCACTGTTGGAAACAGGATACTGGGCTTGATGGACCTTGGTCTGACCCAGTATGGTGTTTCTTATGTTGTAACATCATTGATTGGGCCTTAGGGTACTATCTCTGTATATTGCTATGTGACTCCCATGGCTTCTACACCACTACCTACTGTATATGGTATTGTACTTTGCAGTGGTACCTGGACCATGCACATCCTGGCACTATTGCCACCTACCTGGATAGGAGATCCACTGCACCTGCTGCCCTCAAGACATCTGGTACTTATGTGTCTGGGAAGTTAGTTCATGCCACTTCTTGTTGCCTTTCAGTGCCTGCCATCAGTATTCCACCTACTATGATACCCTACACATGCGCCTAGGTGCAGACAGTGTCATCTGCACTGTGCTCCTGTGTTCCACCTTCTCATGGCATCACTATCCACAACTATGTCCCTAAAATACTGCTGTCAGTCCCCATGGCCCATCCTGGAGATCCCGGGTTTTTGGTAGTGGCCTGCCTTTGCTACTCCTCCATGTATTTTGTGACACTTTATTCTCTTGGGCACACCTTTGGCTCTCTCTTCCATATTTGCCAACAGCTATACATAGATCTATGCAGCATACCACCATTGCAGCCTATGCACTGGCTGCTGTGCTAATACATATGATAATCTATCCAGTATGCCAGTCCATGTTGTGGCTACATGGTGTTGGTATGCATCTCCTGGCTTGCACATTGCATACGGCCATCCATTGTACTCCCTATGTGCTACATGTTAGCCATGTGTGACATTCTTTACTTTTCTGCTGCTGTAGCTCAAGACAGAATTGCTCCAGCAAGTGGGGCCTGGAGTGGGATATGGTCCTGAAGACCATCTTCAGAGACTCCAAATCTCTGAATAAATTGAATCTTCTTTTTTTTTTCATTTTATATTTGTCAATTTTTACAATAAATCCAAGTAGATACACTTGTTACAAAAATGGTAGGGTGGACAATATATAAAAATAAGAAAAAATTAACAAAAAACAAGGAAAAATGTTTATCACACAAAAAAAATCTAGCCCCTCATAAGTGGGGGGGATCCAAGAAACAAGAAATAAAAATTTTATATTTGAAATATGGAAGAAAATAAGACAGCTAACAGCAGACATATTACTTCATATGCTACTCCTTAGCCAACCTCCTGAGGAGTTACAGGAAACGAGTACTGAGAAAAGCAACTAATTGGGAGGGCTCTAGGAAAATATAACTCGCTGATTGTATTTTAATCATACATTTACATGGAAACTTAGAAAAAAAGAGCCCCCCCCCCCCCCAGTTGTAGAACACCTGGCTTTAGAAAAAGAAACTCACGACGTCTCTTCTGGGTCTCCCTACTAAGATCTGAGAACATATGAACCATAGAGCCTTCAAAGGATACAGAGCATTTTTTTAAAGTACATCTTTAACAGCCAATCTAGATCTGTGGGAATAACCAGGGACACCAACAAAGTATAGGGGGTCAAAGATTCCACATCTGAATATACCAAAATAGCTGAAATTTTTATAATATCCATATGTTGACCATCCAACGAAGCCTATGAGCCAGCTTCAGCCGGTACTTTTTTCCATCCAGGGAGATAATATACTTTAGATGTTGGGGGCTGAGATTCGGGAGGGACCCCAAAACATATTTTTGTGTATGGTTATTTGTATGTGTGGGGCAGTTGGGAACTGCTCTTTGGCAGGCTGAACATGTGTTCATGGCAGTGCCCTCATATCTGGGTTGGGTTCCCTAGGAATACCAACCTGTTAAATAAATAATTGCCTTGCTCTCCTTCCACTGTGATTATTTTGGTACAATTAATGGTTGTGGCCATCTGGTCACTACCCCTGCAACTCCCTGTCTGTAGGCGTCATATTAATTTGCCATTGCTGTGTTTGCATGTATGTGTCCACTCTCCCTGCTGGGTACTTATTATGCTTTGGGGCATCTGCATGTATGTAGTGCATTGCTTTGCTGACTCTTTACAGACTCTCAGAGGATAATGCCCTGGGTGACTTCGCCATCTTGTCTATGTTTGGGCCAGCCCTACCTACCGTACGTCCTTGTCTGCCAGCAGCTCGGTGTCCCCCTATGAGATGTGCCTTGGGAAAAGAGCATGCAGATGTTCTTCCAGACCCTCCTTTTTGCAGCATGTGGTGGTCTGCACTATCCTGGTAGGTATAGGGGCTCCTCATTTGCAATGGCCAGTCTGTACAGCATAGAGTCTCTGTACTAGAAAGGTTTGCCTGGTATGTGACTGCCATCCTGCTCTTCTGTGCTGTACATGTTCTGTGTCTGTGTGTGTGTGTGTGGGGGGGGGGGAGAGCACATGTATGTTAGCACTGTTGCTGCTGTTCTTGAGTGGACTGTGCATGTGTGCAACTGTCAATTTTCCATCACATATGAAAATCTCTGCTGCACCTGCTTTTTTAACGTGTATATCAGGGGGCAGGGACATATCAATTTTAAAAGGCCCGTGCATTGATTTTACATGTTTTACTTTGTATGTCGCCACCACTGCCTAAACGGCCTTTCCAAAATTTGCCTTCCCATCATCAATTGGGATCCAGCATTCAGAATGTCTTCTGACTGGCTAACATTAAAGATGCCATTTTAATGGTATAAACCTGTGCTAACTTTTTTCAAAGACCCAGTAGTGAAAAAAATCGAGTCATGTTGCTATGCTGTAAGTAAGCCCTGAAGCAAACGAGAAAGCCTGAGTTAAAAACACAGTTGGATCAATTTAGGGGATGCAGCTAAGTCTCTTTTAATTGCATTTAAATGCTCATAAAAATATTTGTTTGAAGTTATTGGATCAAATGCTTAAATATCTAGATTTGTAATTGTAGCATGAGTAGTGCTGAAAGAAGGAATGAGCCAGGGGTTTGGGGTTTTTTTTTAGGAGGTACTTAGTGGTACCGAGTACCAGCAGCTTTTTCATTGCCTGCTAAAACTGAGCAGTGGTTCTTATTCATTAATGGCATATGAGGACCGGCACCTTTTTGCTATGAAAAATTTACTGAATGAACCCCATTGGTATGATGATCCCTTTATATACTGCATATGAAGAGGAGGTTTACTTGCTTAAAGTAATACAGTAAGTCATTCCTAGAGGGCTGTGGGTTTGTTTGTTTTTGAGTCTGCTCTAAAATTGCTGGGAATAAATGTGCACAGACTGATGTGCATATACCCTGACTAACTATGCCTATGTTTACCTGACATGGGCATTCCAGGGGGCCAGCTCAGTGAAAAGTTTGGAGTTATGCATATGTTTATAAAATATGAGGTGCACACATCAAACTGGAAAATGTGTGCTTGCCAAAGGGAAGATGTAGATATGTGCATACAATTTCTGTGGGGTAATTTTCAAAGGGAAAGTATTTGCATAATTGCTGTAATTTAGACACATACCTACTATACAAGTTAGCTGTCCTGTTATAAAATTACCCTTCTAGTGGGGGAATTTTATAAGTGACTTGAACATATAGAATAGCATTTTATGCATTCAGAATCTGAGGCATTCCTGCGGTAGAAAATAGGTGCTACATAGAAAGCTTTGACGCTTATTTATGTATTTAAATATATATATATGCCAAGTCTACCAAAACAGACATGCAGAAAGTTATCCTTTCTTTGGAGGTATAAAGCAGCTTGGTGCAGGAGTTTTCATGGAAGTAAATTTTTAAAACCACAGGAACTTCTGTAAACACCACACACCAACTGTGACTCTTGCAATTAGTGCGGGGTCATCTAACGCCATCTCACTAGTTGGAGTTAAGTGCATCCCTGCGATTTATATGCTGTGTTAGGGCACTGGGCTCTGCGTTAATGTCTGAGAACATGCTTCCCATAGCCCCAACACTTAAAGCAGTGATATTGCACCTAACTCACCATGGTTTTGAAGCTATTGGTGTGTTAAGGGTGCTAAGGTTTGGCACTTAAGTAAAAGACCCCCTATGTGTGTTGACCACCTAGACACTCTTAGAAAATGACATTCTATGTCTGCACTAATTTTACTTGGCACAAAATATTTTAGCACACACTAAAACGAAATAAAGTGATGAAATGCACACCCCTGTCCTTTGAAGCACATTTTAGAAAAGATGTGAAGATCAGAAATGAGGCATCACTATTGTGATGTTTCAAATTCCAGTGGTATATTACAAAAGGCTCTGCTAAACACGGAGCCTTCTCTAAAGCACTGAATAGGAGGGTGCAAGAGTATGAAAAAGCAACAGGAGAACATGGGCAACATAAACATGTGCCGGATTTCACAACTTGTATGGGTAAGTGCCGGCACTCACACATGTGTGTTGGTCGTTTTGCAAGCCTGCATATGCACATGCTGCCAGTTAACTTCATATGCTCCTATCTTCAACTGCTTCCAGCTTGGAGGGGAAAATAAGCAATGGGGGATGAAGGAGGATTACTCTCTTAATCCCAAATACTTTTAAGAAATCTAAATGTGCCATGAAGCAGGTATAAATCCTGAAGACATTTTTGGTCATACAAATGTGCTGTATTCCATATATGAAATGGGGAATACTTGTGTAGACTTTTGACCTGTCCTGGCCACTCCCCAACCACACCCCCCATGCGCAAATCCAAATGGCCAATTACATATGTATTAATTGCAAATAAGGCTTCTAAAATAACCTCCTTTATGGATCGGCAAACGCTGCTAGCAAGTCACCCCTTGGGCTTTTCTGTACCAAGTTTAGTCAACTCCAATGGATCTTGAATCCTTCATGGCCAGCATTCACTTGTTGCATATTTCAGTTTACATTTCAGTTCAATGCATTGGGATGTTTTTGAATCTGATTATGCCTTTTTCAGTAGCAGTAGATATTTTTCCTGTCCCAGCAGGCTTTCAATCAAAGGGCCCTTTTACTAAAGTGTGGTATTTTTTTGCTGCTAACCTGCTTTCTGAGTCAAAATCAACACATGTTGGATATCACCACACCATGGTAATTATCAGGGGTGTAGCCAGCATTTGCTTAACAATTATGACACAGGCAAGCCCCTTAGCATGTATTCCAGTCCTTGGCAATTTCTGTCGGAGAACATAATGCTACCTATTGAGGTGACAAAGGGGGAACCCGCGCTAACTGCAATGTTGGCAATTTGTTCATGCTATGGATGCTTGCCGCAAACTGTACTGTGGAGTCAATGCCCACTCTCGACATCAGTCCCTCCCAGACACATGCCCTTTGCATAAGGCACGGTAAATGCACGTTTCAGTATGTGGTTATTGTCCTGGCTGCACGGTAACAATTGTTGCAGAATTGCATAAGGGGTTAAGGCTCAATAATACATAGGCAAGTGGAGGGTTAAGTGATTTGCTCAAGGTCACAAAGAACAGCAGTGGAGTTAGAACCCTAACTTTCCTAGTTTTCAGCCCACTAACCATTTGCCCTTATTTTTTTTACAGAGCTTTATTTTTCCTTCAGAATGAACAATTACAAATCATTGTGCAGTGTGGGTTCTTTTATTTGTCCACTCTAGTATGGCTAGTCATGCACTATAGAATTTCTTGCTTTCGTAGTAGGAATTTTGAGTTTGTTATACTTATTGCGAACTGAATGAAAAACAACAAAAGACTCTAGTCATAGAAGCGATATATTAAGAAATAAGATAATATCAAGAAGTCCCTAGCCCGTGAGAGAGATTCTTAAGGTTTGGAGTATAGATAAGTTAGCAATAAATGTTAAGGGTTTTTAGTTCAGATTTTATTTTGTGCTGTGTGGTAAGCCGATTCCATGTAACATGAGAAGCCACAGCAGAAAATTACAAACCATTGCGTTCCGATGAGATCAGATTTTCGCTACCAATTTAAACAGTGAGTACCTAGTTCAGAATTGAATCAATATCCTTGAGAAGTGGATAACGTCCTTTGTTAATGAATGCAGATGCTTCTATCCTGGTGCATTCCATACTTTATTAATGAAGTGGTTAATGAGAATATACATTTAAGAATTCAAACACTGAAACTGTAGAATGAAGGACAATACATGCAGAATCGCTTTCAACTTTAATTAAGTGAAGAGATGCTGGAGCAGAATTACCTGAAGCGTCTGGGAATGGAAATACACTATGGAGGAAATTTCCATATGCCATATGAGTAGGAAAGTGTGTAGATAATTATCCTGGTAGCTTCTATTGCAAAATCTTTTCACAGTACATAGGTACAAACCTATCCATAGACCTTTCCCGTGCTATTTGTGAAGTTATGGCTCTGGGGGAGAAACCACATATACATAATGGTAAATTCAATTTTACACAGGTATTTGTCTCCTCTGATTCAAGCATACCCCCTAAATAGTCACGTTGTCAAACCACAGAGCTAAATTTAATCTCTTATGCCTGGAAAAAATTTCAGACTCAGGAATTTATGTTCCTAGCTCTATGATTGCCCATTAGATGCCCTTTAATAAATTATCTTCGGCATAAGAACAATATTTCAATTAGTGTATCATTATTTTTCGTGCAGTTATATTTTACTCCGGAGACCTCTATAGCTGATAATAGATGTTTTCCACATTTTCTGTATACTGATCCGAATTAGCCTTCTTCTACAAAAGAGGACTAAGATGCTCCCTGTATTCATCTGTGTAAGTCTACACCTCCATTAGGCCGATGTACAAAGCCATCAGATGTTCTTATGTTTGCAGCCTCTTTCATGTGAAAATATTACACATGCAAATGAACTGGATAGCATACTTTTCCAAGAAATTTTGTTCCCAGCATGGTTGCAAGAAGAATACGATGGAGGTTATTCTATCCCACAAATATTGGGGATGGACGGTCCGACGGGACGTCCACCCCTGCTATTCGTTGCGTCTCCTGACCGTGACTAACTTCCCCGCTGGTTGTGCAGGTAAGTTAGATGGGGGTGGGGAAGGGGCAGAGTCTGGGCGGTCGCTGGCCCTGGACATAAAGGACCGATTCTAACATCAGCCCTATATGTTCAGGGCTGGCGAATTGTGCGGGGAAGTTCCCTGGACATTTTCAAAGTGTATGCCCGGGGCACAGATGGGGCAGGAAAAAGATTTAGGTGTCATCATGGATAACACATTGAAACCCTCTGCCCAGTGTGCAACGGCAGTCAAGAAGGCAAATAACATTCTAGGAATCCTAAGGAAAAAAATGGAGAATAATACAAAAGATATTATAATGCCTCTGTATCGTTCCATGGTGTGACCACACCTTGAATATTGTGTGCAGTTCTGGTCACTGTATCTTAAAAAGAATATAGCGTTATTAGAAAAGGTACAGAGAAGAGTCACCAATATGGTAAAGGGGCTGGAATGACCTAGTGGTTGGGGCAAGTTACCTCAGGGCAGAGGGCTGAATCCCATTAGAAGACTTGGGCTGGAAGGACTGGGATTTCTACTTCCACAGGGAGGAGTGGCTCAGTGGTTGGGACAGGTTACCTCAGGCCAAAGGGCCCAGGGTTCAGGGTTCAATTCCTGCATGGGGACAAGTAATCTCAGGCCAGAGGGACTGGGGCCTCTAGTCCCATGGCTGTTCCTTGTGGCCTTGGGCAAGCCACTTAAACCTCCATTGCCTCGGGTACACTTAGATTGTGAGCCCTTTGGGGACAAGGGAATAAAAAGTACCTGTTAGTATATACATGTAAACCACTCTGATGTGTAAGTAAAGGGTGGTATGCCTAAACCATATTCCCTGCATCCCAACTCCCAATCTAACTTCCTAAGGCCAGGGTCAGGCTGCAGGGAATGTCCCCAGGACCCCTACCCCATTTTGCCTGGTACTAACGTCAGACTCACCGGTCTATAGTTTCCCGGATCACCCCGGGAACCCATTTTAAAAATTGGCATTACATTGGCCATTCGCCAATCTTCAAGTATTACAGATAATTTTAATCATATTTCACAGATTACTAATAATAGGTCTGCAATCTCAAATTTCAGTTCTTTCAACACCCTCAGATGTATACCATCCTGTCCAGGAGATTTGCTACTCTTTAGTTTATCAAATAGTTGTAATATTACATCCTCTGATAACAAATTCCAGAGTTTTGTTTCGTATTTTAGTGAAAAAAATATTTTCTCTGATTTGTCTTAAATGTGTGACATTGTAGCTTCATTGCATTTCTCCTAGTCTTTCTACTTTTTGAAGGAGTAAACAACTAATCTGTTTACCCGTTCCACTCCATTTTATAGGCCTCTCTATTATATCTCTCCTAAGTTGTTTCTTTTAAGCTTTTTCTGATAGGGATATCCTTTCATCCCCTTTATAATTTTGGTGGCTATTCTCTGTACCCTTTTCATTTCTGCTATAATCTTTTTAAGATATGGCGACCAGAATTGCACAGTTACAACATGGAGCGATATTGAGGTCTTATAATATCCTTGATTTTATTCTCCATTCCTTTCCTTATGATTCCTAGCATTTCTTGGCTGCAACTGCACACTGGGAAGAGGTCTTTAACATATTATCCATGAAGATGCCCAGATCCTTTTCTTGGGTAGCGATTCCTAATGTGGAACCTTGCATCATGTAACCGTAGTTTGGGTTCTTCTTTACTAAGAGGGTCATTTTAAGAGGTTTAGCCATGGTTTGGATGTCTGCAGACATGCATGTGAATGTCAAAATCATGGAACCTCTCCATAACCATTCCATAAATGCTGTTCAAAGATGTCTGCAGCACAGGTACATTCAAGTAGGCACAGGGGTGGGGCAGAAGTGTGTCTAGGGAGGGCAATGGACTTACATGTCCCTGTTCAATCCCAGAAGCAGTGGAGCAGTCTGCAGGCACATGAATATTTATTTCTATTCCAGGCACAAATAGGTATCAGGAAAGTGTTTGTTTTCACCTTAAAACAACCAGAGAATGTAGAGAAGATTTATTTATTTATTTATTTATTTATTATTTATTTAACAGTTTTTCTATACTGCTTTCTCATTAAATCAAAGCGGAAAATGGAGAATTAAGGGACTAGCTTTAGATTGCAAAGTCCCACACTGGGATTTGAACCCTGATCACCTTTATTTAATTTAATTTAATTTAATTTAATTAACAGTTTCTTATATACCGCACCTTCCAGAGATCAGCCACTATTCTAACCATTATGCTATTAGACAGCTTGGGTCTAAAATGCTCTCCTGGGGACATCAATATAGACATTTGATACATGTGCATATCCTGTATGACCACATTTCTAGAATTGTGCCCGAACTTGTACGTGCCATCCTTTCTTTTTGGATGTTCTGGCTTTGATGTCCCACTTTGCACTTGGATGTCACATTTGGGATGTGCCTCTAAGTGCATAACTTTGCACTTGTCCATATTAAGGATTATGTCTACCAAGCCAGGTTAATGTTAACCAGGGTTAACCATTAGCCCGGTTTAGTAGACATACCCCTAAATTTCATCTGCCATTTGGATGCCCAGTCTCCCAATTTTTCAAGATACTCTTGTAATTTTTCACATTCCTCTTGTATTGTGTTTTTTTTAAACAACTTTGAATAATTTTGTGTCATCTACAAATTTGATCACCTTACTTGTTATTCCCATTTCCAGGTCATTTATAATTATGTTAAATAGCAGCGGGCCTAGCACTGATCCCTGGGAAACTCCACTATTCACCTTTCTCCTTTACTTCCTGCTTTCCATCTTTTAGCCAATTCATAGTGGAGGTGTATCTTAGTGGTTAGTACAATAGCCTGGTAACCTAGCGGCCAATTTTCAGTTCCTGCTGGCACTCCTTGTGGCCTTGGACAAGTTACTTAACCCTCCACTGCCTCAGAGGAAAGGACGGGCGATCTACTTCAGGTCACATGTTGCCAAGAAAATCTAGGAGCTGCTGGGTCAGCGGTAGTTTGACAGCACACTATGCATTGTAATTCACTACAGTACATTTCTGCCAGTCCCTTATCTTCTTAATTTCCTCAAGAGTCTCTCAGGGACTTTGTCAAAGGCTTTCTGAAAATCCAGACAGGCTATAGCAACGGGCTCACCTTTATCTACCTGTTTATTCATACTTTCAAAAAAATATAAAAGATTGCGAGACAAGACTTTCCTTGGCTAAATCTATGTTGGTTTTCTGCCTTTAAACAAGTGGAGGCTGATTCTGAGATGTTCATGGCTCTGCCATCCCAAGGGCCAAATAGTGGACGTGGCGACTTTGTACCCAATTTCACAACTGTGGGAGCTATATGGGCCCACGAATGCTGAATCAGGGCACTTAGATGGCCCGGCCCGCATACAATTCAGATGGGGAAGACATCCCGTGATGTGCCTGGCCAGCCCTCCCAACAGTCTGGCTGGTGTGCCAGTGCAGCGGTGTCCCACCTCCATGGCACTGGCATATCCAGTTGGAGCAACCGATGGCCCGGAAGCAGCATGGCCCCATTTCCCTGCTGTATGACCCTTGCCAGAGGCCCTCAAGGTTAGGATTGGGCTGCAGGAGCCCTCTCGCAGGAGGACATCCAGCGCACAATCGGCTCAGAGTCCGGCACTTATTCCACCCCGTCCCCTTCCCTCAAGGTGGAATAAGTCAGACATCCAAGTCGATGGTGGAGGACACACATAGGCACAGTTCGAATTGTCTCTGTGTGTCCTGGCTGCTGGCCCCTCCCTCTGCCCTGCCCCCTCCTGCCCCCATTCAGCTCTTCCCGCACAAACCTTCTGTAAATGCGGGAAGCATTAGAGCCAGAATAGCTTGTCAGGCCTAAACATGGTTGGATGTCCAACCCCTCTATCCACGGGTCAGAATGATCCCCTGACTATATACATGTTCAGAAATTTTGTTCTTTATAATGGTTTCTACCATTTTCACAGATATAGACATCAGGCTCACTGGTATGTAGTTTCCCAGATCACTCCTGCAACCCTTTTTAACAACTGGCATTACATTGGAAACTCTCCATTCTTCAGATACTATACGTGATTTTAATGATAGTTCACAGATTACTAAAAATAGGTTTTCAATTTCATATTTCGGTTCTTCTAGCACCTTAGGATGTATTCCACCCAGTCTAGGTGATTTGCTTCTCTTTAGTTTATCAAACAACTGTATTACGGCTTCCCAGTTTATCTAGATTTGTTTCAATTCCTCTGATACATCTCCTTTGAATATCACTTCTGGCATCGGTAAGTTTCCTACACCTTCTTCAGTAAAAACTGAAGCAAAGAATTCATTCATTCTCTCCGCTATGGCCTAGTCCACTCTTACTTAGTGTCCCTTTTACCTTTTTATCATCTAAGGCTCCAACTGACTTTCTTATTGGTGTTTTTCTACAAATGTACAAAAAAGTTTTTATTATATACTTTTTCTTCCACGGCAAGCTTCTTTTCAAATTCTGTTTTTGCCTGTCTTATCAATATCTTGCATTTTACTTGCCGGTACTTATGTGTTTGATTCCTTTATTTTTTTCCATTTTTTGAAAGATTCCTTCTTAGCTACAACAGCCTTCCTGACCTCTCTTTAAGCCATGCTGGCTGCCATTTGGCCTTCCTTCCACCTTTCTTAAAGCATGGAAGTCATCTGGTCTGGATTTTTAAGATAGTATTTTTAAATAAAGTCTCGGCCCGATATAGGCTCTTAATCTCTGTATTTGCTGTTTTTAGTTTTTTTCTTAGCCAGTATCCTCATTTTATCAGTCTCCTTTTTTAAAGTTAAATGCACAGTCAATTTCCTTGCTATCCTCCCTCCATTTATTAAATCAAATGTGATCATGTTATGATCGCTATTGCCAAGTGGTCCCAACACCATTACTCCTCAGACTAGATCATGCTCTCCTCTAAGAACTAGATCTAAAATAGTTTCCCCTCATATTGGTTCATTTATTTCATCTAGAAGCTTTATCTCCAACTTACCGCTTCTTTATAATATCAGCAAAAAATTCACCCTTCCTTTCTACCCATACTACTAAGAATCTTATCCACCCACTAGTCACCTCCCGCCTTGACTATTGTAACCTGTTCCTCGCTGGTCTCCCTCTGAATCATCTCCCTCCCCTTCAATCTGTTCAAAACGGGCTTATCTTCCACCAGTGTTGCTATACTCATGTAATCCGTCTTCTCAAGTCATTTCACTGGCTCCCTATCAGTTTCTGCATCTAGTTCTAACTTCTCCTACTGACATACAAGTACATTCATTCTGTGACTCCTCACTACATTTCCAGTCTTATCTCACTCTACACCCCTCCTCAGGAACTCCGCTCCTCTAGCAGATTCCTTTTATCTGTGCCCTTCTCTGCCATTGCAACTCCGTTCATTCCTTCTTGCTGCTCCATATGCCTGGAGCAAACTACCTGAGTTGGTGCATCAGGCTCCTTCTCTGGCCTTATTCAAATCCAGGCTAAAAACCCACCTCTTTGAAGCTGTTTTAGGATCCTGATGCTCCTCACTCTCTTGTCCACAACTTATGTTTATCTTACCATACTCTAGTTCCCAGTTTTGCTGTGTGTTCTGTCTTGATTAGAGTGTACTGTAAGCTCGAGCAGGGACTGTGCCTTACCTTTATATGTAGTGCTGTGCACGCCTTGTAGCGCTATGCAAATGGATTAGTAGTGGTAGTATCTCCTTAGCATGTCCTGATGTGACATCAGCCCAATTACTAGTAGGGAAATTGAAATCGTCCAATATTTCTGTCTTGTAAACTTTGATAGTTTCCCTAATGTCTTTTAACATTTCATCTGCCTGCTCTTTCTGGCCAGGAGGATGGAAGTACACACCTACTGCCGTCCCCTTCCCCTTCCCCTTCCCCTTTTTACAGTGTATTTTGTTTCCTGCCAAACCTTTATCCTGTTTGACTCAATGCCCTATCATTGCGATATAATTTGTAGCCTGGAACACAATGTCCCATTGGTTATCCTCCTTCCACCAGATCTTTGAGTTGCCAATTATATCTAACCTTTCATTCAGTCCCATATATTCTAACTCTCCCATCTTATTTTTTAGACTTCTAGAATTTGCAAGTAGACATTTCAAAGTTGTGTTTTTCTCATATTAACAGTCTGGCTATCAGATGACTGGGTAATTTGGTTCAGTATTAGGACAAGGGTGGAGATGGTTCATTCTAAAGTGAGGGTCCTAGAGATTAGGGAAACCTAACTTAATCTAGATGGAGGGATAAGAACATAAGAGCTGCCATACTGAGTCAGACCAAGGATCCATCAAGCCCAGTATCCTGTTTCCAACGGCCAATCCAGATCACAATTATCTGTCTGGTTCCTAAAAGATACACAGATTGCATGCTGCTTATCGCAGGGGTAAGCAGCGGATTTCCCTGTCCTCTTTATTAATGATTTGGGGACTTTTTTCTCTAGGAACTTGCTCTATCCTCTTTAAAAACCACCTAAACTAACACCTTTTACTACATCCTCCAGTAAGGAATTCCAGAGTTTGATTATGCATTGACTGAAAAAACATTTTCTTTTAGTCTTAAATGGGCTATATTGTAGTTTCATTGCATGTGCCCTAGTCTTTCTACTTTTTGAAGGAGTAAACAACCGACCTACGTTTACACGTTCCACTCCATTCAATATTTTATAACCTCTATCATACTGCCCCTCTACTGTCTTTTTGCCAAGTTGAAGATCTCTATCCTTTGAAGTCTTTCCTCATAGGGATATCCTTCCATCCTCTTTGCCATTTTGGTGGCTTTTCTCTGTTCCTTTTCTAGTTCTTCCATATCCTTTTTTAAAATATGAATACTTCAAGCAGTCTTTAGCTGGATGAGAACAACTGGGGGATATAGAAAAGTAGTGGGAAAACTGAAAGGGGGTATTTTAAAGGCAACAAACCTTTTTGTTAAGAAAATAAATAAATGGAAAAGGATGCTATTATGGTTCTTGAAAGAGGTCATTGAAAAGGTAAGGAAAAAGAAGATGGCCTTCATATAATATAGATGATCTCAGAAAAAGGGAGGGCAAGCAACAATATTTTGAAAGGCTTAAAGAAGCTGGGAAAAGTAGTCAGAAAAGCAAAGATGCAAATGGAAGAAAAAACAGACAATGGGGGACTAAGACATTTTTTAGCTATATTAGTGACAGGCAGATATCCAAAAATGGTATTGTCAGACTCATGGCTGAAGGAGAGGAATATGTAGATACTGAAGAGGACATGTGGATGAAGCAGAATTGCTTAACAAATATTTTTATTCTGTGTTTACAGATGAAGGACTGGAATCAGGACCTCAGAAAACACACAAACAGGAATAGAGGTGAGCCAGATCTTGAACAATTTTCAGAAGACTGTGTTTGTGAGGTGCTAGCTAAACTAAAAGTAGAGAAAGCAATAGGGCCAGATGGCATAAATCTGAGAGTATTTGAAGTATCGTAAGGAAAGGAATGGAAAATAAAACAAAAGATATTATAATGCCTGTATATCGTTCCATGGTGAGACCGCACCTTGAATATTGTGTGCAATTCTGGCCGCCATATCTTAAAAAGGATATAGCGTTATTAGAAAAGGTTCAGAGAAGTGCCACCAAAATGGTAAAGGGGATGGAAGGATACTCCTATGAAGAAAGGCTAAAAAGGTTAGGGCTCTTTAACCTGGAAAAGAGATGGCTGAGAGGAGATATGATAGAAGTCTATAAATTAATGAACGGAGTGGAACGGGTAAACGTAGATCGATTGTTTACGTTATCAGAATATATAAAGACTAGGGGACATGCAATGAAGCTACAGGGTAAACTATTTAAGACTAATAAAAGAAAATATTTTTTCACTCAACGTGTAATCAAACTCTGGAATTTGTTACCGGAGGATGTAGTAAAGGCTGTTAGTGTAGCTGGGTTTAAAAAAGGTTTGGACAAGTTCCTGGAGGAAAGGTCCATAAACCATTATTAAGAAGGGACCCAGGATATCAATGCTTGACCCAGTACAAGCATTGCGGAACCTGTGTCTTTTGGGGAAACTGCTAGGTACGTATGACCTAGATTGGCCACTGTTGGAAACAGGATACTGGGCTTGATGGACCTTGGTCTGACCCAGTATGGCATATCTTATGTTCTTATGTTCTTAGTAAAATCTGGCAGCTCTGTTGCCTGACCTTTCCAATGCTTCTTAGGGGTTATATTTACTAAACCGGGCTAATGGCTAATGCTATTCACAACTAGCATATAGCAGGGGCTAACAGTTAGCCTGGTTTAATAAACACCCCCTTAGAGCTAGGAGTGGTCCCAGAGGAGTGGAGAAGGGCACAGGTGGATGCTCTATTCAAAATGGAAGTAAGGAGGAGTTTGGGAACTGCAGGCCAGTTAGTCTGACCTCTGTGATGAGTAAATTAATGGAAATACTGCCAAAACAGAGGATAGAGAGGTTTCTGAAATCCAAACGATTTCAGGATCCAAAGCGCCATGGTTTTACTAGAGGCAGATCTTGTCAGAAGAAACACTAATTATGGTGTACTTAGATTTTAGCAAAACCTTTGACATGGTTCTGCACAGATGACTTATAAATAAACTGAGTGCCTTAGGGACGGACCTTAAAGTAACTGACTGGGTTAGAAACTGGTTGAGTAGGAAGCAACTAAGAGCAATGTTAAGTTCACTCTGAGGATAAGGATGTTACCAGTGATATGCCACAGAGATCAATCCTTGGTCCGATTCCTTATAACCTTTTTGTAAATGATATTCTGGAAGGGCTATTGGGTAAGATTTTCCTCTTTGCAGATAACAAAATCTGCAATATATTAGACACACCCAGGAAGGTGTAGATAAAATGAAGAAGGATCTAGTGAAGTTTGAAGAAAGGAAGATAATTTTGCTGTTGAAATATAATGCTAGAAAATACAGGGCCATGCATTTGGTCTGCAAGAACCCAAGAGAGCAGTATAATAAAGGGAGTGAAGCACTTCTAACCATGAAAGAAGAGCATGACTTGGGAGTGATTATTTCTGATAATCTTAAGGTGGCCAAACAGGTAGAAAAGGCATGCTTGGGTGCAAATGGAGAGGAATGACCAGCAGGAAGAAGTAGGTCTCTGGTAAGACCTCATTTAGAGTACTATTTGAAATTCTGGAGACCACAACTTCTAAAGGATATAAACAGGATGGAGTCAACGCAGAGGGTGGCTACTAAAATTGTCAGTGGTCTTCATCATAAAGCATATTGGGACAGACTTAAAGATCTCAATATGAATACTTTGGAAGAAAAGCAAGGGAGGAGTGATATGATAGAGGCATTTAAAAACCTCATGCTAGTCTCATGTGGCTAAGTATCACAGGCCAGTTTGAAGACAGCCAGAGCCAAGGCAGGAGTGGAGGTGGACTGCTCCTGTCCCAGTCATCCCTGGACCACCAGGGAGATTTCAGTTGGAACCCAAGTGAATGTTAGGGAGGGGAGAAGGTATGGGTGGGAAAGTGTTTTTTCGTCTTCTATAGTGTTGAGGAGTCCCTTGATAGCACCTCCATGATGGTCCTGAAAAGGGGAGCCACTTGAGGAGTGAGGGGGATCGCAGGGGGTATCTCTCGGGGGGGGGGGGGAAGGAGATCATCAGTAGGGGAAATTGCTAAGGGGGTTATTGCTTGAGGGAGGCCAGATAGTCAGCAAGGGGATGCCTGATTGCTCCTGGATGTCTGATTATTCCCTGCCAAGGCAGCGAACACAGGACCATGCGATATATGACTGCCCTGTGTGGTAAATGCAGAGCAGCTTCTGGGCATTCCCGCTATATCTACTACACAGGCTTTGCACTTAGCATTGCTTTTTCCATTGACAAGTGCAAAGCTTTATTGCATGTTAGTAAAAGGGCCCCTTTATTTTACATGACATGTGAGTAGATGCATTCAAGGGTATAGTTTGGATTGATTGTTGGCAAAGTCACAATGTATGTGCATAAGTTGTAAAATATATGGTGTAAATTTATGCAGCTTCTTAATTCCAGTTTCAGCAGTTTTTTGAGACTGTTCTATAAGAATGAATAGGCGCCTCAAAATTGGTGCATGGTTGGATTCCCAATCTATTTTAATAAATGCCGACTTTTTGGAATACTCAAGTATACATTGGTGTTTCTGCTTTCTGTCCTCTCATTCTCACTCTCTTCCTCTCTGCTGTCTCCACACTTCTCAAAATGTATCCTGCTCTGGCAAGTCAGTGCCCTCCTTTAGTTATACTGACAGCATCTTGTTACCCGAGATCTTAAGGCAGGTGTGAAATTGTATTCCTTAGCAACTTTTTAAAAATGGTATGTGAGGAAGAAGATAGCCAGTTATCTTGCATGACCCCGCTGAAGAATAGTTTGCATGTGGCATCCCTTGATTTCTATGCACACAAGCATTAACTTTCTCTCAGATTCATTTAGCAAGAAAACTGGGCCTTTGTCCTTAGCACATCATTTTTAAGGGATGTGCATGGTAAAAATGTTCATTTTTTTAAAAATTTTGTTTGCCCTTTTCTGTCATGTCATTATTTTGATGTTCCCTTTGATTTATTTCATTTTAAGAAATGAAATAAACATACATTGAAACATGACAACACTAAAGGACAAAGATCCTATTTTCCCTACTGTAACTCCATCTGGGCCTCCCCCTGTGGCCTACATCACCTTTGACCCCCACTTATTGTACCCTATTTCTGGAGTTGGTGTAGTTCAAATGAAACAGGGGAAATCTCCATTTGCTCCTGTCCCATCAAGTTCCACTAACATTCAACCACTAGACCGTCTGCTATTTACCATCATTTCTCAGGGCCCTACTTACCTATTCTGTGAGGCTGCTGTAGTCCAAATGGTGCAGGACTGATCCTCAGTCATCACTGCCTCATGCATCCTGTTTTTAAAATGGGGCCAGTAGCCCTAAGGTTGGTGCCATTTTGTTGTATGTCTTATTCAGACCTGGTTTAAGAACATGATTGGTATTTTATAGATACGATAATTTTTGACCTGGTATCCACTGCTCTAGTTTGGTTACATTAGTGTTTGCTTACTTTTATGGTTAAAGGTCTTACAAAATAAATCTGACAGTATAGATACTTCCTATTCTTTAAAATGGCATTTTTTTAAAGATACTAATAAGTTTGTAGAGTATTGGGAATCGTTAGTTAAGGATAAGATAAAATCTGAGTGGCTCAGCTAGATATTTGGGAGGAGTCTTTTGCAGAGACATTATATCAGTCACATCATTAGCGGAAAAACTCCTAATATTATGGTTTTCCTCAAAGGTGGTAGCTGCAAAACTATTACATTTAACTTCACAGGGTCCAACTCCGACCCTAGCTGATGATTTCACCATAATAGTGGTTTCTTCAGCGAGTGTGTTATATCATTATTCAACACTTCTGGCCATATTACTCCAAAAGAGCTGAACAGTGATATGTATTCCCTGAAGAAACCATCATGGTGAAACCATCAGCTGGGATCAGAGCTGGATGAAGTTGGACCCGGTGAAGTTAAATGGATTTCATGATTGTTTTGCATCTGGTGGAAACTGTTAAGACCAAAAGTTAAGTAGACAGTTTATTTTGGATTTTCACTTATCATAAGCAGATATGGGCATATGAGGCAATGATGGTAAGGAGAAGTGGTAATGCTGACACGCTAATTCTGCTGTAGAAAGACAGTGCAAATTTAATATTGAGTTCCTTTTGCCAAATTTATTCACTTTTAGACAGTTAGAGGGTCATTTTAAATGGCTTAGTCATGATGTAGCCAAAAAGACAAAAAGAGTGGCTGGTTCACACACAACACCTTTATTAACCAATCATTAGGTGGCCAAAACCCAACACAGGACCGTGTTTCATATTGTACTTCGTCAGGGGTTATGAAGGCACACTAAAAAACATTTAAAATCATCAATAAATAAAAATTATGTATAAAACATTATATATAAAACAAACTACAATATCATGAACATATTATAAAAATAAAGTACATTAAAAACACATCAATACACTATACCATAAAACAAGATTAATCAGAAGGAGGACACATAAAAGAATAGATATGCATGTATTAAAATACACTGAAATACATTTAAAAGGACCGCAAAAAGCATAAAATCAACCTGTTGAACTCAATAGGAACCAAAGAAAAGAAAAGAAAATGAAGGAATGAGGAGGACATTCCTTCATTTTCTTTTCTTGATATTGTAGTTTGTTTTATATATAATGTTTTATACATAATTTTTATTTATTTATGATTTTAAATGTTTTTTAGTGTGCCCTCATAACCCCTGATGAAGTACAATACGAAACACGGTCCTGTGTTGGGTTTTGGCCACCTAATGATTGGTTAATAAAGGTGTTGTGTGTGAACCAGCTACTTTTTTGTCTTTTTGGTTACATTTCTGCTGAGTGTGGCTGCTGCTGTTATTTTGTTGGTCCTTAGTCATGATGTAGGACATCTGAAGAAATGCACATGGACTTCAGAATCACAGAGACAACTCCGCAGTCATTCCACAAACATCTCCAGTACAGGAATGTCCAAGTAGGTAAAGGAGGCATGGTGGAGGTGTATCTGGGGAGGTAATATGGTCTCTCCATTTGATTTCAGGAATGACGGGGACAGTTGCAGGCATGTTCACATTTATACCTGTTGCAGGCACAAATAAGCATTAGGAAAGTGCTTGTTTTGGCTTTAAAATATCCAGAGTGTGTAAAGAATATGGAGAGTTAAGTGACTAGCCTAAGATCACAAAGGTCCACACTGTGATTTGAACCTTGGCCATCCCGCTCCCAACCCACTACTTTTACCATTATGTTGTTAGACGTCCATGTTTGGAATGCTACTCCGGGGATCTCCATGTAGATGTCTCTAGAGACGTCCATATTAGGCACATCGATGTTTCTGGAATCATGCTCAAACTTTACCTTATTTAGGTTATTTTCTATACCACCTTTCTAGTTAGGCAAAGTGGTTTACCAAAGTCAAAAATCAAAATAGGAGGAAAATTAAAAGAACTCCATAATCATGAGATAGGACAGAAGATAAAAGAGGGTGAACAAGCACACAGACAGGTACCAGTAATAGAATACAATTAGATCATACATTCAGATAGCAGACATACCCTGGTTGTCTCCCAGGCATGTGTCATTGCTATGAGTAAACATTAGTCACATAGTTCATAGGCCTGTCGAAAAAGATATGTCCAATTCAGACTTAAAAGAGGAGAGAGGTGTTTGAGCTGAAGAGAATGCAGCAGGCTATTCCAGAGAAGTAGAGCCAAATAGAGAAAAAGCACATTATCTCGTGGTCTCATAGTGAACATGATATGGTGAGAGAAAGCACAGCCTATTGCCTTGGACTGAGTGCAGGGAACAGACAGAACAATACAGGATGATAAAATTAGCGAGATAGTCAGAGGCTGCCTTTTAAAGTGAGAATAAGAATTTTGTATTCAAATATGTGTGCTGACTGGAAGCCAGTGATATTGAATACGAAGGGGTGTTACATGGTCAAAGTGGTTTGCATGTAAAAGGAGATGAATGGCAGTATTTTGAATTGTTTGGAGACGTTTAAATTTGCATTTTGATAGTCCAGCATAAACTGTGTTACAGTAGTCTAATTTTGAGATTACTAGGCTAAGAATGACTGTGGTTTGGGAACGTGCCTCTAAAAAAGAAGGGTGTCACACCCTTAGCCCCTTACAGACCGTATGGAGGGGCGTGCTTGTCATAAGAGAGATTCACCATTTAGCCTTTACCTAACTGGCTGCCCTGTAATGCCTCATGGGAAATGTAGTCCAGTCAGAAGGTACTTGGCTTCAGGTAAAAAAAACACATTTGTAGTTGGCTTGAGTGGTAAGGCTTTGACAGATATTTATTTATGGGGTAACGCAAAGTTCACAAAATAACACCTTTGGATTGCTTCTCCAGGATTCTTTCAGAAATACATCAGGATATAACTGAACTGAAAACAAAACAGCTTATAATGTTTTTCAGCATAAAGAAAATTCCTTTCAACAGCCAATGCTATCAGATATGGCTAGCAGTGCTGTTTTAAAACAAACAGAAACAGCTTTTCCTAAAGCAGGTTTCTTTTCTCTCAGTCCAGAACACTTCCCAGCTGTTTGTCTCCTTAAGCACAGTAAAAACTTTCAACAAGAAGTTAAACTCTTCATAGGCAAACAATTCTCTATGCAAGGCTTTCAGGAATAGTGAAAACAAAATCAAAGCTTTTCTTACTTTCACCGTCAGCATGGCTTCAGGTTGTGCACTGCACTGGCTAGCAGCTGTTTAACAAGTTTTAATTAGGCAGCTGAAGTTTGCTCAGCAAAGGTATTTCTCCTTTAACACAGGACTTTCACAAGTTATCTACAGGCTCTCAGGGTTACCGGACTCTGGAGGTTTTCCTTACGGTTGACTCCCTTCCAAACCCTCTGTATTTGAAGACTGGCATAAAGAGCAATCCATGTATGAGTCTTCTTCTTCTACAGCTAGGTCTTGTTCACCCAGTTGCATAGGCTCTACCTTCATGTCTGGCTCAGAGGGCTTGGCTGACTGCCTCCCATTAGGGCAAAAGCTGTCTCTCGCAACTCTGTAGTGCTCCAAATTAGACAAGCTTCTAATGCTCCTACCTGGGTCAAGGCTTGTATCAGCTTCTCCTCTCTCATGCTCTGGCCACCATTCACCTGAGCTTCCTCGTCCTGTCCTCCAACTTGTGTTCCTGGTTCCTGCTGTTCCAGCTCCATTCCTCTTCTAGTAAGCATTCCTACTCCTCTCTCTCTCTGGATAATCTGACCTAGCCTTAAACCTCTCAGGCTCCAGCCCCACCCATTCTCCTCTCAGGTGTTGGAGATCAGACTGCCTCGTGGCAGCTGAGCACTTGGGGAATTCAGTGACGTAAGGTTCCTTACCCTGGGCCTGTATTCCCTCTCCTTTTCTCCACTAGGGGCATTCTGCAACCTATTGCAGCTAGGAAAAACCTGCTTTCTAGGTGTAAATGGAGTTTTGTGTCTCTGACCTTGTAAAATAGGTCCTTTGATAAGGGTGAATTCCTTCTCTTTATCCCTGTTTCCTAGGTCCTGATAAGCTTCCTTTTCACAAGGGATAGAGCAGAAGTGACATGACATAAGTAGAATAATCACTTAACACCCTGGCTAATATGCTGGGAAAAAGACAGAGTAGAAGCAAAGATGACACCCAGATACTGAAAGGAAGGGGTCAGGGTAAAGTGTGGCCCTGGATTGTTGATGCAGAATGGGGGAATGGGGTACTGCTACCAGATACCTAGGTCACTGTGGATTTGGAGGGATTTAGAATCAGGCAATTCTGATGGAGCCAATCTGCGACCAGAGAGAGACATTGATTCATAGGACCAAGATCTGGATCAATGCTATTAGTGGAAGAAAGGAGAAAAAGGCCATCAGTGTAGACAAAAACCGAGATGCTGACATATTGAATAAAAGTGAGTAGGGGATACAAGAACATGTTAAAACGGGTGGGGCAAGGAAAGATCCTTGAGGTACCCTGCATGTGTGGAAATGGGGGTCAGAGGGAAGATCATTTATGAAAACAGAAAAAGCACGATCAGTTAGAAAAGATTGAAACCGGTATAGAAAAACGTTAAATAAATAAATTGTAATTCAGGACTGTGAAGTCCTATAGAATAAAGGTGAAACAGAAGTAGGCTATGATTGACAAGATCAAAAGCACGGGATAGATCCAGAGAAACAGTCAAAGTATGGTTACTAGAGTCAAGTGAATGATGAACTTCATTCAGAAGTGCCACCACAAATATTTCAGAGGAGTACCCTACGCGGAATCCCAATTGATGAGGATGAAGAATGTGGCAGAGGTCTAGATGGCTGTTCAGCTGTATGGAGACAATTTGTTCCATTAATTTCAATATGAATGGCAGGTTGGAGACTGGCCTGTAATTAAACGGAACCATACTTTTCAATAGGGGGCAGATATGAGTTTGTTTCTATGAAGAAGGTGAAGAAGGGACCTGACCAGTTGCTAGACTGTTATTGATGATTAGTTGAACAATAGGGAGCAGACCCAACAAGACTTCCCCAATCCAATGAGAGGTTGTCTTCTTAATCGATGAAAAGGTTTTCTGAAGAGTGTGATCAGAAATGAAAGTGAAGTATGACCAAGTATGAGTGGGTACAGCTGACAGAAAGAGGAGAAATGGGTGGGACAAAAGACATGGGGGCCAGGAGTTGACGATGAAACTCATCTAACTTATTTATAAAATGCCTAGCTAGTACATTTGGCATAAGGGCCTTCCTAAGCACGTTGAAATGGAGGAGTAGAATTCAACTGGGAAAGTCTGGAAATGACTGAAAAGAGTGCTTTGAAAGATTGAGTCAATGTGTTGATGACATTTGTGAAGTACTTCCTTTTGGAAGCCGCTGTCTGAGAATGATAATAGGAATGAGTGTGTTAGAGGACTTCTATGGATGAGGGCTGTGGATTACTCTGCTAAACCCTTCCTCAACTATTGCCTAGAGTGCCAGATCAAGATGAAACCAGAGATGGCGGACCCTGTGTTGCTCAGGGCAAGTGCACCTTGGTGCAAGTGAGCCCAGAACCTGAAGAAGCCTGAAGTTCCAGGAGGCCGCCTGATGCTCCAAAGATAAAGTTTCAAAATCATTGAGTAAAAGTTATTTGGCAGAGGGGAAGGAGGACAATGCTGAGATCATATGGTGGTGCATGATGGAATGAGTCTGAGGCGCAGGTATCTGCTAGACCAAAGGGGATGAAGATTAAAGATTAAAGCAGATCAGATAATGGTCCAACCATGGCAGAAGCTGGCATTGTAGATGAGAAGGAGAAATACCAGATTCACTATGTGACAGAATGAAGTCCAGAGTATGCTCAGTCTGATGGGTAGGAGATAGAACAGGGCCAGTGAGTGACAAAAGGAATTTACAGAATTCAGCCAGAGAAGACTGTAATGAATCCCAACTGACTGGAGAGAGAGCAAGGGGGGGGATGTCTCCTCATATAGAAACCTCTCTTATGGTTTATTTGGATAAGAAAGGCTTCAGAGTAACTTAACAAATGCAAAGAATAGTCTTCAATGGGAAGAGTATTTTTATAGATTATAACCCCCCCCCCCCCCGGTGGAATGCACAGCGGAGAGAAATGCCAAAAAACAGAAAGGTACGGTTCCTTTTTGGGAGCCAACCAGGTCTCAGTGAAGCAAAGGAGGTCCAGACAGTGGGTAATGATACGTTCCGAAATAAGGGCTGACTTGGACTTAAGGGACCTGCAGTTCAAAAGCACACACAATTAAGATGAGTTGTGAGGGCAAGGATACTGGGAGAGTGAGGAGTAATACTAGAAGAACAAGGGACGGGTAGATGTGGAGATAACCTACAGTATAGCAGGTTTTTTACCTGCCGAGGGGGAAAGTTTAGATGGGTTCAAGGGAGATGGGCAGTCCAATGAACGGGAATGGATGCCATAGGGAGAGACTGCAATGAGGTAGTAAGAAACAAAACTGCAGCCGTCGATATTAGGGACTGTAATACCGAAAATGTGAATATCATAAACATAGTGTAACAGTGGGGAAATGACCAAGTCACCACTCAGGTCGCCTCGAGGAGCTTGCCCGAGCCTGCATTGTTTTTAAATAGTCTGGTTTGGTGTCCCAGACTGCACTTGGACATGCCATTGTAAAATGTGCCCTTTAGCAAATAAGTGAGAGATTTTTGGTTGCTACATTTCTTTTGTGGATACCTGAATCCTTACTGGTTGCCCATATAACAAGCATATGAAACGTATCTGAAAGGTTATTCTGAAATGGCTCCAGGGATGTCTCCATGTTCTGGATGACTCAATGCCGATATTCAGGTGTCCAAAGCACAAATAGTGCTTCTAAAATAACCCCCATACAGAAACTTATTTCTGTTGTGCCTAACTTCACATATCTGTCTTACATCAGTTAGTGGTTATTGTTTTGATTTATGTATGTTACTTTTGTAATTTTATGTTTAATTTTTATTATGATATCTACTGAGAGAAAGCTTGTACTTGGACTGGTAAAATATGAATCTCTGCTAAATAAATAAATACATGTATATAAACATACTTTTTGAACTGGCTGTTATTGTGTAAAACAAATCAAACAAGGCCCAAATAAATTTGAACTGAAAATCTGACTTAAAATGATCAGAACAATGTTGTCTGGTTAACGTTAGCCCTGTAGTCTAGATGGCCAGAGTTATCTGGGTGACATTGTTCAGCCAGCACTGAGCATCAGTGCTGACTGACCAAAGTTGAAATGCAGCTTAGGAACCGCTCAGCACTACCTCATTTTTCTCTGGCAAAATTTTGTCTGAGCAACAATCTGCCCAGGCAAAAGTAAGTTGGTCAACTGGGTGGAGGAGGGGTAATAATGAGGCAGAAGTAAGAAATTTCAAGAATGGTTTGTTCTGCTAACTTTAGAAGATACTTGTGTTTTTTTTCTGTTGTTTGTCTATTCCATTAGCCTTAGCTATTATCTGCTTATGACAGTTTCCTAGAACCAGGAGCAATAGGATTTCTGGGGTCAATATTCAGCCAGAGGAATCAGTGCTTTATTTAAACGCCAGCCGCCATAGCTGAAATAACTCTGGATAGCCACACTGGCATCTGCATAGCAGCAATATTTAGCCATCTATCCAGATAGTTAACTGCATAAGGTTTGCGCTGCATTTTTGCTGTCCCAGCTTTATCTGGATAGCTCTCCGGTTAATGGGCTGAGTAAAGCCTCACACTGGATATCTCCAGGGGCCGCCTTCGCTCTGCCCACTGACTTCCCCAACTTTATATGGCTAGCGCTGGGGTGGTCTACAATCAATCACTTTCAGCAGCACTATCTGAAGAATGTCAGGGTTGATAGTGATCAACATACATAGGTGGTGGTTCCTGTTACTTTGAATGCTGGGCCCTCTACTTTATATTTCTTTTCATTTTCTGCACATTATTTCTTATGCAACGGAGCAGATTTAGTAGTCTGGTGTATTTCTAAATGGATGACTTTGGTGGCTGAAGTGTGAGCAAGATTTTTTGGCCCCCCTGCATGCCGTTAGTTGCAGCTGACATTACTTTTGGATTATGCTCAGGATACCTTTCCCACTCATTTCCAGATTTTGGTAAAGCCATAAGATAAGGGCTAACAAGGCTCCTTTTGTAATAGAGATGAAAATAGGAGACTGTATTTTGTAGCACACAAATGATGTTTCTACAGTTTTTTCAGGATACAAAGGGCCTCAGAGCTGCATTTCTAACATAGGATGTGATTATTGTTCACCAAATTTGGCAAATAATTTTTTTAGCATAGATTATTTTAAACTTGGATTTTGGGTAAATCGAACCCTAGTGATTATGGTCAACAAATCCTGAGGAGGGAAATTTTTGTCGCATGCAATACTGAAAATTATTTTGCCTAGTTTTAGAAAATTTTAACTGGTGGGTAGGATGCTTTATTGCTCCAACGGGGAAAGGGGGTGGGGGGGAGGTGCGCTATGTCTTTTTCGCCTATGAAAACAGTACTGGAACAATCAAACAGTATGTCATGAGTTATGTTTTCTGACAATAACATATATAGAAATTTTCAAAGCAAAATTTTTCTTGTTCTTTCTTTCAGGAGTTTGTACAAAGAACCATCTACACTTGATGTAGCCTCAAAGCATCATGGACATAGCACAATGCACCATTGCTTGTAGCATAGGGACTGTGAATTTCTGAAATACAGTAATGTGAACATTCCTCTATGATTCTGTGGGCAAGAAGTGGGATACAATAAGACAATTAATCATGTGCTGCTAGCCACCCCATCATACTGTTTTCCGGAAGAATTCAAGGAATGGAATATTTGCTTCCATAAGTTCTTCTTATCTGTTTAAGTATTTACAGTTTACTCTTTATTTTAGCTTAAAAGACAAAACTAGCTTTGCATTTCGATTCATTAGCTTTTTGAGTGTCAAGTGCATAAATTATATGAGCCTTTAACTGTGAGCCCGAGTGTGAATAAAAAAGAATTGGATGAAGAAAAAAAAACATTAAAAAGTATATCAATGGAGCTTTTCAAGGCTGCTCTTTTTTTTATTTTTTTTTTATTTATAATTTATATTATAACAAACAATTCCAGAATACAATCTGAATCGAAATTCAAAAAACAAAAAGAGATCAACAAAGTTATCTCAATAGAAATTCACTAAAGAAAATACATAACAAGATAGTTAGACCACAATAAAACCCCACTATTATATCCAAGAAAAAAGAAATCATACTTAGGAAACCTAAGATACAAAGAAAAAAAACCTCACAGGAGCAAAGATATCATGGTATGGCAGCCGATATGGGCCCGGCAGCCGATATGGGCCCCCCCCCCTCTATCCCTCCCTCCCTACTTTGTATAAATTGCAACAATTGCATGGCCTCAAAAAACAAATATTGTTTAGCACGATACAAAATCACACATTTACATGGATATCTTAATTTAAACTGAGCTCCCAGGGAGAGAGTTCTCTGGCGTAAAGCCAGAAAATCTTGCCTCCTTTTCTGGGTGTCTCGAGCAAGGTCAGGAAAAATATGTACTTTTGAGCCCATAAATTGAGATTGAGACATTCTTAGGAAATACAATTTCAGCACAGCGTTCCTATCTGATTCAAAGGCAAAACTAACCACTAGAGTAGCCCGGCTTGTCACCACCTGTAGCGAGCTTTCAAGAAATTCAGACAAGTCCATTGTGGGAGGCGCTAGCCCTGCAGCATTACCCTGCTGACCAAGCGGATCCACCGAGGAAATAGACACATATTGAGCCCTAACCACCGGAGGTAACGAGCCCTCGGGCATTTGTAACACGTCCACAAAGTACTTACGGACCAAGTCCAACGGTGCAAGCAAGGGTGACCTCGGGAAATTCAGGAATCTCAAATTATTCCTCCTCAGCTGGTTATCAAGAAATTCAATTTTCCTCGCCTGGATCAGCCGATCCCTTGAATTTACCACACCAAGGGCCTGCAACTCCTCCACCTTGGATTCCACCTGAGATATTTTTGTAGCCTGAATAGCTGCCTCTGTTACCATGGAGGAGCACTGAGCTTTAACTTCAGACAATTCCTGAGATACAGCACCCACAAAAGGCAAGAAGGACTGCTGGAGGGTAGAGATAGCTTCCCATAAGCTATCTAATGTTACTGGCGTCGGTTTTACCACACTCCCAGGAAGCCGAGATGCCACAATACAGGGGGAGCTACTTCCACCAAGCTCAACCCCTGAAGGCTGCTCTTTTAAATAGCTGATGGGTTCCCACTTCTGCACATGGTGTCCATCCCCGGAAGAAAGACAGACTGCTGCGGCCGTGGCAATCGCTTCTGGCCTCAGAGGAACCCTAAGCAATAGTTGTAGAAGAGATTTCCTTTTAGCCTTCAGATCCAGTGAAGAGACCTGGACAACTGACGCATACAGCTTGAGGTGTAATGTAATGTATGCCTTCAAGTCAGTCCTGACTCCTGGCGACCCAGAAGCTCCTGGGTTTTCTTGGCAGTGTCACCGGAAGTAGATTGCCAGGCCTTTCTTCCAAGGCAATGGAGGGTTAAGTGACTTGCCCAAGGCCACAAGGAGTGCTAGTGGGAATCAAACCCTGGTTGCTTGGTTACCAAGCCAGTGTTCTAACCACTAGGCTACTCCTCCACTCCAGCTTGAGGTGAGGGTTTAAATAATAAGGGAATAATGGTTATTGTCAACAGGCTGTGGGACATGTTTACTGTTAGCGTGCGCTTGAGTGTGCATTAACCAGCATGTGTGGATCCACGCTAACAGTTAACAAATGCAAAACAGAGAGCACGTGGTTAATTCTGTACTATGTGTTTAGAGCACAGCAGGATGGGAAATGGACAGGGTAATGGTGAAGCTTGGGCACTGACTGCACATTATGGTTAGCCTGTTGGTTGCTAACACATGCTCTTCATTAAAGTTGCAGTTAGCGCTGGTGCACTTCACGCCACTTCAATAGGCGGTATTAAGTGCATTCGCGTGAAGTGTGAATGCTGTTGGCTCACGTTAGGGCTTGAATCAGTGCAATCTGTGCTGGGGACATTCTATACGTATCCCAAATAGGTAGCTCACGACTGTTGCAGAGATTGTGAGTTGATTTCTACTCTCAATGCACAATACCTGCAGCTTAATTAACCTGCCCATTGCTAAAGACTTTCAGTCAGTCATGGAACATATTAAGTGCACCAATTTTTAAACACGCGTGCTAAAAGTCTGTTTTGCATATTCTTCAATATAAGTATATTCAGACAAATTTCTGTGGCTTGTGGCATTGTGCCTCCATAAAAGAAGCATCTTACCAGAATCTTACAGTTGGCAGCCATCTGATGCCCACATCCAATGGCCGAGAAGCAGTAAAAACAAATGCCAAGAAGGTTATTTTATTTTTACAAATAGTTTTATTTCTTCATGCTGAAGCCATTATGTATATGTTTTCAGCATTAACAATGGATGCCTGACTGCCACAGATCAAAGGAAACCACAGAAGTTACTTTGGGAAAGGAGTGGAAGAATGGTATTGCACTGTAGATATTTATATATTGCCATTCTAATTTCTGCAGGCATTAACGCTTTATGCTAACGGTTCAGTTTTGGTACATAGAGATTGAATGTGCAAAGATTTACATTTCACAGGTCCACTTTCTAATCTTCTTGATAAGTGATATCTGGTAAGTTTCAAGGAAATCACGCTCCCCACATTCAGTCGTGCTCAGTTTTTCACTCTGTGCTCTGCTGTTTGTCTTGCTTTCATTGGAGCCCAGAGCAGAGTTAATACGGGATGAGAGAATATACATTTTTTTCATGATGTCATGGTGTCCAAAATAACCCTTTCTGTCAAGGGAAGTACAAAGAGGTCATGTTTTCCTAATATTGCCATGAATGATTCAATTAGAGTGAAAGGCCTGATTTGTTCTTTGCTATCATTGATTGATAAGGTCATGGAAAACTTTAGTCACATAGTAAGATTTGGGAATTTCAATTCCAGCACTGGAAAGTCTTATATCTAATGGTGCACACTCCCCTTGGATTTAGTAATCTTTGCAAGTTTTCCACAAACTGATTTTGCTAAACAGAAGTTGATTAATAGGCTCAGACATGCAAGTTTGTTATGAGAAAATGGTCATGGAGGTATTGGTCAGTGATCTGTAGCTATAGGGCTGCAAAATGGCTATAACCCAGATGAACTAAACAGATAAAAAATATATGTAATTCCTCTAAAAGCAAATGAAGATTTCTATACATGGCCTTCCAACTGTTTAAAGCTTGAGCAGTCAGTCAATTAAGCTCTGTCACTGCTAACAGGCTTCATGTGTGCCTAGCTATGAGATATCTATTCTCTATTTTAACTTACAAAAACAGCATTGCATAGATTCTTCCCAAAGTAATACATAATGCTTTACCATCTCTTGTTTTTAAATAAGTAAAAATAAGAAAGTTATGGCATAGCACAGAATGAAGGGGCCAAAATTGGGGAAAGGATACTGTATTAGACTATCCATGATTATGCAGAGCTTTCTAAGTAGTTGTCCCTTATTGAGATCAGCGTTAGGATTTTGACTGCCAAACTCTGCGTTCAAAAAAGGAAATTCAGAACTATATTTGGATGATTGAGTAAATAGGACAATATTCAGCTCCAGCTGGGAGTTTTATAAAGAATGTGGCTTTAAAAGGATATTTTATACTGTACCAACCATATCATTAAAGTACAGAAAATACAGACAACATACTGTAGCAACCATGCAATTTAATAACTTTTTTAAATTTCATTTTAGATAATGCGCTATTTTTTTCCTCCAATTGAATATTATTATTCTAGATATCACTAGTAATTTTAGAAGAGAGTGCATGATCTAACAAGACAGACCCTTCTTATAAAGATCAGTATTGAGTATTTTGTGACATACTTTCAAATCAGGATTCAGACCTAAAATCTGCTCGGAGGTCTTACTTGTTCTTCTTCAAATTCTTGGGAAGTTTTAGTCATTTTTGTCATAGATATCGCTGCTGCCCGGTTATCGATTGTTGCAGCCTCTGCTCCTCCCTCAAACGCCCCCAACATACCCCGATGCTAAGTGGTCAGCATCAGGGCATGTAAGTGAGAAGAGAGGGGATATTCAGCGGATATCCCAGATAACGGCATTTACACGGTTTACAGAGCTGTAAACTGTGTAAATGCCTTTCGAACACTGGGCCCTTCATGTCTGGATTTACACCCACTGCCTGGCAGGTGTATGTTTTTAAAAAGTGTGCATTCTGGCTGGCTCTCTACAGGAGAGATTAAGGGAGTTATCCTCCTTAATTCCTGCTAGTTTATTTCCTCATCAGAATTAAAATGAGTTCCAGATAGCACCTGCTGCGGTTAACTAGCAGCAGCTACATATCTAAGTTTTCAAAATGGCTCAGATGTACACAGCGGAATATGAAGTGCCCTAGGCGAACCTCGATCCTGGTGCCTTGCTCTGCTCCAACCCTGCCCACATTGCCATTGCTGCCGCCACCCTTCTCCAGGACTAGCAGCGGTGGCGCTGGCTTTAAACTGCACTGCAGCGCTTACCTAATCCGTTTGGCGCCGTGTTACTGTTACTTCCTGTTTGCATGGGGCGGAAGCCACTGGGAACTGCGATTTCAAAACAGTACAAGCACTTCTGGCCCTGATTGGTGAGGCATTCATGCATATACCTGCTACGGGGGGGGGGGGGGGGGACGACATCACAATGTGCTGTCATTGGTCATTGCCAATATTTTCTGGGCAAAGAAACCTGTATGCAAATATAAACCCTAAACATATTACTAACCCACCATTGCATGTCTGAGCAGGGCCAGCGCTACCCAGTAAGCCAAGTAAGCTCGGCAGGAGGACTCTGGCAGCACTATTGCTAACCGCCTGCCACCCACCGCTTCAGAAAAGAAAGCAGCTGCAGGAACATTTCTCTGTTCTTGCAGTTCTGTTATCTTTTAAACAGCTGAACCACAGCATTTCCATCAGTAAACAAGCATTTCCTGTTTCTCGTAACAAACAGGAAATGCTTATTATTGCCTTTAGAAACTCCGCGGTCCAGCAGTTTAAAAGATAGCAGAGCCACAGGAACAGAGAAATGTTCCTGCGGCTGCTCTCTTTTTTGAAGGATGAATCCGTGAGGGGAGGGAAGGGGAGGGAGGGCAGCTGATACAGGAGGGAAGGAAAGGAAAAGGGCCAGAAGGGAGCTGACACGGAAGGGGGAGGGGGCTGGAAAGGAGCTGACACTTGTGGATGGGGATGGGGTTGGAAGGTGGCTGGGTAACAGGAGTGGGGTTGGAAGAGAGCTGACAGGAGGGAAAGGTAGGGGCTTGAAGGGAGCTGACATGAGGGATTGGAAGGGGGCAGAAAAGACGGGAAGGAGGTGGCTGGAGGGAAGGTAGGAGTTGAAAGGGAGCTGATAACTTGCGATGGCACTGGAAGGCAGATGGACAGAGGAGAGGGTGACTGGAAGGGAACTTACACAGGAGGGGGCAATGGGACTGGAATTTCACTGATACCTGGGATGGTATTTGGACTAGAAGGGGCTGGACGGTGGTGAAGGAGGTGGATTAGAAGGAAATAGACACCAGTAGCGGTGCTGGAAATGCAAGGGGGTTGAGCTGGAAAGCATTGGGAAGGGAGGCTGATAATGGGGAGGATTACTAGGACTAGAAAAAGACTGCTGGAAGAAAATGAAGAAAGCAAAAGGAGAGACAAGAAATGACAGATGGACTATAGACCATAGAAAGAGAGCTAAGAGAAGACAGAGAAAAACAGAAACCTCAGATCGGGACCAGCATGATCAAAAATCAAACAAAGGTAGAAAAAATAATTTTATTTTCAATTTAGTGATTGGTCTTTGCACTATCTTTATATTTCACACAGTATGGGGAACTGCATCTCTTATCAGGTGGGGTACTGCATGCGGAGTCTGGCTTCTTGGGGTTCAGTTTAATTTTTGTCTACATATTTTTATTTTTTACTTTAGATTGTGGTCACTTAGTCTGTACTTGGTGAGGGTCTGTGTTCTGAGTGTGTCACCAAAGCCAGGTGTTCTGTTAACAAGGAGTTTGTATGTAGGGATCTGTACTATAGTAATTTTACTTGTACAGCTTTTCAAATAGGTGTATGGAGGTTTTGGGTCCAATTGCAGTATTTGTAGTGTTGCTTTTTTCTGGGTAGGCCTCTTATTGTATGAGTTGTGGAAGTGTATGCTGGTATGGTATGGTAGATTTGGCCTTGTAGATCTTCAGTGACTTTTGAGGTGTTTTATATTAGTTCACAATATGCCTGGCACTGGAGAATGTTTATGTTGTTGTTGGTGAGATGACCAGAATGAGATTTTTTTTTGGCTATCACAGCCTGTTTGTATGATGCTAAGTATTTACTGCTAAATATTTTTATTTTGGCTATGCAATTGCTCTTTCGCTGCAATTTTCTTACAACACCGAATTTGAAGAAGAAATGCTAATATCACTTGAAAAGAGTTCACAAAGCAGTTTTGGGAAAAAGGAGGGTTGAGTGCAGCCAACACTAATAATAATGAGGAAGGGGCACCGATTTATAGGTTGCAGGGGGGGGGGGGCGCTAGAAACCCTAGCACTGGCCCTGTGTCCGAGTGTCTGCAGTGTCAGAGAACATGGAAAACGCCGGCCAGGGCATCCAAGAAGTCATTTCTGTGGCCATCCATTTGGGGATGACCATATTCCATCACAGACCTACCCACATTCCGAAAACCTTGCTGTTTATAGAACATTTTGTCCCCACCCCTACAAAACCCAACAACAACAGTAAATAATATCACCAGATATAGAAAGTTTGATATACTATGACCTCAAGCAAAAACAATGATTGCTTTCCAGAACCATCTATTTAACTGTACATAATTTAACCGGTACCTTTAAACGTAAACAGTGATTGTTCTCTAGAACCAACTAATCAACTATATATAGTTTACCCTGTTATCTGTACATAAGTTCTATTGTTCAATGTAAAATCATAACCGCTGTTCATTGTAAACCACCTTGACCATGGTGAAAGATGGTATATAAACACAGCTAAATAAATAAATATTTCTAAACTCCGGCTGAAATGTACACACTCTCGAGATTTTCTTAAACATTTTGCCCTCGACATCCCAAATTGCACATACTGAAGATCTCCTTTCTAAAATGCCACTTCAGCTGTAGTAGTAATAGTATCTAGAATTAAATAGTAATGATAATAAAAATATTTCTTTTCATATCTATTTCTGAGCAATGATACAATATGCAGTGATTTTCCAAATTAAAACACTTGCAAAAGAAAAGAAGACACACATTAAACCATAAGAAATAAAGGGATGTTGTATGAATATTGCCCAAATACTGCTTTCTTGAAAATTTCACATTGCTGCAGAGGATATTATAGTATTGTCCTACTATAGGTGGAGATTTTTTTTAAAGTTGTCATGTATTCTTAAATCTGCAAAAGCCTTAGCCAATCAGCAGCCAGGGATCTGGTACAGTTAATACCCTCGGCTAAAAGATTTTCAGGATACAACTTTAGTAAATAGTAATTCCTGTTTTTTGGATAGATGAGAATCTGTGTTGGAGAGCTACATGCAGAACATACATGCTTTTCTCTCATGAAATGCATACTAAAAGGGGTATGTTTATTAATCGGCGGTAGCGTCTTCCATGCAATATCGGGGCCACATCTCCGCTATTGCACGGAAGCCGTTACCACTGATTAGTAAACATACCCCAAAGTTTTCAAGATGGAATCCTCACACTAAATAGTGTTCCAGTTCACTCTAATTGTCTCAAACTGAATGCCGAGAAAATGACTGCCACTTGGATAGCAAGTCATTTGGACTGTCCAACAGTCACCCCAGTCCTAGCAGGCCAACAAATTCAACTCACCAGTACGTTTAAATACCTTGGAATTATTTACTCCAAATTATCATTCCACTATCAAATCTCTGCTTTGACAAAATCTACATTCTTGGCATCCTGTCAGTTTCATGCTCTTCATCCTTATTTGGATACTGCTGTGCAAAATACTTCGAGTCACGCGCTGGTAGCACCACTATTAGATTACTGCAATGTGGAGTGGAGGAATAGCCTAATGGTTAGAACACTGGCTTGGGAACCAAAGACCAGGATTCAGTTCCCACTAGTACTCCTTGTGGCATGGACAAGTCATTTAACCCTCCATTGCCTCAGAAAAATCCAAATTATCAATGTTCCTGTTTAATGTACATTACCAAGTTTAAGTTACAATGTAAACCACTTTGACTGACATGATAAAGCAGAATAAATCAACCTGTTAAATAAACAAATGTTATCTATTTTAGAATTCAAGCATCAAAAATTACAGACTCTACAAAACACCATTATATGCTTCTAAATATGATCACATTATCCCACTGGCTCCCTATACTATATCACGGTCAATTTAAGATTCTGACAGACAAAGATACATAGCTCCTGAAATCACTGCCTACAAGCACATACTCCCAGCACACACAAACCTCCCCGCCACTCGCTGACATCCCATCTTCACATCTGCACAAACAAATAGCTGCATAGAAGGAAGAGTAGCCTAGTGGTTAGAGCAGTGACCTGGTGACCAGGTTTTGGGCAAGTCACTTTACCCTCCATTGCCTTGGAAGAAAGGCCTGACACTCTACTTTCAGTTGCACCTTGCCAAAAAAAAAAAAAACATCCAGGGATTGCTGGATTGCCAGGGGTCCACAATGCCTTGACTACATAGAAAATCCTTAATATACCACTGTCAGTGGCTCCATCACAGCAGTTTGGAACATTTACAAGGTATATTAGACTGAGATGGAATAATAGATGTCACTGGGGTTGGGAAGTAAGATCACAATAAGCTTGGTTGTGATGGGTATCCTATAGAGTGGTTCTTCATTTTAGCTTGCAGAAATTGAGCAAAGTTCTCAGGTTCAATGGGCAGATGCTTAAAGGCACATTTTAGAAAGGATGTGGTTAGGGAAATTCCTACATTCAGCTCAGAATGTAGAGAATTATGCTAGTATTTTACAAAAGATTCTGCCAAACAGACCCCCTTGTAAAGCAGCAGCAGGACAGCATGTGTATACAGTACCTCCCCATGTCTGGCAGGAGCAGCAATTTTAAGAAGCTGCATAAGGGAAAAAAATCATGACCCCCCCCCCCCCACCTAGATGTGGGAAACGCCTCTTAAAATAGCTGCTCTAGCACAGATGGCATACAGGTGCAGAACCACAGTTCAGACGCCCTCCAGACCCTCCCCTACACCTTTTCCAAGCTCCCTTCCCCTAGAAAGTGGGGATTGTAGCCGCTTCTAGAGGAGGGAGCTTGAACACTGGGTAGAAGAAAGGGTAAGGTCTGGGGGCAGCAAGGAGGGAGGTTCCCTTGGGGGACCTCTGACATCAGCATTCACTTCTGCCCCTGTCAGCAGTCACATTTGTGCCTGGGAACAAGTGTAAATGGTAATGTCTAAACGTTTTCATTGAGAACTGGATTCTATATATGAAATAGGAAATTATATGTCTGACTCGAGGGCCCACTATAACCACTCCCTCTCCTCACTCTAACCATTCTCTCCCCCCACCCCAAGGAAGGTAGACATGGTGAACATTCCTATATTTGCAGAAAGCTTGTTTAAAATGGCATTGACGTGTAATTCAATCTATACATGTCAATGTAAGCACCAGGTCCAGTATGGCCCCTTCTCGTGTAGATTCTGTTACCAGTTGCCAGAATAGCTCTCCCTGAAGAGAATTCAGGATCTCCTTACTTCTAGATGATACTGCAGCAGAGATGTGCCATCGTGCCAATCAACATCCAACATATTGAAATCACCTATCAATAGCACTTCTCCTCTCATGGAAATACTTTGTCATCTATTAAATCTGTCCACTTCTCCATGTGAAGGAGGTCTGCATATCACATCAATGCAAATGGATTTCCTGTTCCCTCTTTCTAATTTAACCCACAGCTCATCCTCGCTCCCTTTTAAGCCCTGTAATTCTATAACTTTAATATCATTTTTTCACATATAGTGCTACTCCTCCTCCCCTTTTTCTTACCCTGTCCTTCCTGAATAAAATATAGCCTGGTATAATTACATCCCCATCATGGCTGTCTGCGAACCATGTATCTGTAACCAGCATTAAATCCAAGTCAGCCTCTTCTATTAAAGCCTTAACAGCTGGGATCTTATTTTCCATACTACAGGCATTTATGTACACTGCTTTTCAGATGTTGCCCCTTTTACCCAATTTTACAGAGGTATTTAATGTTTTACTTACCTGAGGGCTTTTACTTGCCTGTGGGCTTTCTACATCCATCCCCAATGATTCTAGTTTAAAACCCTCTTCATTAGGTTAGCCAGTTTGCTACGGAAGACATTTTGACCCTTCTTGGATAGGTGGATGCCATCTCTGCTGCGCTGTCCTTGGAAAATCATCCCATGTTCCAGGAAAACGCTCTAGATGACACCATCCACACAGCCAAGCAGTCAAATCCAGGATGCGAGATTCTCTTTCTTGGTCTTTACTCTCAATAGGAAGAATTGAAGAGAACACCACCTGCACACCTATTTGCTTCACATTCTGTTCCAGAGTTATTAAGTCACTCCTGATATGCTTGGAGGGATATCTAGCAGTATTATTTGTTCCAACATGGATGAGCAACATTGGATAATAATCAGCAGGCTTGATGATTCTCGATAAACACTCCATAACATCTCAGAATTTGGCACCTGGCAGACAGCACACCTCCCTGGACCTCAAGTTTGGTCAGCAGATGGATACCTCAGTATACCTCAGAAAAGAGTCACCATCCAACACTGTCTTTTGCTTCCTTGTGGTCACTGATTCTGTAACTTTGGGGTGCTTGATTTCTGTTTTTTTCCTTTCCTGGGATGCTTTCACATCCTTCATTTCCAGGGCTGAATACTGGTTCTTCAATTCGAGAGCTGGAGGATTTTCTATTCTGCAAGCTCCGATGACTCATGCCCAAAGTCTCTTCATTCTGTAGCATACTATCTTCACCTCTGTCGGAGAGCATGGATGTTTCTAGAAGCATCTCATCAATGTACTTCTTACTGTCTTGAATGCTTCTCTGCTTTGCCACCTCTTCTAAGCGCCTTCACTTGTTTCATGAGGGCTTCAGCTTGCAGGAAACTTGCACATGTAATCGGTCCCTTGATTGGCATTGGGCTGTCTGTCTGGACAGAGGCAGAAGCTGTAATGAGGGCAATAACTTTGGTAATACAATGTTTCCCAGCCATCATTCAGTTGGTGGAGCTTTGGCACCTGCTGAAGAAAACTAGAGACTGGCCAGATACACAGATTAGTCTTCCCATCTGTGCTGTTGGGAAGAGGGTGAGGTCTGTGGCAGCTTTTGCCTGGTTGCCCTCTGGATTCCTCTGCTGGTGATGATGGGATAGATATGCAGATGAGTCTTCCAGTCCTGTGCTGCTGGGATGAGTGTGGGGGCTGTAGCAGCTCTTGCTTGGCCGACTCGCCTTGACCTCTGGAGTCCTTTGCTGGGACAGATATGTAGATGAGTCTTCCTGGAGCTGTGTAAAGATATGCCTCATTTATAAGCTTGTCACTATTCTCAAGGACATACAAGCTTGAATGGGCACTAATACATGTACTTTAGCCATCCATTATTCCATAAGCATGTGCATAAGACCAATCATGCATACTCTCTACTGTATGTAACATGCACAGGGTGGAGTTTGGGAGGAGCATGGGCAGAGCACAAATTTATGTGTGTAAGTTCTAAAATAATATAACTTGCGTGCATGCCTGCAAAATCTGGGTGTGGCATTTACCTCTGCCATAGTGCAGGTGTAAGTGCTTGCGATGACTTTGCCACATGTTTTTACACCACTTACACCCCTGTTTTATAAAGTAAAAATGTGCATACTTCACTTTATAAGCTAGGTCTGAAATGCTCATTAGCTCCACGGAAGTTTATAAAATTACCCTCTAAAAGGGTCATTCTATAAGATTTAGTCATGGTTTGGACATCTGCAGATGTGCATGTGGATGGTGAAATCACCATTCCACCAATGCCGTTCGCAGACATCTCCAGTACAGGAACCTTCACGTAGACATGAGGGTGTGGCAGAGGCATGTCTGGAGAGGAGAAATGGACTTAGATGTCCCCATTGGATCCCAGAAGCAGTAGGGTTGTCTGCAGGCACGTGCATGTTTATTCCTGCCCCAGGCACGAATAGGCATTCACCCTAATTACACTATTAGATATCTTGGTTCGAAAATACTCTCCTGGTCTCCCCCATGAGTTGCAGAGGTTATAGAAACTTTTTTTTTTTTTTTTTAGTATTTAGCTCATGCCTTTCCGGGAGACGAGCAAGGTGAGTTAGATTGTGTGCCCTTTGGGAATAGCAAAATGCCTTCTATACCCAAATGTAAGTTTGTACCTGAGGCAATGGACGGTTAAGTGGGTTGCCCAAGACCACAAAGAGTGCCAGTAGGATTTGAACACTGGTCTTTCTGGCTCCAGGCTGCCACCCTAACCACTAGGCCACTCCTCCACCCCTTTTTGTGTGTGATGCCAATTTCACAGGATAATTACTTTTTGTTTGGTATATAGTCCTCCAGAAGAAGCTTCTTATCCCTCAGCTGTTTCATGTTCACAGCATATGTGATGAGTACTGTGTACACGGCCGTTCTGGTTGCATTGTGAATACTGCCAGATAACTAAGAAATGCAATTCAATCCTGCCAGGAAAGTCATGTGGAATTAATTGTCTCCAGCCTCCTATCATCATCTTTTATAACTTTTCTAGCTATTTTCAAACAAAAATCTGAAACTGGCAAAAACTAATTTTCCTTGTTTAGTAATCATTCTTTAATCTAGATTGTTAATTACAGAATGCACACAAATATGCAAAACACAGCCAGACAGTTAAAGAGGGCAACCACCGATCTTGGTATTTTGTTACAACAATATATAGATATGAAATAAAGGATAAGTGGCTCATTTTATATTCAACCATAATATGCACAAGGTATACATGGCTAGAACAGTTTGAAAACATATGTCAATATCTATGGCTCTAATGATAAGTAGACAAAAAGCACACAGGCTGCCTAGTTTCCATGGGATTATTTTCTTTAGATGTCATAAGGTCCCTGGGTACTTGTACAATCAGTAACACTTCACAGAGCCTTCATTCCTAACAAATAATTAGCTAAAATTGAACCAGGGTTTCTTACAAGCATGTGATAGGTTTGATATGAATAATGAGGCAAAAAAGGTTAAACAGAGGGTCATAGACAGTTCCCTATCTTCGGGCTTATTTATTTAGTGAAATGAGAAATTGATCACATTATTTTGTATAGAAGACCTGATTCATTACAATCAGTTCTGAATTGGCAGTTTTGGCTTTGGGCAATTTCATGAGATTGCTTAGGCCTGAACAGGTTAACAAATAGGAGTTGTAAAGTCATTTTATAACGTATCACAATAACTAACCCATTCATGACCAATGTCCAAAATATAGTACGCTGCAAAAACATTTCTGATTAGCAAAGCTCTGTTCAGTTAGTAGTTAAATCGGGTCTTTTGGAAGACAGATGTTGTTTCCTTTTATCATGTATTTTACTTTGGCCGAGGTCCATCAGGCCTGGTTCATCCAAAATCCCATGAACAGGAAATATTTGAGAAACTTGAACAGAAAAATTTGTAAAAGTTGATATTCAAAATATATTTGCCAAGAAAAAAAATTGCCTACCATAGCCTGAAAAAACATACTTGAAAGATGCAGAAAGAGGAGCTGCCTACTGCTTTTCTTTTCTTGTCTTAGTACCTTCCACATAGACTAGAGAGGCATCTTTCCTTCACCTCTAGCAACTCTCAAATCCTGACAATTTACTCAAACTCCACTATTTTATATCACTTTCCATTTCACTTCATTTTTGCATATATACAAACCCTTATAGGTTTATACAATGCTCATCTCAACACAAGAGCCAGGGCAGCCTATTGAAGAGAAAGTCCAGCCCTGAAGATTCTTTATAGTAACAGGGAGATAAGGCAGAGGGTTAAAGGTTCCTGTTCCAGCACTGATGGTAAGCCAGAGGAAGAAGAATTATTGCCCCTCCTCCCCCCTTTCCAGGAAGGCTGGACATGGGAAGAAGCCCCTTGGAATCCTAGGATGGGAAAACGAGGCTACTTACCTGTAACGGGAGTTGTCCATGGACAGCAGGATAAGTCAGACACACCTGGTGATGTCACCAACAGCGCCAAGGACAGAAGTGCTCTCCAGACCCAGAAAGATAAACATTTCCAAGGTAGCAGAACCCCCAGGCCCACCCCTAGCTAACCCAGTGTGTCCCTAGCTATGGTCTCGCTGCTAGGTAGGTGGGCGCCAGGGTTGTTAGGCGAACCTCATCCAGGGGAGGTGGGCAGGTGTGTCTGGCTGACTTATCCTGCTGTCCACAGAGAACTCCTATTACACATAAGTAATCTCGCTTTCTCCTTGAACAAGCAGGATGCTTCAGCCACACCTGGTGCCTCCCTAGCTGCACAGGTGCTGCAGTAAATGAGGGAGGCAAACAGCCTGTACCTGATGGACTGACAACAGTGTACCAGGAGTCAGTTGAAAAACGGTCAAATATAATGTTTTAACTTGCATTGAACATGTGACAACAGCATCAACCCCAACAGGGGGTGAGTGATAACAGTGTAACTTGTAACAGCATAACAAGGAAAGCAAAACAGGGTATAACTAGAACAGTGCAACTTGGCCTGATGGTCATAGCAGCTCCTCCAGCTCTAGTAGGACCAGAGTTGAGGGGTTTTTTTTAGAGCTTGCCTGCTCCATAGTGGAGGAATGTCATGGAGGTCAGAATTGCCAGGCCGAAAAAGCTGTCCTTCTGCGCCTTGAGGTCCAGGCAGTAGTGTTTCTGGAAGGTGTATAGAGGACCACGTGGCGGCCTTGCAAATGTCAGCCACTGGTACAGAGTGCAGGTTGATGCTGGTTATGACCAGCACTCAGAGCTGATGTACTCTGGCCTTGGCTGCTATCTGGGCGCCTGCCCAGTCATGGCAGAAGGCGATGTAGTTGGATATCCATTATGACAGTGTGTGTTTAGTGACCAGGTGTCCCGGTTTGCTAGGGTCGAAGGAGGCGAAGAGTTGCACCACTTGGCAAATGGATTATGTCATGTGGAGGTAGGTGCGTAGGCTCTGGCTCAGTTGAGGGTGTGCAGTTTCTGTTCTTCTGATGAGGCATGGGGTTCTGTTCTTCTGATGAGGCATGGGAAAGACTGATAGCTCTATCATCTGGTTAATGTTGAATGCCAAGGCTACCTTCAGAAGGAACCTCGGTGGGTCTAGAGGGTGACCCGGTCGTGGTAGAGCTGAGTGTAGGGTGGGCGTGCCATGAGCACCTGTAGTTCGCTGAACCTCCTGGTGGAGGTAACAACTATAAAAACAAGGATTTTCTAGGAGGCGTGTTTCAATGACACTTCTTGGAGTAGCTCAAATGGCTCTTGTGTGAGTTGATAGAGTACGGTATTGTGGTCCCAGGATAGAACTTGGGGTCATGGGTTGGCCAGGTCTTTCATGAAGTGGGCGACCAGTGGGAGCATGGCTATGGAACAGTCATTGATGCAGTCATGGAAGGCTGCAATGGTGGAGAGGTGGACCTTGATGGATTGTGTTTTGAGTCCACTGTCAAAAAGGGTGCTGATGTATTGAGCACCTGGGTCAAGACACTGCGAGGAGCACCATATACTGTAGCACTTCAACTTCTGGCTGTATAATTTCCTCATGGAGGGATGACTGGCTGCACGGATTACTAGCAATACCTCCATGGAAAGGTTGAGGGATGTCAGGGTCAGTCTTTCAATCCCTAGGACCAAATATTGAGTGCCTCCAAGCAGGAGGTATGTAAGCACTTGCTTATTGCCTGATTGTCTGTTTTGATCAGGACCGTCTTGTCGGTAACGTGATGCTGGAAGGTCATCAGTGCGAGCTGGATTGCTTGGAGTTCCAGTAAGTTGATGTGGTGCATCCTTTCCCTCGCAGTCCAAGCCCCTTGGGTGCAGAGCTGATACATGTGGGCCCCCCAGCCTGTTAAAACATCGGTGGTGATGACCACGGTGTACTGGCTGCTGGAGGAGGTCTGCCTTTCCCTAGATTCTCCAGCAGTGTCCACCATAGGAGGGATTCTTTTACTCTTGTGTCCAGTGGTATGCTCAAGGACAGTGGCTGAGTGTGCTGGTCCCAGTGGGAGTGGAGGCGCCATTGCAGATGGCGCAGTGTAGCTTCTCAAGGAGTAGCACTTATGCCATCACCATGATGTGGCCCAGGAGGCAGAGGAGAGCCGACGTTGTGGTCCAGTTGGTAGAGGAGATGTTTGCATGGCAGAGTTGAAATCGCAGTCACACGGTGTGTGGGGAGGAACACAATGGTGGCTGTTGTATCGATGTCCAATCTGATGAACTCTAGATGCTGTGAGGGGCATTGCTGTGATTTCTGGCAGTTTACCAGGAATTCCAGGGAGATTAGGAGGGTAGTCTGTCTAATTGCCACCCGTGTCTCCTGCAGTGAAGTTGCCGACAGGAGCCAGTCATTGAGGTATGGGAAGATACAGGCACCCTGCTTGTGTAGGTGGGCCATTGCTACTGGGACACACTTGGTGAACGCTCTCGGGGTAGGTGACAGTCCAAACAGGAGGACTCTGCACTGGTAGTGGTTCCCTAGTACTTGGAAGCGCAAGAATTGCCTGTACTCCTCACAGATGAGGATGTGTGTGTATGCATCTTGCAAGTCCAAGGCAACCAGCCAGTCCCTTGGCTGGATGAGAGGCAGCAGGGAACCCAGGGAGTACATCTGGAATTTCTCCTTGTTGATAAATTTGTTCAACTTCCTGAGATCCAGGATGGGGCGGCCCTCCCGATTTCTTGGGGATAAGGAAGTATCTGAAGTAGAAGCCACTGTTGATCTTGTCCTCTGGGATGGGTTCTATCGCCTGGGATGCTAGGAAGGACAAGATTATTGCCGTCATTTTGGGCACCTTTACTATTGCCATTTTGGTGCTGGGCAGGTAACATTGAGAGGGTGGTGGTAAGAATCAGATGCTGTAGCCCTTCGCTGATATGAAGTACTCACTTGTCCATCATAATCTAAGTCCAGGCATCGAGGTAAAATGAGACACACCTCCCCCCTCCCACTGGGATTCCCAGCATGGTAGTGGCAGGGCATGCATAGTCAAAAGGAGGAAGTGCTCTTCCCTGATGATGATGGGGCCTGCTTCTGTTGCTTCCGCTCTCTCTGGTGGTGTTTCTGGTGGTAGGTCAGCTGCTAGTCCTGCTGCTTATAGCATGGAGCCTGCTTGTAAGGGGTGTTGTTCCATTGGGAGGAAGTGTAGGCTTTGCAGTGGGAGCTGTCTTTTTTGTTGTTGGAATTATGCTCGAGGTCCTCCTGCAAGATAGTGTAGTGCTTCTTCATGCTGTTGACAGTGAATCCCCTGTGCAGGTGGCATCTGCTATACGGTCGTGTGTGTCCTCTTAGTCCAGAGGCCTGCAGCCATGCTAGGCGTCATGCTGATATGGCCGTTCCAGCTGTGATTTCCCTGGACTTTAATGTATACAGTGAGCTGAAGGAATGTTTAATCATTTACCCTAACAGAGCCCAGGAGTTGAAGAATACCTAGATCCCCCTGAAATACCTTCAACAGAAACACAGGTGGGATATAAAAACTATAAATTTAAAGATAAGATAGGAGCTTTCAGATATTGTTGTTGTTAAGTGCCGTTGAGTCAGTGTCGACTCATGTTGACCCTCTGTATAGTTGACCTAAACTGTGTTCCGTCGTCAGTCAGGCAACTCATTGTTGATAGAGTGGCAACTATAGGTGCTTTAGCTGTATTGATCCATCTCATTGCTGGTCTTCCTCTTTTGTGTTGACCTTTTACCTTGCCAAGCATTATGTCTTTCTCTAACAATCTCTTCTCTTCTGATTTACAAAAATGTATTTTTCAAAAACCTCAATACTAGTAAGTATGGGTAGTATGTATAAGATATAGTTACAGGTAAGTATTATAAGAACATATTCTATGTCATTAAAAAAAAATAAATTTACAACAACAAATTGTGTCCAGGATGTCTTTTCTTTTATAAGTATCTTTTATTTGAGCTCAAATAATGCATTTCTCAGTTCAGTCATGTACTTATATGTGTTGTCTTCTTCGTTGGGGGTCCAGGAAATCTTCTCCTTTCTGAGATGTGGACACTGAGATGTTCTCCTCTGAAGTCAGACAGGAACTCAGCACTGCAGGTCTTCAGCAGGACCTTCTTGTGAATGTCTAGTCTTCCACCAATTTATAAAGTTCCTCTTGCAATGTTTCACAATACTCTTGGGTTTTAACAACTTTGAAAAATTTTATGTCATCTGCATATTTGATTACCTCACTTGTTATTCCCATTTCCATGTCATTTATGAATATGTTAAAAAGCAATGGACCCAGCACAGATCCTTTATTTACCTTTCTCCATTGGAAAAATTGGCTGTTTACCCCTACCCTCTAACTTCTATATTTTAACCAGTTCCTGATCCACCATGGTACACTGCCTCCTATCCCGTGACTTTTTAATTTTGCCAAGAGTCTCTCATGAGGGACCTTGTCAAAGGTTTTATGAAAATCCAGATACACTATATCAACCGACTCACCTTTGTCTACCTGTTTATTCACACCTTCAAAAAAATATAACAGATTAGTAAGACAAGATCTCCGTTGGCTAAAGCCATGTTGGCTTTCTCCCATTAAACCATAACTATCTCTATATGTTCAGTAATTGTATTCTTTATAAATGGTTTCTACCATTTAGCCCGGTACTGACGTCAGGCTCACCAGTCTGTAGTTTGCTGGATCACCCCTGGAACCCTTTTTAAAAATTGGCATTAAATTTGCCATTCACCAATCTTCTGGTATTAGAGGTGATTTTAATTATAGTTCACAGATTACTCATAGTAGATCTGCAATCTCATATTTCAATTCTTTCAACACTATCAGATATATATCATTCAGTCCAGATGATTTGCTACTCAATAGCTTATCAAATAGTTGTAATACAACTATCTAGTTTATCAATATTTCTTTCAATTCTTCAGATGCATCACCTTTAAATACTAATTTAGTCATGTGTAACTTCCCTACACCTTCTTTAGAAAGACCGAAGCAAAGAATCCATTCAGTCTCTCCACTGAGACCTTGTCCCCTTTTACCCCTCTTACCCCTCTAACATCTAATAGTCCAACTGACACTCATAGGTTATTTTTGCTATGAATGTACTTGAAAATGTTATTATGAGTTTTTGCTTCCATTGCAAACGTTTTTTTCAAATTCTCTCTTTGTGTGCCTTATCAATGCCTTGCATCTAACTTGCCAGTGCTTATGTTGTTTCCAGTTTTCGTCATTCGGCTCTTTTCTTAATTTCCTGAAAGATGCTTTTTTGGCTAAAACAGCCTCACTGACCTCGCTTTTAAACCATACTGGCAGTTTTTTGGACTTTCTTCCACTTTTCTTAAAGCCTGGATTAAAGCTTGTGGGTTCATGAACCAGCTGCTCCAAGAAGTAGTCATTTATTTCATCTAGAAACTTTATTTCCCTAGCATTTGGGCTGCAGCAATCCAAGGGAGCAATATAGTATAGGGGGTGAAGTACTTTTGTCCACTAAAGAAGAGCGGGACCTAGGCGTCGTTGTGTCTGATGATCTTAAAGTAGCTAAGCAGATAGAAAAGATGACAACAAAAGCAAGAAGGATGCTTGGGTGCATACAGAGACGAATGGCTATCAGAAAAAAGGAGGTGATAGTGCCTCTGTATAAGTCTTTGGTGCGACCTCATTTGGAGTATAGTGTGCAATTCTGGAGACCGCACCTTCAAAAGGATATAAACAGGATGGACTCAGTACAGAGGGTCGCTACTAAAATGGTTAGTGGTCTTCATTATAAAGCATATGAGGACAGACTTAAAGATCTTAATATGTACACCTTAGAGGAAAGGAGGGATAGAGGTGATATGATTGAGATGTTTAAATACCTTTGTGTCATAAATGTACAGGGGGAGAGCCTCTTTCAGTTGAAAGCAAGTTCTGCTACGAGGGGACATGGGATGAGGGTGAAGGGGGATAGATTGAGGAGTGATATGCAGAAATATTTTTTACGGAAAGAGTGGTGGATCCATTGAATAGTCTCCCAGTGGAGGTGGTAGAGATGAGGACAGTATTTAAATTCAAAAAAGCATGGGACAAACACAGAGGATCTCTAAAGGAAAAAAGGGGACTGTTGTAGTTGTTGATATGGAAGGACATACTAGATAGGCCATGTGGTCTTTTTCTGTCATCATATTTCTGTGTTTCTATGTTTCTAGCATGTCCTGCCATGACACTGACCCAGTTGATACCGGAGTAACTGAAATCACCCATTATTATTACTGTGTTGTAACTTTTTTTTTTTTTTTAGCTTCCCTAATTTCTTTGAGCATTTCATCATCCCTTTGTTCATTCTGGCCAGGTGATTAGTAATACACCCCCCACTGCCATCATCTTCCCCTTCCCCTTTAAACATGGAATTTCGATCCATAGAGATTCTACAGTGTATTTTGTTTCCTGCAAAATTTTAATCCTGTGTGACTCAATGTCCTCTCTAACAGAGTGCAACCCCTCCACTAATTTGATCTACTCTTTCATTTCGATATAATTTATACCCAGGTATCACAATGCCCCACTGGTTGTCCTCCTTCCACCAGGTCTCTGAGATACCAATCATATCTAACTTCTCATTTAGTGCTATATATTCTAACTCTCCCATCTTATTTTTTAGACTTCCAGCATTTACATACAAGCATTTTAGAGTTTGTATTTTATTCATATTAATCTGGTTATCGATAGGCAGGGGTAATTTGGACTCTTGATGCCCTCTCTGTTCTGTACTTAAGGGCATTTGGATTACTTTTGTCTTTATTGAAACCTCTCTGCTGATATGCCCTAACTTCAGTCTTTTGATAGTATCCTTCAAGGATACATTGTTCCGAATCATGTGCTCTTGGGCGACTGTCGACTCTTCCCTATTATCTAGTTTAAAAGCTGCTCCATCTCCATTTTTAAAGGTTAATGCCAGCAGCCTCGTTCCATCCTAGTTAAGGTGGAGCCTATCCCTTCAGAAAAGCCCCTCTTTCCCCAGAATGTTGCCCAGTTCCTAACAAATCCATTATTCACAGTTCACTTACTTTTACCTGCTCTAAATAGGGGCAGAGATGGGTCAACTGCTCCAATGTGCTTGCATAGTAAGTAAATAATTTTATACTTGCATTGTGGGTGCCTGCCAAATTTTCAAAAAGAAAGTCTGCAAGGAATTTCCCTTTGAAATTTGCTTGCAATCACATCAAGCCCCATGGGAAGTTTCAGAATTGCCCTCCCTATATTCGATTTCCCCTTTGTGTTATAAAGCAGAATTTTGGGGATTATACTCTTTACACTTCACCTGTAGCTATCAATTGCAGTCTGCTTCTTTTATTGGTTGTTACAGTTTTCTGCTTCTTAGACTCTGGCTTTCTGTCATTGTCTTCTTTTTGGTAGGTGTGATGGCAAAAATAGCTTCCTATATTTTGGATTTTAGATATTTAATTCACTTTTTCCAAATCCAATCTCAGGGCACATGGGATAGAGTATATCAGCCCTATAGGACAGAAGATCTCCCAGTGCAAGTAGCATGGGAACTCCATGTCCCATGCGCACACAGTTCCAGACAAATAATGACATATAGATCCTACCCCAACACTCCTTATGGCACACAGACACATGCATGCAGCCTTCGACATTCTCCATGACACAAACATGCACATAGTCCCTAACAGGCCCCATAACACACACATGCATACACACACAGACATTCACACACATGTGTATGTAGCACCTGGCAGTCCCCATGGCATGCGCGCGCACACACACACAGTCTCCATAACACAGAGAAGGTCAAAAACACGCACCAATTGACACACAGTCATGCATGGACACCTCCTCCCCCCAACACTTCCTAAGACACACACAGATGAAGTCTTCAAATGTCTAATCTTCTGAATGAGGGAAATCCAATATTATGTCACACTGTAAAGTGTGAACTTTTCAATTGTTTCAGCTATGCTGCAGGACACCAAAGATGTCGGACCTCTCTCCTTTCCTCTTATGGCACACTGCTAGGGTGAAATTTACCTTTATGTCCCAGTCAGCCTGCCAGATACAGAAAATAGAGGGAGCTTCTGGTGCAGCAAGTTGGTCGGTCAGAGTCAGACACACATGCACCAGAGTGCAGGGCCTGAAGATTGTAGTTAGCACTGCCAGTCCACTGCAAGGAGCACCACCGCTGGCTCTCATGGAAGGTTATGGCATAATCTTGCCACTTTTGTCCTGTTTGGCTGCAATGCCAAAGTCTCTGCATGTTTCACAGTTGCAGCAGCAAAGCAGTGCTCTCAAAGAAATCCCAAAGTCCAGCCAAGTGGTATTTCTCACATTGATGCTGCCACTGTGAACTGTTGGGACTGCTGTCATCAGCTCACTGCAGCTTCCATGCTGCTTACACCCAGGGATAACAGTGGATTTCCCAGGCCTGTCTTAACAACTACACTAACTCCTTTTATCAACCACCTTATCCTTTTTTGTCAGATTTAAAAAAGAGCTGCAAAACCATGCATGCAGAGATAGAGCGGCAGTACCATCTGTAGCAACAATAACAGGCAGGAGAAGCTAAGTGGTTGTAACCTTTGTAGATCTTTTATTGGTTAAATAAATAATACATTGATTGTGTTTGCTTTGATCACATTAACCCTTTGCTATCACAGCCTGTTTATACAACATTAAATATTTACTCCTCAGTACTTCTTTTTATTCCAGCTATGTATTTGTCCCTTCATTGCAATTTTCTTGTTAGAACATTTGATTATAAGGAGAAATATCGCATTCATATGAACAAAATTCACAAAGGAGTGTTGGGAAAAGAGGAGTGCAACATACCATTAATAGTAATGAAGGAGGGGGTGTCGATTTATAGGTTTCAGGAGGGCACCAGATCACCAGCAATGCTTTTAAGCTATTAACGAAGGGTTTGGTTGAGAGAATTCAAAGTAGAGGACCAAGTGTTGCTACCAACATCTGATAATAAACTACTTTACAAGTGGAGAGACCCTTACAAAGGCTAGGACCAGTGGATTATGAGGTGAGCAAAGGTGTGGGAAGAAAGCCCCAGGTATATCAAGTTAATTTATTGAAACCTTGGGTCACTAAGGATGCATTGATGATATCGCCAGCAGAACCAAATGAGGTTCTGGGTTACCAAGTGAAGGAAGTAAAAAAAGGGGTGTTAGTTAAAATAGGGGATGCTTTGACTAGTGAGCAGAGATGTTAAGTGGATCACTTCTTGATAAAGTTTATGATGGTGTTTAATTCAAGATCAGGTAGAACCCCTTTAGTGAACATAGGATAATCACTAAACAGGATGTGGTGGTTCAGCAGACACCATATTGATTACCGGAAGCTAAAAGGAAAAAAGTGATGAGACAAGTTTAAAAGATGTTGGAACTGGACATGGCAGAAGAATCCCATAGTGTCAAGCCCTATAGTAAAAATGCCAATAGCTGATGGATCTGAAAAGTTCTATATTGATTTCAGAGGGGTTAATGCCATGTCGAAATTTGATGCATACCCCATGTGAAGAGTAGATAAATGATTAGATCAGTTGGGGCAGGAATGTTATATCACTATATTAGATTTGACAAAAGGATATTGGCAGATTCCCTTAGCTAAGGAATCTAAAGAAGAAAATGTATCTTCTACTTAACTCGGGCTTTTACCTTTTGGAGCTGATAGAGAGGGCCCAGTATTCCATTATCTTATGGATAGGGTACTAAGACCTCACTGAGTAAATGCAGCAGTCTAAGTGGATGATGTGGTAATAGTCTCTAAAGACTGGGACTCCCTTTGCAAAAGAAGGGGGCTGTATTGACCTCAATTCATAGAGCAGGGCTAACAGTAGACCTTAAGAAGTGTGAGAGAACGTCCATGGAAACTATGTACAGCATTGTGTAGGCCTTTTAGTGCTATACAAATGATAAGTAGTAATATCAGTAGTAGTACTTGGGGTATATGATAGGGGAAGGGAAATCACCTATTGGTGTTGAAGGTAGAAGTTATTTAGAATTACCCCAGGCCATCAACAAAAAATAAAGTAAGTATGAGCCTTCTTGGATTTGAAAGGAAAATTTAAAAAGTTTAATCACAGATTTCCAGATAGCAGTACCATTAACAGAAGTGATGGAAACAGCAGCCTCAGATCCGGTTCATTGATCAGGATCATGTGAAAAGGCATTTGTGGAGGTAAAAAGAGCACTATGCAAAGAGCCAGTATAGATTTCAGTTAAGAATTCATTTTGCAAAGTGATATTTCAGAAATCAGGTTGGAACGGTTTTGTCACAAAGAGGGTTTTTGTATCAGGGATGCCTAGTTAAGGCTTCTACATTAAGCCTACTTTATCAAAAAAAAGTAAATGACAAAAATTGCACCTTAAGTTAAGGTGCAGACATATATACCAGCCTAGAAGTTGTGTAAATGTCCATACCTATATTTTCAAGAATGTGTATAAATGATAGTCAGTATTTTATGATCTATGCTGCAGACTTGTGAGCTTCGCCATGCTCCAACCAAACTCTACTCATGCCTATACCCACTGGCAATGTGCATATTTTGTGCTGTTTGGAATTTTATAAGTCATTAATTCACATTTGTGGCCACATGTGTATATTAAAAACGAAAATGATCCCCAAATAAGCACATACTTGGTACTCTGAAGTACACGCCCCTTATAGAATTATCCTCAGTGAGGGTAATTTTATAAAGTCATGCCTAGTTAACGCACATTTTCACATGCCTATTTTATTCTTGTTTTATAAAGTCAAGTAAATGACCATGCCTACGTTGTGCAAGTACACACATAAGTTAATGTACTCTCTATTCAGACTGGTGGAATTACTGTATTCTCTCATAAGTGCAGGGAGGAGAATGTCCCGTGTTGTATATTAGTAGGTGATGATTTCCAAGAGGAAAGAATTATTCTGCAACTGTCTAGCCATCCAGGGCTGTGGAATCATTAAGTATTATCTGGCGGGAAAAACGTTTGCTCTAGTGATGGGTCAAAAAACAGAACGTATGTCTTTGGGTCATTTCCAACTCCTGACAACTCAGCAGCTCCTGGGTTTTCTTGGCAGTATGACCAGAAGTAGAGGCCTTTCTCTTCAGTGCAATGGAGAGTTAAGTGACCTGCTTAAGGACACAAGACATGCCATGGGAATTAAACCCTGGCTGCTTAGTTATTAAACCAGTGTTCTAACCAATAGGCTACTCCTCCACAGTGATGGGTCATATCTCCTTAAACTGGTTCAAGTAAACTCGATTTAGCTTAAGCCTTTTCTGAGAATTTCAAGGTGAGTTACATTCAGGTACAGGAGGTATTTTCCCATTCCCGGAAGTGTTGCAATCTTAGTGTGTACCTGAGTCAATGGAGGGTTAACTGACTTGCCCAAGATCACAAGGAAACAATGAGACTTGCTAGACCAAGAAGGTGCTGTATAACCTTGGAAGACTGATTATATTGTTCTTCATCAAAGCAGGAGAAAACACAAGAACATAGACTTTTTTTATCCAGAGCATTTGAAGGGGAAAGAGAAAGAAGGAGTGTCTTGGGACAAAGGAAAAGAGGAGTGTGTCATGTATGATGGGGTGTATCGTCCCTGTAGGGAGGTCTCACAGGACAAGAAATAGAGGGAACTATATTTCCCAGTAGCCTTGTTGAGGAAGGAAGCCGACTGTCATGGAATCTTAAGGTACAGGCCTCTGAAAAGAGGGAGGGTGGCGCTCCCCAGCACACTTTAAAAGGGTATGGTGTGCTGCCAGAAGGGGTTTCTTGTGAAGAGGATTCTGGAAATTGCTTTGAACCATGACTTGCCAAACTGTATTTTGTTGAGAGGCTTCTGAAACCCACGCGGAACTGTGAATACTGTGAAGGTCTGTGATTAAATGAGTTGCAAAGGCGCTTCTCCACAGTCTTGTTTCACAGTAAAATGTGTCCATAAAGAGATGAGGTTCCCAACAGCAAATTACATTGTCAAGTACACATGCTATTTCCCTGCCTAAACAGGTTTACATAAGTTGTAGCCAGGGTGGAAGGGGGGAAGGTATTCTGCTCTTCCTCCCTTCTCCCCGAGCCTGCTGCCTATCCTCTACCAAAATTTGTGTGTGTGGGGGGGCTATGAAGGGTGGAAGGAGTTCTGCTCCTGCATTCTTCAAGCCTGCCCACTCACTTTTACTCATTTTTGGAGCAGCAGCAGTAGCATGTACAGTGCATTACAAAAGTATTCATCCCCTCTGTGTTTGTCCTGTTTTGTCGTATTACAACCTAGAATTAAAATGGAGGTTTTGGGGTTAGCACCATGTGATATACACAACATGCCTACGACTTTGAAGGTGAAAAATATCTTTTATTGTGACACAAATAATAATTAAGATTTAAAAAAAACCGAAAGCAAGAGTGTGCATATGTATTCACCTACCAAAATCAATACGTTGTAGAGTCACCTCTTGCTGCAATTACAGCTGCAAGTCTCTTGGGGTATGTCTCTATTAGCTTAGCACATCTAGCCACTGGGATTTTCATCCATTACTTAAGGCAAAACTGCTTTACGTTAGATGGGTTGTGTTGGTGCACAACAATTTTCAAGCCATGCCACAGATTCTCAATTGAATTGAGGTCTGGGCTTTGACTAGGCCATTCCAAGATATTTAAATATTTCCCTTCAAAAAAGCTCTAGCAGTAGGTTTGGGGTCATTGTCCTGTTGGAAGGTGAACCTTCGTCGCACTCTCAAATCTCTGGTAGACTGAAACAGGTTTTCCTCAAGAATTGCCCTGTATTTAGTGCCATCCATCATTCCTTTAATCCTGACCAGTTTTCCTGTCCCTGCAAAAGAAAAACACCCCCACAGCATGATGCTGCCACCACCATGTTTCACTGTGGCAATGATTTATTTATTTATTTATTTATCTGTATTTATATCCCGCTTTTCACTGGGTCAAAGCAGTCAATTGGGGGATACATTTAACACGAGGAGATATGAGACACATACGCTAATACGTACAGGGAACATGGGCAATGGAGGGTTAAGTGGCTTGCCCAAGACCACAAGGAGTGCCTATAGGACTAGAAATCCCAGTCCCTCCGGCCTGAGATTGCTGTCCCCAGGTGGGACTTAAACCCCCGGCCCTCCGGCCTGAAGTACCTTGTCCTAACCACTAGACCACTCCTCCCTCGCAATGATGGCATGTATTTGGGGGTCTGCCACATACTGTTGTGCAAACTCCAAACATGTTTTCTTATTTCTTTCTTTAAGCAATGCCTTTTTTCTGGCCACTCTTCCATAAACATAGAAACATGACAAAAAAGACCACATGGCCTATCTAAGGAAAGTAATTTTTTTTATTATTATTAACATTATAAATCCAGTAGCAAACAGAACACTACAACAAGCCATTAACATCACAGACTAGCAACAGATACAATTACAGGCGCCGAAACGCCCCATCACACCCCTCAGAAGAGAGAGGGTGACACCCCCTACACATGGCACCTCAAGTTTCTACCAAGAGATCCTTAACCCCGAGACCGCATACATCAGTTCTCAAGCAGCGCAGAGTCCCCCAACCCCCTCCACTGATTCCGTCTCGCTGTACGCCCATAAGACCCCCCTCCCGCCCGCCCTCAAACCCACCACTAGCCCTCTAACCCAACTCCCCCCCCCGCCGAGACTTGTGAGAAGAAAATCTGCAAGTCAGAGAGATGGCCATAGCTATTCCTACATGAAGAAAGAAAAAAAAAATAAAAAAAATAAAAGACGTATGGATAGTCATGCACCTGCAGATGAGACCCAAGACACCAAAGGCGACCACATGGTGCCGAGGCTCCCCCATCCGCTACACCACCCCCTCCCAAATGGCAGCCATATGCACTTCTTTCCTCCCACCTAAGAGAGAAGCTGTCAGTTTTTCCATGGTTTGTAGTTCACGCATAGCCCGAACCCAGGAGTTAAGAGTCGGGGGCCGCGTTTCCAGCCAGTTATTCAGAACACATTGTTTGGCAACCAAAAAGCCCCTCTCATACAGGGAACGACAACCAGCCGCCATCGGTGAGACACCCAGGTATAACCCAAAGAGACACCACTGCTCCGAAGGCAGAGCATCCAGTCCTTTCCAACTTGCCAATTGTTTAAAAACCTGGTCCCAGAAGCGTCGAATTACTCGACACTGCCAAAACCGATGGAACAAGGTGCCCCGCTCCACCCGACACAGGCCACACACATCCGTTAAGGTCAAACCCATCTTGGCAGCCTGTACATTCGACACACATGCCCGCCAAAGAAATTTATATTGAATTTCCCGCATCCGCATGGACTCCGAGCTCTGCTTTACCCTAGCAAACGCCTGCTGAAGAATCACCAGCGTGACCCATGATAGACCCTCGCGTACCCATCTCATACTCAGAAGCTCCAGGTGCCCCGCCGCCCCCTCCAGCCAGAAAGCTCCCCGAAGAGCCGACACCGAGAGGACTTCACCTAACGAAGCAAAGAGCTCCCATAGGCCCTCCACGCCCCACCGCAATCCGTGTGCAGTCTGAAGTTGCCGAGTGTAATGACGAGACTGCAAATAAAAGTAAAAGGAGTGCTTATCCAAAGAAAAACGCTGGGCCAAGGACTGAAAAGAATCGAAATCCATCCCCTCCCGTCCTCGCAACTGCCCAATATAGACTAAGCCGGCTCTCGCCCACTGCCGCCCCGCCAAGCAGTGCCGTCCCGGCTCAAACATCGGGTTCCCCCCCAAGGGCAAACAATCTGTACAACGCCACCGAATGCCCCGCATCTGACAGAGTAGCCGCCAAGCCTGTCTAAGAGCCCCTAAATACTGAGAATGTTGACTAGCAGGAGACAGATTTTGACGACCCACATGCAGCATAGAGGCTCTATGGAGAGGGCCCGCCATCTCATCGAACAGCTCTAGAGGAAGAAGGGTCCCCCGGGCCAAAATCAAATCCGCAAGGAGCCGCAGTAGACACAGGAGATTATATTGGCGCAGAGAGGGGAGGCCAAGGCCCCCCTCCTCGCCAGTCCTCGAAAGAGCCGCCAACGGTATCCGAGAGCGCCGACCCCTCCACAGAAACTTAACTAAATGCTTCCGCAACACCTCCAAGTCACGTTGAGCCAACCAAAGGGGGAGGTGGCGCAGCAAATACAACCAGCGCGGCCATTCCACCATTTTCACCAATGCCACTCTGCCCATCAGCGACAGTGGCAGCGCCCGCCACTTGAGGAGGCGTGCCAATGTCCTCTCCAACATCAGTTGCACATTCACCTCATATAGCCGGGAAAGATCGTCGGGGAGGTAGATTCCCAGATACTTAATCTGGCCAGAGGCCCAGAGTAACGGAAACGGCCCCACCCAAGCACTCCTCGACCGTCCCCCCACATCCAAAACAAAAGACTTGTCAGAGTTAATGCGCAGACCCGAGAACGAGCCAAACTCCCCCAACAGTTCCAAAGCACGCTCCAACGACTGTTGGGGATCACACAAGCACAGCAGGATGTCGTCCGCAAAAGCACTAAGCTTAAGTCCCCCGCCCCGCCATCCCACTCCACGGATCTGCGCGTCATTCAGAATAGTAAGTAACAACGGCTCCAATTGCAAAACAAAAAGTAGCGGAGACAAGGGGCAGCCCTGCCGGGTGCCTCTCTGCAGCTCAAAAGGAGAGGAATACCGTCCCCCACTAGAAATACATGCCAGCGGTTGCGCATACAGCGCCGTAATCCAATCAAAGAACGCACCCGCAAAACCAAAGCGCTCCAGGACATTAAACATGTATGGCCATGAGACACGATCGAAAGCCTTTTCCGCGTCTAGGCTCACCAATATCAGCGACTCGCCCATATCTGCACTCCGTTCTATGCCCAACATCACCTTAGTGATATTCGCGAAAGCATCCCGGCCTTTAACAAACCCTGCTTGATGAGACCCCACCAACTGCGGCAAAAAATGCTGCATCCGATTAGCTAGGATAGAGGCTAACAGCTTCATATCATAGTTAATGAGAGAGATGGGGCGGTAAGAAGCCGGATTCTCGAGATCTCTGCCCTCTTTGGGGATCACCGTGATCGCCGCAGTCCGCATATCTCGCGGAAAAGACCGCCTTTCCCGGGCTTCCTCAAAGACAACCATCAGCGTGGGGGCAATCTGATCTAACAAAATCTTATACATCTCCACCCCATAGCCATCAGGCCCGGGCGCTTTATGAGGCTTCCCCTGACCAACCACTCTGCGGATCTCCTCCGCCGTAATATTCCTATTAAGATACTGTCTATCCGCCTCGGTCAGCTGAGGCAAGGGGACCCTGTCCAGAAACTCCCGCTCCGCTACACGGCTCTCGTGTTCGGGGGTATATAACGCATGATAGAAACGCGCAAAAATCTGCAAAATACTATCCGCCCCCAACTGCCGCACACCATCCGTATCACGAAGAGCCGTGACCGCCTGGACTCCCCCTTTACCCTTAACCAAACGAGCCAAAAGCCGACCCGAGCGGTTACCAAAGCGAAAGAGCTGGTGGCGATAATATTGATCCGAGAACACCGCACGCTCTTGGAGGGCATCATTTAAAGCCCGTTGTGAGTCAAGATAAAGCCCCAATTTAGTGTTATCCGCTATGGCTTCTCTCTTCGTCTCCCGAAGGGCACATGCCAACTCCAGGATACGCGCATCTACCCGCTTCTTCTCCCGGGCTACATAAGCAATCAGGTGTCCCCGCAGTACCACCTTCCCCGCCTCCCAGAAGGTGGTTGCCGAAATCTCCGGGGATTCATTCTCCCTCTGGTAATCTCGCCACTGCCGTAGGAGATACTCACGGAATGAATCCCTCTGCCAGAGATGTCTGGGAAAGGACCACCGACCCCCCTGGGAGCGGCCTCCTTTGAGGTCCAAAAAAACCTTCGCGTGGTCAGAAACCACAATCGGTTCAATCTCCATTCTCTCAACCTTATTGAAAAGATCGCGGGAAATTAAAACATAATCAATACGTGACCATGTTTGGTGGGCCCTGGAAAGATGGGTATAATCCCGCTCCTCTTGGTGCAGAACTCTCCAAATGTCCAAAAGGTCCCCCCAACGACACAGAAAATCCACCCCCTTATTGATCCACTGTCTCCCTCTCCCTCCACGGCTCCCCCCGGACCGGTCCAGGAGGGGGTCGTGGGGACAGTTAAAATCCCCAGCAATGACCAACGGGACCTTAGGGGCACCCAAAATTCTCTGCAGGAGTGCCTTGAAGAAGGGGTGCTCATATGTGTTGGGGGCGTAAACGTTCCCCAAAAACAACTCCTCCCCATTTACCCGAATATGGAGAAAAAGAAAACGCCCTTGTGGATCCCGTTCCTCCGCGAGCACCTCAAGGGCAAGGCCCTTCCGAACTAAGACCGCCACCCCTCTCTTCCGCACCCCCGCAGAGGCAAAAAATACATGACCCACCCAATCCTTGCAAAGCTTCTGATGCTCCTCAGCAGACAAGTGCGTCTCTTGCAGGAGGGCAAGATGTACCTTAGATTTTTTCAGAGCCTGTAATATTTTTGTACGCTTCACAGGAGTCCCAATGCCTCCCACGTTCCAGGTAAGTATGCGAAGATTATGAGGCATACAAAATAGGAAAAGGCTCTACCCAGAGATTCCACCACAACAAACACCCAGGGCTGCCCAGCCTCAGCCCCAAACAAAGACATGCATAGCAACTGCAGCCACCTCTCCCCAGCCACTCAAACAGACCACACCAACCACACACAGTCTCAGACTCCCCCCTCCCCACCATCCCCACCCCCATCCCCCCTAAGCCCCAGCACACCACTCTAGGACTATCCCCCCCACTCCCCCCCCGAAAAACTCAACCACCCTAAACTCAACCCCACTAAACCCATCTCCCCCTCCCCCCCCAGCCAAAGAAAAACTAAATTCCCTCCTCAGCTCACTCGCTGAGCAGCGATCCCTAAAATGACGCTGCAGGGCTGCCCCAAGGGCCCCACAGACTCGGGCAGACCACAGTAACAAAGCAGATAACAAAAGAAAGTGCAAGGGCCAAGAAAGCACCCCCCATCAGTAAAAACTCAGAGCAGCCCTGTAATTGGGAAACAGAAAACATGAAAGAACAGTTCCAACAGATAAGCATTTCAACAAACTCCTGCTACAAAAAGCACATCCTCTGATGCGAAGCACAGGCTTAACATAGGCTTAACGTAAGCTTAGACCCCGGCAGCTCCCACGGGCGGCCACAGGCCCAGTGCATCAGCAGTCTCTGATCATCAGGCAGTCTCAACTCGCGTCTACCAGACCAGTCAGTATCGCCCCAGCCGAGCTCAGCATGGCTCTCAGTCCACCAACTCTGGCCTCAGCCTTCCGGGTCCTGTGCAGTATCCTTCGGGAGAGCCTCCACGTAGGTCTTCGCCTCCTTTGGCGTCTGAAATGTGAAGGACTTGCCATGCTGCCATACACGCAGGGTCGCAGGGAAGGCCAGCATAAAACGGATTTGCCGTTTAAATAGCTCAGCACATATAGCAGAAAAAGCCTTTCTCTGATCCGTAACCCTGAGTGAATAATCCTGGAAAAGCAGGATGCGCTGGTTCTCCAAGGTCAGGTGCCCCTTAGCACGATAAGCCCGCAGAAGCTGGTCCTTATGCTGAGAGTTAAGGATCCGCAAAATGGCAACACGTGGACGCTGCTGATCTTCCCGCCGGCGGCCAAGGCGATGTGCCCGTTCGACTTTGAGCACGCCGACCAGCGAATCGAGGCCCAGCTCCTTGGGTAACCAGTTTTCAAACAAAGGGAGCAGCATAGCGTCGGTGGTAGACTCCGGAATACCAACCACTCGCAGGTTGTTGCGCCACGATCTATTCTCCAAATCATCCATTTTGAGTTCCAGCAGTTCTATTTGTTTCTTCTGCGCGGCCAGTTCTCTTTCCAAGCGGCCCTCTCCCTCTTCCACACTGGTAACCCGGTCTTCCAGTTCGTCCACTCTCCTACCGACCTCCGCGAGAGAGTCCCCCAGCGAGTCTAGCTTTTTAATGAGCTGATCAAATTTCAGCTCCAGCACAGCAGCCACCTCTTTAGCAAGCTCCTCCGTTGCTGACTCAACGCTACCCGTGCTCGGCGAGGCCGGCTGCGCCATCTTGGACGGGCCCACTCCCGGCCCCCTGGTCAGCCTCTCCTTCTCTTTTTTCGGCAGGCTCGGCATGGGGAGTACAGCACTCCAGCCCAGATCGTGCAGGTAGCGTTCCCACACCCAGCACTCTCCTCCACAAGTACCCGAGATGGCAAATAGATAGGCTAAGTCGCAGATTTTCTCGGGGCAGCCCCGGAGCAAGCAAGAAAACACCTTGCTTACTCACGCATCACGTGGGATCTCCACATGGCCTATCTAATCTGTCCTTCCATATCAACCACTACAACAGTCCCCTTTTTTCCTTTAGAGATCCTCTCTGTTTGTCCCATGCTTCTTTGAATTTAGATACTGTCCTCATCTCTACCACCTCCACTGGGAGACTATTCCACAGATCCACCCCTCTTCCCGTAAAGAAATATTTCCGCATATCACTCCTGAATTTATCCCCTTTCACCCTCATCCCATGTCCCCTCGTAGCAGAGTTTGCTTTCATTCAAATGAGGCTCTCCTCCTGTGCATTTATTTTATGGAGGTATTTAAGTGTCTCAAACATATTACCTCTATCCTGCCTTTCGTCTAAGGTGTACATATTAAGATCCTTAAATCTGTCCTCATTTGCTTTATAATGAAGACCACTAACCATTTTAGTAGCCACCCTCTGTACTGACTCCAGCCTGTTTATATCCTTTTGAAATTGCGGTTTTCAGAATTGCACACAATACTCCAAATGAGGTCGCACCAAAGACTTAAACAGAGGCACTATCACCTCCTTTCTTCTGCTGGCCATTCCTCTCCCTATGCACCCAAGCATCCTTCTAGCTTTTGCCGTCACCTTTTTTACCTGTTTAGCTCATTTAAGATCATCAGACACACTCACGCCTAGGTCCCGCTATTCTTTTGTGGACAGTAGTAGTTCACCCCTATACTATATTGCTCCCTTGGATTGCTGCAGCCCAAATGTATGACCTTGCATTTTATAACATTAAATCTCAGCTACCAAATTCTAGACCATTCTTCAAGCTTAGCTAGATCCCTACTCATGTTATCTACACCTTCCTGGGTGTCTACTCTATTGCAGATTTTGGTATCATCTGCAAAGAGGCAAACCTTACACATTAGCCCTACTGCTATATGACTAACAAAGATGTTAAAAAGAATCAAACCAAGGACAGATCCCTGGGGCGCACCACTGGTAACCTTCTCCTCAGTGTGAGCTCCGTTCACCTGAACCCTTTGTCTCCTCCCACTCAACCAATTTCTTTTTTTTTGAGACTTTTATTTTCATTTTACAACAAGCAAACGAAACAACAAACCAAAGGAGACAAATACAAATATACACATAAGAAAAGCAACCCCAATTACCCCCCACCCCTATGCTTCTTCTCTAAAACTGAAGAGTATCATCAAATAGGCGTATACATATAGCAGTGATTGTACATCCAAACAAACAAAAGAATATCAGCTATATAGACTGATCATGTGAAATAGATTTAAACAGTCAGATGGGAGCATTTAGCATTTTAACATTTTAAACATAATCGTGAAGGATCCTCCATTCAGACAAATGATAGAGGGTCGGAACAGAAGAAGCCAACAAATGAGGTATTTGTTCATATTCACTGTATAAACTGACAGGATGCCACCACTCCTTGAAAATAAGAGGGGACCTATTGTTCCCCAGCATTTTCCAGTAACATTGTAGTACCGGGCATTCAAACATAACATAAGTTAGTATGTGAATGGCCGTGTGGCATATCCAAAATCTGTTGCTCTGGGTAGCGTTCATTTGACTAACCTATCAGGAGTATAGAAACTTCGGTGGATTAAAAAGAAAAAAGTGTCTGAGTAAGTGAGGGAGATCGAGAGATCCATGTCAACATGCTCAGGCTAGGCTCCCATGCTCCGGGGTCAAAGCTACATGCAACTCCCGCTCCCAGAATTTCTGTGCTGTCTGAGCGCATTGGTGGATAGTGGGAGTGAGGGGAGAGGCAGCCTCCATATATCTTCTAGCGCAAAATCTGTTATCAACGCAGCAAAAGAATCAAGACTCTTGGGTGGACCACTCGTTCTGGGCGGCAGCCAAGCTGTCAAGGGCTCAAGTACCTGGTTGAAATCGCCGCCGAGCATTAATGGAGGGCTGGCATATGCCAGTGCTAACTGCATAATACTTGCATAATAAACAGGATTATCCACATTCGGAGCATAAATACCAATACACGTAAATTACAGTCTCAACCTGAAGGTGTGCACGGACCCATCTACCCTCCTTATCAAAGCTAACATCCATTACAATAGCTTGCAGAGACTTCTTAACCAAAATGGCTACCCCACACCGCTTGGAAACAGCGGAAAAGAAGGCAGCCGCCATATTAGGCGTAGTATTAAGTTTCGTGCCACAGCGGAATTTAAATACATTCCCTGAAAAAAAAAACATTAAATTAACATGCTCATGATTAAGATAGCTAAGGATTTTCTTTCTTTTGATTGGACTATTAATGCCTTTTACGTTCTATGATAAGATCTGACACGAGGCCATCAAGAAAGATAATAAATTCTGAGAAAGAACACAATAATGCACCCAATTTCCCTATGTCACTCATCTTAACTATGTATGACTGTGCACATAACATAATAATCAATGAGTTAATGAAAATCATAGAAACGCCCCATATAAAAAATAAGCACCGAGGTGCACTAGAGAAGAAGCAAAACCCCAGAAATTACTGGCGACCTAATGTCTGCGGGGAGAAACTCCAGAGAGGGCCCAAGCTAAAACATATAACCTGTGAAACTATGCATGTTTCGAATCCCACCGAGGTGCACATCATGGAGGGATAGAAGACCAAGTAAATTATAGATAGAAAGAGAAGTCCAGGCAGTCTCTATTCCAGGCTGGGATCACCACGTCGGGCCGTTCAAGATGGCGGGCAAATCCGGCGAATTACAGATCATAATTGTTGAATCACAGTTGTTGGAGTAGCGCATCTGATCTGCGTTATTTGGAGTCCAAAAAACATTGCTAGTAGATCGGGATCTTCGAATGTTATGGCTTGGTTATGGAGAGTCACTCTGAGCTTCACTGGATATATTAGGCCAAAGTGAGCCTGTGGTTATTGAAGTCCAGGGCGAAAAGCAAGGAGTCTCCTCCGTCGGTCAACTGTGGACTTTGCCACGTCAGGGGAAAAGAAACTTTATGACTTTCAAATTCAAGATGAGAGTTCGCCCGGACAGCAGTGCGAGTTTGCTCTACTTACTGGTATCGCAATAATCGAAAAATGAGAGGCCAAGGGGTCGTCCGATTGAGCGCCATATTAGCAGGAACACGATGCCCTCGGTCAGTCTCCAGAGCACTGTAAATAATAATCTTTAGCAAGGGGGGGAGAGTCTTGACCAAGAATTCTCGCATGTCTCCTGCTCGCACATCCTCCGGTACTCCAATGAGCCCCATATGGTTGCAACCAGCTCGATCATTGCTATCCTCCAGCGCTTTTTGAAAATTCTGTATCATACGCTCAGCCTTGCCCAATTTTACCAAACGCACCGCGTGCGAGTCAAGGACCTCCGCCATGTTGTCCTGTCGGAGTGGGAGACCTTCAAGCCGGTTCAGAAGTACGCCAAAGTCTTCACGCATGACTCGGAGCGCCGCTCCGTTGGAGTGCACCAACTCCTTCAAACCGCGTATCCCCTCCAAGATCTCCTGTGGCGTTGCGGGGTTTTCCCAAAGTTGGGCCATCTTTTGTGGGGAAGAACTCTGTTTTGGAACGTTTTCCGTGTGCAGAAGAGGGAGACCCGAGGTCCGGTCGCACTGGTTTGTGGCCCGCCGTTCCCCCCGAGGCACCCCGGTAAGTTCAGAGCAAAAAAAATGAAGTTTATGCAGGTATTAATTCAGGATTCTGAGTAGGCCTCTCGGGAGCTTCAACGCAGAGCGTCTAACCCGCTGGACATCAGGCTCCGCCCCCCCACTCAACCAATTTCTAACCCAAGCAGGGCCGGCCCATCTATTGAGCAAGAATGTTGTTGGCACAGGTCCCTGCGCTTCAGGGGGCCCCGCTCCAACAACATTCTGCATGCTGCTCACCTCAGCTTGTTACAGCCGCTGAAGTGAAGAGCGTTGTTCCCTTCACTTCGGCAGCTGTATTGTAAAGAAGATCGCAGGCGCGCTGAGAGCCGAGACACAGGAAGTGTCCTTTGACCTCCGGTGCACCCGCAATCTTCATTACAATGCAGCTGCCAAAGTGAAGGGAACAATGCTCTTCACTTCGGCAGCTGTAACAAGCTGAGGTGAGCCTGCCGGGAGCCGCTAAAGCCTGCCACAGGGCTCTTTGAGGCTTGAGCTTGAAATGGGCTGGGGGGGGGGGGCTAGGATTGTAAATGGGCTGAGTGGGGGGGGGGTGGGCTAGGGAATGGAAATGGGCCGAGTGTGGGGCTAGGGAATGGAAATGGGCTGAGAGCGGGGGGGTTAGGAAATGGAAATGGGCTGAGTGGGGGGGGGGTTAGGGAATGGAAATGGGCTGAGTGGTGGGGGGATAGGGAATGGAAATGGGCTGAGTGAGAGGGGATGGCTAAGAATATAAGAAGAAGAACATAAGATATGCCATACTGGGTAAGACCAAGGTCCATCAAGCCCAGTATCCTGTTTCCAACAGTGGCCAATCTAGGTCATACGTAACTAGCAGTGTCCCCAAGAGACACAGCTTTCACAATGCTTGTATTGGGTCAAGCATTGATATCCTGGGTCCCTTTTTAACACAGGTACACTACCAAAAAACTGCCTCCAGTTTTGCAACTGATTCCTATAGATTTTGGGGTGCTGAATCCAGGAAAAATAGCCAAAATGTTCCATCACGTCACGTTTTCTTGCAAAATTAGATTTCTTACCCATATAAGGAATGTTCACATCATTTCTTTTTAGCCGACTGCAGTTTATTTTCTTGGCCCAAAATAGAGGTTGTAATGGTTAACTAACTAGAAACACTCCCTCATGATATTTTAGAGTGTTTTGTATTCATTTTATACATTAACAGGACAATTGGGAGGCAGGGGGCTAAATCCAGTACTCGCGCTGGCGCATGTTCTTTCCTGTTCGCCTCGCCTCGTTCGCGCTCGCTCAAACACGGTGGTTGCGACATGAACGTTCCTGTCAAATTTCAGTTTCTTGCAAGTTCATTATTACCTTTTGTTTGCTCAGTCGTAATCCAGCTTTATTCCGAAGTGGTTCACTACAGTTGTAGTTTGCAGTGCTGTGTATTTGTGATGGCTCACAGAGCCAGAGGTTGCGTCAACTCTCCGGACAGTTTTTGTTTTATTTGTGGGGAATATACCGTGAAAAAGCGGCAGAGGAACATTTCTGCATTTATTAAAAAAGTATATTTCGCCTATTTCGGTTTGAAGTTAGGCGATCAAGACAAACCGTGGGCTCCTCACAAAGTGTGCAAGACATGTGAGGGAGATCTACGCTTATAGATGAAAGGTAAAAAACAAGCATTTCGTTTCGGAATACCTATGATGTGGCGTGAACAAAGAGACCACAGCAGTGACTGCTATTTTTGCTCTTGCATTGTGAAGGGATACAACTTAAAAAATAAGAACGTAATAAGTTACCCCAACCTTCCCTCAGCAATTAGGCCTATGCCTCATAGCAACGAAGTACCTGTGCCTGAACCACCAAAATCTTTGGATCATATTTGTGTGGACGGTTCTGATCATGATGAGACTCATCAGATGGGTTTTCCCGATGACTCCAGTACTTCCGAGTTTGAAACTGAACCAGATCTGAAACCTGAACTTTTCTCTCAAGCTGAATTGAATGATTTAGTCCGGGATTTAGGACTCCCAAAAGATGCTGCCCAACTGCTAGGTTCTCGGCTTAAACAGAAAAATCTATTGTCACCAGGAACAACTTTTTATTGGTACCGCAACCGCGAGACACAATTTTTGAAGTATTTCAGCAAAGAGGAAGATTTGGTATTTTGCAACGATATATACGGAGTGGTGGAAAAGTTTAAACTCAAGTATGATCCTGCTGAATGGCGGCTGTTCATTGATTCGTCAAAAGACAGCATAAAAGGTGTTTTTCTTCATAATGGCAACACATTCGCTTCAGTTCCTATTGCTCACTCTGTTATTCTCCAAGAAAAATACGAGAATTTGGCCCTGATTCTTCAGAAGATTCGTTATGATGAGCATAAGTGGATGATTTGTGGAGACTTTAAAATTCTATCCATGCTATTAGGGCAGCAATCCGGTTTCACCAAATATCCCTGCTTCCTTTGCTTGTGGGATAGCCGGGCCCGTGACCTACACTGGGGGAAAAAGACTGGCCAATTCGGGAGTATTTGAGACCCGGTGAGAAAAATGTTCTTCATGAGAGCTTGGTACCTCGTGATAAAATTCTATTACCACCTCTCCACATTAAGTTGGGTCTCATTAAGCAATTCATCAAGTCCCTTCCAAAAGATGGTGAGTGCTTTCGGTACCTTTGCTCAAAGTTCCCCCGACTTTCTGAAGCAAAGCTAAAGGAAGGAGTGTTTGTTGGCCCTGATATAAGGAAACTCATTTCAGATGGAGCATTCGCTGAAACGATGTCTGAGAAGGAAAAAGAAGCCTGGGATTCCTTCAAGGATGTTGTTCTCAAATTCTTGGGGAACAGGCGGGATGAGAACTATAAGGATATTGTTGCCAGGATGCTCAATGCCTTCAAAGAACAAGGCTATAACATGAGCCTGAAAGTCCATTTCTTGCACTCCCATGTGAACTACTTTCCCGAAAACATGGGGGCGTACAGTGAAGAACAAGGTGAAAGGTTTCACCAGGACATCAAGGACGCAGAGAGAAGGTACCAAGGAAGATGGAACACCACTATGATGGCTGATTTCTGTTGGTTGCTGCTGCTGGAAACCCCATGAAAAATACGCCAAGCAGCGCACCAAGAAAAGCATTCGGGGGAAGAAGAAACGGGCCCACCAGGAGATTGATTGACCCAAGAATGACTTTAAAATCTAAACTGTGTTGACAAATATCGTGTTTTTACTAAACTTTGAAATAAAAATTTGCTAGTTATTACCACAGTGTCGGATCTCATTTATTAGAATTTTATTTTCGCACCATCGGGTGTTTGTCTTCATGTATTGCAATGGTGCGTTTTGCATTTTCTATTCTTACATACATACCTGTACAACATTTTTTGCACATTTCTTTGCTTTGCTTTGTGTCTAACCTCGCTCTTATATGCTCAATGTTTGTGCATATGTATGTGGCTGTTTTAAGTGCAGACAATTTTGCTACCATCACAGTGTGTTTTGTTGACATTACTCTATTCTTATGTGCTGCCTTGTTACAATTTTCTTTATTCTTATTTGAATAACTACTAAACAATTAGTATAAAGAATTCATCCAAGAAACTTTTATCTCGATCGCACTCAATCTGAAACGTTCACCTCAAACTGCTAACCCAATGTAGCAAAAAATCTGTACATGATGGAGCAAATTGGTTACCAGATTTGGATTCAGCAAACCAAAAAACGTAAAAATCAATCGAAACATTAGCGGCAGTTTAAAAAAAATTTTTTTTAGTGTACCTGTGTAATGGTTTATGGATCTTTCCTCCAGGAACTTGTCCAAACCTTTTTTAAACCCAGCTACATTAAGAGCCTTTACTACATCCTCCGGTAACAAATTCCAGAGTTTGATTACACGTTGAGTGAAAAAATATTTTCTCTTGTCTTAAATAGTTTACCCTGTAGCTTCATTACATGTCCCCTAGTCTTTCTATATTCTGATAGTGTAAACAATTGATCTATGTTTACCTGTTCCAATCCATTCATTAATTTATAGACCTCTATCAAATCTCCACTCAGCCGTCTCTTTTCCAGGTTGAAGAGCCCTAACCTTTGTAGCCTCTTTTCATAGGAGTAGCCTTCCATCCCCTTTACCATTTTGGTGGCTCTTCTCTGTACCTTTTCTAATAATGCTGTATCCTTTTTAAGATACGGCGACAACAATATTCAAGGTGTGGTCGTACCATGGAACAATACAGAGGCATTATAATATCCTTTGTTTTATTTTCCATTTCTTTCCTTATGACACCTAGCATTCTATTTACTTTCTTGGCCGCTTAGGTGGTGGTTCCCAATGTAGAACCCTGCATCGTGTAACCATAGTGTGGGTTGTTCTTTTCTAAGCGCATAACGTTGCACTTGTCCACATTAAATTTCATCTGCCATTTGGATGCCCAGTCTTCCAATTTATCCAGATCCTCCTGCAGTTTTCCGCTATCCCCTTGGGTTTTAACAACTTTAAACAGTTTTGTGTCATCTGCAAATTTGATTACCTCACTAGTTAATCCCTTTTCCAGGTCATTTATGAATATGTCAAAAAGCAGCGGACCCAGCACAGATCCCTGGGGTACACCACTATTCACCTTTCTCCATTGGGAAAATTGGCCATTCACCCTCTGCTTTCTATATTTAACCGGTTCCTGATCCACAATAGTATACTGACTCCTATCCCATGACTCTTTAGTTTTGCCAAAAGTCTCTGATGAGGGACCTTGTCAAAGGCTTTCTGAAAGTCCAGATACACTATATCAACCAACTCTCCTTTGTCCACCTGTTTATTCACACCTTCAAAAAACCATAACAGATTAGTAAGACAAGATCTTCCTTGTCTAAAGCCATGTTGGCTGTCTCCCATTAGGCCATGACTATCTACATGCTGAGTAATTTTGTTCTTTATGATGGTTTCTACCATTTTTCCCGGTACTGACATCAGGCTCACCAGTCTGTAGTTTCTCGGATCACCCCTGGAACCTATTTTAAAGATTGGTGTTACATTGGCGATCCTCCAATCTTCAGGTATTACAGACGATTTTATTGAAAATTCACAGATTAGTAATAACAGGTCTGCAATCTCATATTTCAGTTCTTTCAACACCCTTGGATGTATTTGCTACTCTTCAGTTTATCTAATAGTTGTAATACATCTTCCCGATGTATCGATATTTCCTTCAATTCATCCGCACCTTTAAATACCACTTCAGCCATGGGTAACATCCCTACATCTTCCTCAGTAAAGACCAAAGCAAAGAATTCATTCAGTCTCTCCGCTATCGCCTTGTCACCTCTTAGTGCCCCTTTAACCCCTCTATCATCTAATGGACCAACTGACTCTTTCACAGGATTTTTCCTACGAATGTACTTGAAAAAGTCTTTGTTTCGTGTTTTTGCTTCCGCAGCAAGCTTCTTCTCAAATTCTCCCTTTGCCTGCCTTATCAATGCCTTGCATTTGACTTGCCAGTGCTTGTGCTGTTTCCAGGTTTCGTCGTTTGGCACTTTTTTCCATTTCCTGAAAGATGCTTTTTTGGCAACAGCCTCACTGACCTCACCTTTAAACAATGCTGGCAGTTTTTTGGACTTCCTTCCACTTTTCTTAAAGCATGGACTACAGCTGGTCTGGGCTTCCAAGATAGTATTTTTCAACAACACCCAAGCTTGATGTAAGTCTTTAACCTTTGCAACTGTTCCTTTTAGTTTTTTCTTAACTATTTTCCTCATTTTATCATAGTCTCCCTTTCGAAAGTTAAAAGGTAGTACTGTGGATTTTCTTACTATCCATCCTCCACTAATTAAATCAAACGCGATCACGCTATGATCACTACTGCCAAGTGGCACCAAAACCCTTATCTCTTGCACTAGATCTGGTGTTCCACTAAGGACTAGGTCTAATATGGCTTCCCCTCTGGTTGGTTCATGAACCAGCTGCTCCAAGAAGCAGTCATTTATTTCATCTAGGAACTTTATCTCCCTAGCATGTCCTGCCGTGACACTGACCCAGTCGATACCAGGGTAATTAAAATCACCCATTATTATTACTGTGCTGTAACTTTTGTTAGCTTCCTTGATTTCTTTGAGCATTTCATCATCCATTTGTTCATTCTGGCCAGGCGGTCGATAGTACACCCCCACTGACATCACCTTCCCCTTTTTACATGGAATTTCAATCCACAGAGATTCTACAGCAAATTTTGTTTCCTGAAAAACTTTATTCCTTTCTGACTCAATGCCCTCAATGCCCTCTCTAACATAGAGCGCATTCTTGTATTCTGTATTCTTGTCAAATTCGAATCTTGATGTAACCTATTCAATGTATATATAATTATGCATAATTATGTAGATAGTTATCCCCAGTTCACACCCAGTTTATCTTCCCTGTTATCTGTAAACCTAGATCAGTCATGTATTGGCAGGTATATTGTTGTTTCAATGTAAACCGCACTGATGATGAATAGTGCGGTATATAAAAAATGTTAAATAAATAAATAAATAAATAAATCCCTCCACCAATTTGATCAGCTCTATCATTACGATATATTTTGTACCCAGGTATCACAGTGTCCACTGGCTGTCCTCCTTCCACCATGTCTCTGTGATACCAATCATATCTAACCTCTCATTTAGTTCTATATATTCTAACTCTCCCATTTATTTTTTAGACTTCTAGAATTTGCATACAAGCATTTTAGAGACTGTATTTTATTCATATTAAACTGGCTATTGGTAGGCATGGGTAATTTGGGATCTTTAAGCTCTGTCTGCTCCATACTCAAGGGCATTTGGGCTACTTTACTCTTTTTTGGAACCTCTCTGCTTACGGTAGTATCCTTCAAGGATACATTCTTCCGAACCATGCACTCTTGGGTGACTGTCGGCTTTCCCCTATTATATAGTTTAAAAGCTGCTCTATCTCCTTTTTAAAGGTTAATGCCAGTAGCCTGGTTCCATCTCTGGAGTGGAGGAGTGGCCTACTGGTTGGGGCAAGGTACTTCAGGCCGGAAGGTCAGGAGTTCAAATCCCACGAGAGGACAGCAACCTTGGGCCCAAGACCACAGGTGCTCCTTGTGGTCTTGGGCAAGCCACTTAACCCTCCATAGCCCATGTTCCCTGTAAAAATAGTTATCTCCAAGTTATAATGCCCTGTTCAATGTAATTTCAGTTTGTTCAATGTAAACCGCACTGATGCAGAATAGCGCAGTATATAAGAGAATATAAATAAATAAAATCCCGGTTAAGGTGAAGCCCATCCCTTCGGAAGAGCCCCTCCTTTCCCAAGATTGTTCCCCAGTTCCTAACAAATCCAAAACCCTCATCCTTGCATCATTGTCTCACCCACACATTGAGACTCCAGAGCTCTGCTTGCCTTTTGGGTCCTGCGCGTGGAACGGGAAGCATTTCGGAGAACACTATCCTGGAAGTTCTGGATTTCAACTTCTTACCTAAAAGCCTAAATTTAGCCTCCAGAGCCTCCCTACCACATTTTCCTATGTCATTGGTACCGACATGTACCAAGACAGCAGACTCCTCCCCAGCACTATCTAAGACCTTATCTAGGTGGTGCGTGAAGTCCGCTACCTTCACACCAGGGAGGAATGTTACCAGGCGATCCTCATGTCCACCAGCCACCCAGCTATCTACATGCCTAATGATTGAATCACCAACTATAATGGCTGTCCTAACCCTTCCCTCATGGTCACATGGCCCTGGAGAAACTTCCTCGGTGCGAGAAGGTTTTACATCACCTGGAGGATAGGTCCTAGTTACAGGATCACTTCCTGCCACACCAGGGTGATGCTCTCCTGTCACGTGACCTCTCTCCTCCATGGCAACAGGGATGCTGCCGGATTGGAGGTGGGACTTCAGGACTATATCCTGTAGGTCTCGTCTATGTACCTCTCTGTCTTTCTTATGTCTTCCAAGTCTGCTATTCTAGCCTCTAGAGAATGGACTCATTCCCTGAGAGCAAAGTGCTCCTTGCACCTATTGCACACGTAAGACCTCTCACCAACTGGGAGAAAATCATACATTTGACACTCAATGCAAAAGACTGGAAACCCCCATCTTGCTGCTGGACTGCTGTCTGCATCTTAGTTTTAAGCTTGTGTTTAGATCTTTAAGTTCTTTACTTACTAAGGGTTGCTATGGATATTTATACTAATAAAACTGTACCTAATACGCCAAATATACCTTGTTTACCTGAAGCTTAATTAATCTCAGATCCTTAGTGTATGACTGATTTGGATAACGAGCTTCATCTGAGAGCACCTCCTTTCTTTTAAGATGTGTAAGTACCTATAAAGCTACTTATTAAAAGAGGGCTTCTACACAGTACCCTGTCCTGTGCTGCTGAGGTAAGCTGTGACCAACTTCCTGGGTGATTTATAGTCCTTGCTTGGATAGAAAGAGTCTTTCAGAATGGCCTTTTGACCTGCCACCTGGTGTTAACACCTATTGAAAAGGTTTTACAAGTCTCCTGCCCCCCCAGGGTAGAAGGCCTCTTTGTAAAGGTCTCTAGAAGACTATTTGATGCACAAAGAGTACTGACTCTGTTTTGCCTTTTATGCTAAGTTATATTCTGATTTGATTTAAATTATAGCTCTTTGCTGCTGCTAGGCTCTGACTTATTATGAAATTTAAACTACAAGCTCTCTGCTGGGTTCCAAATTTAACCAGAAAGCTCTCTTCTGTGTTTTAAATTTAAACTAAAAGTACTTTGCTGATACTAGGCCCTGAGTGACTATTAAATTTAAACTACAAGCTCTCTGCTGGGTATGAAATGTAACCAGAAAGTTCTCTTCTGTGTTTTAAATTTAAACTTAAACTGCTGCTACTGGGCCCTGACTGATTTAACAAAAAACACTGGGTTCACAGATTAATTAGCTTTAATACAAAGAAGTCATTTCAGAAAATTCCCAGAAGTACATACTCACAACTGCAGATCTCTCCAGAAGTAGCAGTCCCTTTTTCTAGTCCTTCAAGACTGCAAATGAGCTGATGGGGAGGACTAGAACAGCAAATGGGCTTGGGGGGGGGGGGGTAGGATTAGAAATGGACTGATGTGGTTCTGGAATAGGATTGGAAATGTCCGATGAGGGGGTCTATTTTAAGAAATGGCTGATAGGAGCAGTTTGGACTGGAAATTAGTTGATGGGGGAGGGGGGCTAGGACTGGAAATGAGCTGATGGTGGGGCTCGGACTGGAAATGGACTGGGTGTGGGGGAGCTTGGACTGGGAATGGGCTGAGGCTCCCCCACACTAAGCCCAATTTTCAGTACAAGCCCTCCCCCCCCAATCAGCTCACTGGAATAGGATTGGAATTGGTTTATGGGGGGGGGGGCTAGTACTGGAAATAAGCTAATGGGAAGAGCTTGGCCTGGAAATGGGCTGATGGGGGGTGGAATAGGACTGGAAATGAGCTGATTGGGGGGGGGGCTAGGACTGGAAATGGGCTGATGCGAGGGGGGGGGGAGAATGCAATTAGAAGGGAGCGGATGCTGAGTGGGGCTGGAACTAGAAGGGAGCTGATTTTGGGGGAGGACTAGAAGGGGATGGGGATGGGGGAATGAGGATGGAGGGGGAAAGATATTTTATATGGGAGGTAAAAAAAATCTACAAGTTGCTAGGTATTGGCAGAGTAAGTGGGGATTGAGGATGGAAATGTGAAATTTGAGTGGATGATAAAGGAATAAAAAAAGAAATTGGAGAAAGAGCAAAAGGGGAAAGATCAGTATGTTAAAGCAGATGTAGAAGATAGAATAGAAAAAATCTAGAAGAGAGAAGAAAGGACAAATGGACAGCAGACAATGGAGAATTACCAGAAAACAGAAGAAACCAGAAGAAAGTGACTGGAGCAATTGCAATTGAAAAATAAGATGCCCAAACAACAAAAGGTAGAAAAATACTTTTTTATTTTGAATTTATTAACTGGAATATGTCAGCTCTGGGAAATGTGTATCACTAACGTCTTTACATTTTTGTTTAGTACAAAAGGAAATTAATTTATAGTGTTGTTGTACATTTCAAGTTTGACTTTAGGATTTCCCAATTTAAATTGGATTTCCCAATTTAGGATTTAGGACTTTAGGGGTTCCCAATTTAATTATTGTCTTCCGATTTCTAAATTGTGATTCCTTGTTCTTTGTTTGGTGATAGTCTATGCTCTGCATGTGTAACCGAGCTGAGGTATTCTATTCTTGTAGTCTATTTGACAGTGGCACTTGTTCTCTTTCCCAAGTAGGAGATATATTGGTATTCTCTGAGATGTATTGATTTAATATTTACAGTGTTGCCTTTTTAATAGGTAGCATTTGGTGCTTTGTGAGTCCTGCTAGTTCTGTTATGATACGGTGGGTTTGCTATGGGTTCTAAATGATTTCCAAAAAGCAAAGGCCACTTCCAGAGTGAGAAAACT